>OY796896.1:29004553-29604553 GCA_963680785.1 Diplosoma virens | reverse complement strand
GGGAGCGACACTCTCCTTGGCTTACCGTGGATATCTGGACCCCGATCATATCTTGCATGGTCTTTTAAGTGGGTCCTCAGATACTGGCCAAGTGAGACTAAGATCCAGACGCCCGTTTGTGCCAGGTGCACAGAATCTCTTGGACAATCTTGCCAGACTTGGCATCCGCGCCTCTGAATGGACGAATCACAAATGGAACGCGGAGTACTGTGAAAATGCTTCCAGGCTCCGTGCTTTTGTGCCCGGGATCAATGCCAGGCCTATTGGGATGGGCTTACCCCGAGCAGCTTGGGTTAAGCTCAACCGCCTGCGGACTGGTGTTGGGCGATTCCATTCGTCCACGCACAAATGGGGTCTTGCTCCTTCACCGAATTGCGAGTGTGGCGCCTCAGAGCAAACCGCAGACCATGTACTAACAGTGTGCCCTATACATCGGGCACCACATGGAGCACGAGGTCTGACGGTTTTGGATGACGAAACTCGATGCTGGCTTAATGACATCACTGCCAGCATCTGATCCAGGCAGTGCAGCAGTCTGGGGTAGTAAAAGGATAAACCCTCGGCCCCAATCCTGTTTGTGTCTGGCCTGGAGTGGATGCCCTTCAAACGACGACTACATATTTTTCTATTTTCGTCCCAAAATCAAGGTGTTCTCTAAAAAAAAAGGTCTTCACCTAAATTTGGTATCTAATTTTTGCAGTTGTTCAATGTCAATGCCCTAAAACTCCTAACTTTGCTCAAATTTTTCATATCACTACCCAAAAAATTATTGGTCTTGTCCAAATATTTTCCTGTCACTGCCCGAAAAATTTGAATTTTTTCCAAATCTTAGAAACTTAGCGGGAAATTGCCCTCCTGCCCCCCCGGCAGATACGGCTATGTCTATATGGGCACCTTTAGTTACGCGAAGCACATCAAGACGGTACTCAATTTCCTGCGTGTTCGTTGAAGCATAGCCTCGTCAATGGTGGCAATAGCATCAGAAACTCTTTGCTTCAAGTCAGTTATGCAGTCCCCAATGAAGTGGTGCACCATTTTGCTGGAATATGATAGTTGGTTGAGAATCAATTAGTTGTGGCGTCACATATTCAGTTAGAAGGTCCAAGTAAACTTCTGCAGTAATTGTTGTCTCGTGGAAGAAAAATGGACCAATTACTCAATCGCACATGATTCCACACCACACATTCACTTTTGGACTATCCCTTTCAAGCTCCCTAATTTCATGGGGGTGTTCTGATCCCAAATCCTTACATTGTGTTTGTTTAGTTTATCAGAAACATGAAACGTTGCCTCGTCACTAAAACAAATTCGCTTGAGAAATTCTTCATCTTCAGAAATTCGTGCAGCATGTTATCTGCAAACTCTTTTCGTTTTGGCTTGTCATTTGGCTGAAGTCTCTGTAACATTTGCACTTTGTAAGCGTACAATCATAATCTTTTGTGTAGAACCTTGTGCACTGTTGTAGGTGATAATTCCAATTCTCTGGCAGCAGTACGGATGGACTTTATAGGAGAACGACTAAACGCTTGTCTTACATGTTTTTCGCAGATGTTCTTGGTCGCCCACCTCTCACTGCATCCAACACTGACCCTGTCTCCATAAATTTCTTGTACCATTCTTTTCCATTGTTAGTCCTGTACCTTCGCTAAATCTGAACGTCCGATTTTGTTTCAATGAACCAGGATACACATTGTGCCTTCTCTTGAAGAGTAACTATTTAATAAGGGTTTATTTAACACATTCATAAAACACATAAAAATTATATCTAAAACACAAAATTTTATTTTAAATAAAAACTTTAAGCAACACTGATTAAAAATAAAACAAACCTGGTGAAGATATTTTAAGAATTGACTTCATAAAAAAATTTTAAAATTTTATCAGGACTTTATGAATACCCTGTATATTAACTAGTATGTGATAGATTGGCAAACAGCCACTGCACTGTTTCGCCTACCTATACTTATATTTACTTGTTCGCTTTCTTACGCAGATTTTAAGTGCAACAGGTTTTCTTTATTTTTAAGAGTTACTGCAATTCTATATACCAATCTATACTATTAATTTCTTTTTAGCTTAAAATACTAAATTAAGAAACTAAACATAACTAACTATTAGTGATGTAGTCGAGACCATAAACGTCGAGATCGAGACCCGATAATTTTTCCAAGACCAAGACCGAGATCAAGACTGACAAATTTTGAGACCTAAGGTTCAAGATCGAGACCGAGACCAGAGACAATCGAGACCAAGACCGAGAACGAAACCGAAAAATTTTACAAAAATATGTTCATTTTAATTATTCCAAAAGCAATAATTTAAAAAAATCTAAGATTAAGTTTAATATAAACAAGCATCTCTAAAATGTTGGAAAGCGCTTTGCTTTGTGTGGTTGCATCATTAAACAATTTGCTTTAAAAAACACAACTAAAGCAGAGGAAAGCCGATACACGCAAGGCATGCTGGTTAACAATGTTGAAAAAAGCTGAATATTCATTAAAATTTTTTTCAAAACTCAAAAATGCTGAAGGCACGGTCATCATGGTAGTGGCTGAAACTTTATTCTAATATTTAATAAGCATCTTTGATATTGTTACTCTTTTCTAGCTCGTCATATTAACACTTTTTAATTTAACTTTAAAGCAATTTCCTACTCTGTTTTAAGTAATTAGGTTCATACAACGACCTATCCAAAATTTGTTTTTGCGCTGGGGGGTGGTTGAGAGTCAAAAACACAATCACTATAATCTGTGACGTCTTTTACAAAAGGGAGGCCAGGAGCAACAAAAAAAGAAAACTGCTTTTAAAGATTTACTTTAAAAAGTAATAAAATTGTTTATTTTTAATATTATTATTTTATCTTTATTTTAACTTCATAACTTCCTGACTCCCAGTAAATAGTTACAAATGCTATACATAAACCAACAATCAAGCTATTACATTGACCTGCTTCCGTAGAAAAAAAGATATTGCTGTCCTGTTAAAATTTTTAATTTCTTTTTTTGGTTTATCAAAAATTATTTAATTATTTATTTATTTTATTTTATCTCTATCTTTATCCTTCTGACTCGCAGGAAAGCGAGGGTGGCGCTAATACATAGGGTAAGCAATTATCCTGACCTGCTTCCGGTGATGCCAAGATGTCGCTGTCCACTTGTAATTTTATAGAGATATAACTGAAATTTAGAACTGCTTGCCAAGACCATCAAGCAGGAGAAAGTGCAGTAAAGTGTCTTTCCCAAGGACACAATCGAAAGGCGCAAGTGGGTTTTGAACTGAAGCCATGTTGATCATAAGCACGGCGCTCTAACCACTCGACCACGCTGCAACCACTCGACAACGCTGCAACCACTCGACCACGCTGCAAACCACTCAACCGCGCTGCTTGCTAATTTAGAACTGTTTGCTAAGACCACCGAACAGGGAAAAGTGTCGTAAAGTGTTTTTCTAAAACACAAGAGAATAACGAAAGAAGATTTTTGAACCGTTACAGTGTCGATCACGTTCCTCATCAATCACGACATTTTAACCACTCAACTACGTTGCCGACAAATGTAAAATAAAAGTAAAGACCCTTTTTGCCTTTCACTTTTTTAAGCCCTAATTTTTTTTTAATTGATAAAAGTCTTCACTTCATGTTAACCAATTTAGTGCTACTATATGAACCTTTGATCATAATCTTTATGGAGGTTTTTATAACCCCCAACCCTCCCTTTTTCGCGCATACGCCTGTGGATGCATAGATCACAACTTTTTAACCGGTGATCAAAGGCTTGTCGGAAGCGTGGTCGAGTGTTCAGAATTCGGGATTGTGATCAATACGGTTGCTGTTCAAAACCTACTCTCGCCATTCTGCTGTATCCTTGAAAATAGGATTTCTCAAACTATGCGTCGCGACCCCAAATGGGGTCGCCTAAAATAATTTTGGGGTCGCGAAAGAAATTGGCATTTTGAGAGGACACCTGAAGTTGGCGACGAAAATAGATAAATCGCAGTTCGATTCTGAATAAAGACCTTTTTTTTAGAGATCACCATGATTTTGTGAGAAAAATACGGAAAAAGGAGATCGATTCGAAGTGAAGACCTTTTTTTTTTTTAGAGAACACCCTGATTTTGGGACGAAAATAGGGAAAACTGAGAGCAAATGGAAGTGAAGACCTTTTTTTTTAGAGAACACCCTGATTTTGAGAGAAAACATGCAAGCCCAGATCAGACCTCTTTTTTTCTCAGGTAACATAAATTTTTTGAAAATTCTTGCCTCGGACCCCTAAATTGGAATATCCACCACTAATGCTGTACATGATTTTTCCTGCACACGCGTGGTTTTCCACAGGAAAAATTAACGTAAAATTAGCCTACACATATAGGGGTTGCACAAAAATTTATTTTTTAAAATGTGGTCGTAGAACAAAAAAGTTTGAGAAGCCCTGCTTGGGAAAGACAGTTTACGGCACATTTCTCTTAGTTGGTGATTTTGACAAGCAGTTGTAAATTTTAGACGTATCTTGTAGTAACAATGCTTTTTGTCGCACTGATTATTCGCGTCACAAGCGCACAAATTACTCGCTACTCGATCATTTGTTCTCGGTGAGCGTCTTTAGTAGTAAAAAGTGCAAATAGTCAAATTTTCTTGTTGACAATTCAGTGTTCAGTTATTAAGATAGCTGAATTAGTGACCACGACGCTCAAAATCGAATATTTTGAAAAATAGCGAATGAAAATGCTGTTGCACTTAAACTTTTGCTCTTTTGGATCTCTCAACCATGAGTGTGGTTTCAACGACCTGAATCACAATTTGCTTTCGGAATACTACTGCAGATGCTACTAAATACTTTTATGCTGTTGCTGGTTTAGACCAGGAAATCCCCAATCATCTTATTGATTTTTTAAAAAATTCCTCTGAAGAAGATAGGTTTGGCAGTGTTAAGAAACGATTGCTTATTATTTTTGATCTTTTGCACCAAGAACGTGCCGCCCGACTGATATGTTTTCCTGAGCTAGTGGATAGAAAACCAACAGCTTTGATGGATGACATGCTTGGTCTCTTAGGGCAGGGGTCGGCAACCCCCAGCACGCGTGCCAATCATGGCACGCGAGGTGATTTTATACGGCATGCGGCGTCGTGAACATTTTTCCAAATGTTAAAATAATAAAAAAAAGTACATTCGGCGCAAAACACGTGGTTATATTTGCTGTGTTTATTTTATTATTTCATCATTATCATTTTTTTATTATTGTTGCTTTCCTTGTGTAATTTGTTGGGTGCGGGTATTTGCGTTTCATTCCGTTTTTAACCGTGAAGTTAAACGCGATGTCTGCAGCCAAGAGGTCAAAATCAGATGTAAGACAATTTTAAGAGTCGTGGACAATAGATTTTGGGTTTGTCTGTCGTAAGGACAGAGCTGTATGTGCACTCTACTGTAAAAATGTCGTTTGCTGAACCTCAAGTATTAAACGTCATTTTAAAACCAAACACAAAAAATTATTCAAAGATGATTCTGAGAAGAATGAAGCTCTTAAAAAGGCAGTTTCTCATTACGAAAAACAAAGTAGCATTTAAAAAAAAGCTATTCGCAGTACAAGTCAAACTACGGAAAGTAGCTACAAAGTTGCAGAATGTATCGCCAAGCGCGGGAAGCCTTTTACCGATGGTGATTTCATTAAAGAAGTATTTATCAATTGTTCCGAAGTTCTCTTTGAGGGTTTGCCCAATAAAAATGTTTTTTTCTCAAGGTTTAAAATTCTGCCAGTGTCTGCTCGAACGGTGGAACGATGTATTGAAGACATGGCTGCTGACGTAAAAATGCAATAAGCTGTTGCGTTGCAGTCGGTCAATACTTTTAGTGTTGCTCTTGATGAAAGCGTGGATATCAATGGTATTCCTCGTTTAGCGATCATCTCGCGATATTCTTCTGACGACATTGTGCAGAAAGAGTTGTGCTGTCTAAGCCCTATATATGGCTCTACAAAAGGAGCAGACATACTTGAGAAATTTATTAATCGCTTTGAAAAAAGACAAATTGATATTAAAAAAATATTTGCTGTTACAACAAATGTTGCCGCTGCCATGGTTGGCGAGACCGTGGTTTTGTTGCACTTATTGAAGAAAAAATTGGCCATCCAGTCATGAAGTTTTACTTCATAATTCACCAGGAAAGCCTTTGTCCTAAGATTCCCAATTAAAATCTTGCTAGTCTGATAGCAACCACAACCAAAATTGTTAATTTTATTGTTACCCGTTCTGCAACTACTCACCGGCAATTTCGTTCTTTTCTTGATGAGATGGAGAGTGCACATGTGATCTTCCTTTGCGTTACACATCTAGATGCTGAGTTGCGGTAAAGTTCTTGTGAGGTTTGTTGAATGTCTGGATGAAATAAAGATTTTTCTGTCGAATCAAGGAAAATACTACCCAGAATTGAATGACGAAATATGGCATGTGGATTTACATGTATTGTTTTTTACAGATATCACGACACACGTAAACGAATCAAATTTTTGTTTGCAAGGTGCTGGTCAAACAGTGTTGAATCTTTTTGAGACATGGAAATCTTATGTAGCCAAACTCGATGTCTATATTCAAGATGTTCAAAGTTCCACTTTTCGTTATTTCAAAAATCTTCAAAAATTTTTATGTGATCACGAAGTTAACTCTTTTGTAATTAGTGGCTATACGAGTGAACTGAAGACACAATTTTGCAATAGATTTCCAAACTTTTGACGTTTTGTTGAAGTGTTTTTGTTTCTAATCAAACCAGATAGCCATGACAATTTAAATTTGTCTTTATTTGTTTGGATGAATGTTGGCGACTTTCATATGCAGCTGATTGATTTGAGGTCTTCGGTATTGTGAACGAGCAAGTTTGCTGAATTGCGTCAGGCTATTAAAACTGTGGATCGTAAGAATCGTTCAAAGTTGATATTGCAGTGTTGGTCATCATTGCCTACAGCCTATCAACAAAGTAGAACAATATTACTATCATAAACGTTTTGCTAATAAGGCCTTTCGTTGTGTTCCATCCTGTCAATTTCAGGAAAATGTCCTGGCCGGTCGCCGCGGTCTTTTTAGCGGCTTCAATCGATCCTTTTTGGAAGATACAGGCGCTGAGGTGAGCATCTTTCCCAAGTCTATCCATGAGCGTTTTTCTAATAATCCTGGTCCCTTTCTAGTGGCAGCTAACGGTAGTTCTATCAAGACTTGCGGTAAACGGACTGTAACACTTTAATTATCCATAAGACGATTTCGATAGATTGTTGTTCTGGCAAACGTAAGCACGCCTATTTTAAGGACGGTCTTGTTAATTGACATGCAGCACTATCGTCTGGTTAATGTTCGGTCGTTAAGTAGCACCTCTTTGCCCAAAACAAATATCTTAGTCCCTCGTATAAATGCCATCTCCACATAAACTAACGTTTATTCTCAACTTCTTGCTGAATTTTCCCAGATTTTTACTCCGCAATTTTTCCAAATTCAACCCTAACATAATGTTCAACACTTTATTGCGACCCAAAGACCCCAGTCCGTTCTCGCTCTCGACGGCTTGCGCCCAAAAAGCTGGCACTCACTAAGCAAGAATTTCGTCGTCGTCGTCGTCGCCGTTTGAAGGGCATCCACTCCAGGCCAGACACAAACAGGATTGGGGCCGAGGGTTTATCCTTTACTACCCCAGACTGCTGCACTGCCTGGATCAGATGCTGGCAGTGATGTCATTAAGCCAGCATCGAGTTTCGTCATCCAAAACCGTCAGACCTCGTGCTCCATGTGGTGCCCGATGTATAGGACACGCTGTTAGTACATGGTCTGCGGTTTGCTCTGAGGCGCCACACTCGCAATTCGGTGAAGGAGCGAGATCCCATTTGTGCATGGACGAATGGAATCGCCCAACACCAGTCCGCAGGCGGTTGAGCTTAACCCAAGCTGCTCGGAGTAAGCCCATCCCAACAGGCCTGGCACCGGTCTCGGGCACAAAAGCACGGAGCCTGGAAGCATTTTCACAGTACTCCGTTTTCCATTTGTGATTCGTCCATTCAGAGGCGCGGATGCCAAGTCTGGCAAGGTTGTCCAAAAGATTCCGCGCACCTGGCACAAACGGGCGTCTGGATTTTAGTCTCACTTGGCGAGTATCTGAGGACCCACTTAAAAGACCATGCAAGATATGATCGGGGTCCAGATATCCACGGTAAGCCAAGGAGAGTGTCACTCCCATTCGGCGAAGCTCAGCTGGCTGGATGCCTGAGAGTATAAGTAGGTGGTCCGTTGGAGTGGGACGCAAACATCCAGTGATTATGCGTAAGGCGTCATTCAAGACACTGTCAATGAGACGAGTGTGAGCACTGCGACACCAGACTGGCGCACAGTACTCAGCTGCTGAGTAGACTAGAGACAAGGTGGCTATGCATAGTGTTTTAGCACCAGCACCCCATCCCGAGCCCACGAGTCGCCTCAGTAGTGTGACGCGCGAAGATAGTTTTTTGCGCAATGCCACTAAATGGTGACGAAACGTGAGCGATCTGTCCAGTTTTACCCCAAGGTAAGTAGGAGTTGGACAGAACGGTAAAAGTCTACCATTGTTGTAGACCTTTAGCTCACGTTTGGCCTCTCGGTTATTTAAATGAAAGGCTGTCGTCACCGTCTTAGTGTGACTGAGCTTCAACCTCCAAGTCTGGAGATACGCTGACAGTGTGGACATGTCTTGACTTAGAGTCCCCTCCTAGTCCTTCCAGTTTCCAGAAGAGTGCAACAATGCTAAATCATCAGCATAAGCAAACTTTCTGGAAATCATGGAAGGAAGATCGTACGTATAGATGTTAAATAGGAGGGGAGCCAACACCGATCCCTGAGGAACGCCGTTTTTAAGACGGCGTAGCCTGCTTTGTTTGCTGTCACCGGTGGTAAGGGTGAAACTTCGATTTCGGACAAGCTCCATGATCATTTTGACCATGTGTTTATCCGGAAGTAGTCTCAGCAGCTTGCAGGTAAGGCCACGGTGCCAGACAGTGTCATAAGCAGCTGTCAGATCGATAAATACGGCACCGGCCTTCTTTTTAGCAAGATTTAATGAAATGCTATATATTGTCATAATCCGTCGTTCCTCAAGCCCTTGAGCTTCGCCACTTCACTTAGTACCCAAACCTTCTGGTGGCTGGCACCCATGTGGCAATTATCGTCGCCTTAACGCAGCCACGTTACCAGACCGCTAAGCTCTCCATGACATTCCGAATTTTACAGCACGTTTAGATGGCGCAAAAATATTTTTCAAAGTTGATCTAATTCGTGGTTACCATAAGGTTCCAATAGCAAGAGCTGACATTTGCAAAACGATGGTTATAACCCCATTTGGTCTATTTGAGTTTATCCGCATGCCTTTTTGGCTCAAAAACGCTGCCCAAGCATTTTAACGGTTAATGGACACTAGGATGGTCCTTATTTGGAAAGTTTGGAAAACTGTACGGGAACCGGGTTAAATTTGTTTGTTTTCGGTAAAAAACTTTATGTGCAAAATATCTCAAAAAAAAATCGATGTACACAGGTTGCACATGAACAGTGAAATTTCATCCATTTTCATGTTATGCCCTCTCCCTTAGTAGAAAGTTTATTTGCCTTAAGGTTCATTAACAATCATTGATGTGGACAAGTGTTAAGTTCTTCATAATTTTTAAACTATATATAGATATGGCAATTAAATCAAACATTTATGTTTTTTAGATTCTTGGATAGTTAATAAATTTGTTAAAGTACTTAGTAATGTCAAAGAAAACTCGTAATATCTTTCTGCTAAGATTCCAGAAGGATATGAAAGGATCAAAACTACCCTCAAGGGGATATGTGCTTGGCTATTTTTTTATCTTCACAAAGAGAGAAGTACGACCATTAGAGAGACCGTAATTGCAGTAATAGAAAAAATGTATGAATTTTGGAAACGAGCTCGTATTCTATTGGCTCATAAAAACAAGATGATTGAGAAATTTGAGGTTCTGTACCAAAAGTATCAGCTTCTCAAGGAAGGTTGTAGTCGAAGATCTATAACACAAGTATCAAAAGAAAGAGCTTTCAAGGATGACTTGAAAAATCTCTTTGATGTAGCCAATTTAAATGTTCTGAACCTCATTACAAGCAAAGAAGATCGAAATTTTTTTCTTTCTCAAAGGGAACCTGGAAGAAGGGTATCAATGAGAGCAGTGGATATGGTACTGGGATGTCAAGAAGAACAAACAGAGCATAGAAAAATGTGAAAGGAAAGGCGCAGACAACGTACAAAGGAAGAGGCCTTCAAATCTTATGGTGCTGTTAAAGTGGAGTCATCGACTAGCAGTAGTGGTCATGAGGAGTCATCTGAAGATGATGCTGATGCTTTTGCAAGAGTTAGACCTTCCAGACAAAAGAAGGCAAAAAGGGCAAACACAAACATAGTGACTTCTTCACTTACTTCTTTATTCCCATTACAAACGTGCCCCCAAACCCTTTTTTACTGCTTTTCTTGCTTTACCAGTTACATACATTTACTTTTGGATGCATGTCGCAACACGCTGTAGCACCATAACACATGCCTCATGAACTTTTTACCAGCTCATATGTGTTTATTCGAAGTCATTCACAGAGACCACCACTTACACCGCCCTATGAGGAATCGTATAAATTTTTGAAACACGGAACCAAGTCTTTTTATATTGATGTTGGCGGCCGAGAAGTAGCTACTTCTGTTGATCGTCTCAAGCCTGCGTTTGTCGACACGACATTTCCGGTCCAGCTCTGTTTTTCAAAGAGACGAGGAAGACCACCAAAATCATAACATTGCATTTGTTTTTTTTGTAATTGCTTTATTTGTCCGCAACCGTGTTTTTTTAAGTGCACTCTTTGGGGAAAGCTGTGTAGTAATGTTGCTTTTTGTTGCACTGATTATTCGCGTCACAAGTGCACTAATTACTCGCTACTCGATTACTTGTTCTCGGTGAGCGTCTTTAGTAGTAAAAAGTGCAAGCTAGCAAACAGTCGTGTTTTCTTGTTGACAGCTTAGTGTTCAGTTATCAAGAAAGCTAAAATCTCTTTAAAAAACTAAAAAATCAATATAAAAAGTTTTAACGAACAACAATATCTTGGGATCTCTGAAAGTAGGTGGGGGTAATTGCTTGTCCTAATTATAACCCCTTCGATCTTTTTTTTGAAAGCGGAGGATGAATAAAAAAATGTAAATAAAAAAACAAATAAAAAAACTATAGGGATGGGCAAACGTTGTGACTGAGGGGCCACCAACGAAACAATTTTAGAAAAAATTGCGTGCTATAATCAGTGCAGATGGCTTTACAAAAAGGGGGGCCACTATTTATTGTTCCAAAGCAAAGCAATGTAAAAAAAGGTCATTGTCATAGCGAAATCCATTTTTAGTGTATGAAAATAAAGTGATCTTTAAAAAAAGGTATTCAATTTAGGGGAGACCATTTTCAGTGATCAAAATCATTGGGATCTCTAAAAAAAGTTGTTATTTGATTTAGAGAGCCACTTTTTAGTGTCTCAAAACAAAGTTATCTCTAAAAAAATTTTTTTATTTTATTTTATTTTTGAAATGGCATCGAAGTCCTGGTGCTACTATAAAAAAATAGAGCAATATCTTGTGTAGGGAGCCACGTTTTGAAGTATTTTAGGCGGACTAGGTGTAACCGCACCATTTACACCCTATTGAAGCCATCACTGGCTATAATTAATAAATACTGTTTATACATATAGTGTTCAAATTATTGCTAACATAAATTTCGCTAGAACAAGAATTTGTTCGCTTTATTCAAGAAACAAATACGTAGGATCAAAGTAATCATGTTTTGGGGGAAGGGTTCGGTTCAAGTTCATAAAGAAGATAATTCAAAATGATCATTAAAATCAAACTATTTTAAGAGCAAAAAATTTTATTACTATAATACTATAGCGATTGCAGGCAAGGGTGTGAATACAAACATTCAAAGCATTATCAGACTTGTTTGTTGCCCAAAGAAAAATTGAAATAAATTTTTTTGGTCATCGGATTATGTGGTAAAAGATCGCCCTGATCACAATAAAAATCTTCTATAAATAAGCTTAAAAAAGTCGCAATACTATAAATTAAAGTAGTTGGAATTTAAGTTTTTGGTACTATAAATTGCGGCAAAGCTGTAAATTGAAGGTTGTTTCTAATTGCGGTAAATTGCAAAAATTCATCACAATAACATCGAGTAAAAAAAATATCAAAAAATGTCTGATCTCGATATTAGTATTGAAAACACGAGACCGAGACCACATCACCTCAAGACTGAGACTACCAGCACAAAGTCAAGGTCGAGACGAGACCGAGACCATAAAAATCGGTCTCGAGATTAAGACCTGTCTCAAGACCTTCATCACTGATAACTACCGCCTAGAAAGTTCGCAGTGACTAACTTACTACTAGTGTGATTTTACAAACGTTATTATTAAACTCCCCATAAAACCTATAAAACTTAGGTGCTTTCTAGTTAATTAGATGGATTAAAAACCAACGTGTGAAAAATATTTATACGTGTATGAGCTGCACGATATCTTTGCGCAACAAGCACAAACACACAAGACAGTTGCGCTTTTTAAATGTCGGCAATTTACAATTTTGATGAAAAATGTGACATGTCTTAAGTAGGCCATGGCACAACTCGTTTGCAAATAACATGTAATTAAACGGAAACCGAGCAAATTTGTTATTTTATAAGAGCGTAATAAACTGCTAGCTTTTTCTATTACTCATTCTTTTTAAAGCAGCCTTTAGTATAGCAATTTCCGTTTATTAAGTCTCCAATTACAACTACATGTATAAACACATACTATACAAAGCATAATTCAATATTTATAATTAACTGGTGGATATTTTATTTTTATTAAAAAGAGTCTCTTTGTGGTACAGAATTTTAATATCGCTTTAAACAAAGTCGATTTTATCGGAGCCATAAGCTTTTCGTGACCCTCTCATCAGTGGCAATCGCGTCAAAATGGAACGAACCAGAGAAAATCAAGGTATTTATAGTCTCAACAGTTGGGAGAAAGGTGCTGCAGTCTCGGAAAGGAGAAAGGCACAATTGCACAAAATCAAAGAAGTGTGGTGCAATACAATGTAATCTCGGAAAGGAGAAACGCACTATGTGCAATTACCCAGGAGAAACACTGTTACTCGCAACTTAGGTTATTTAAAAAGTTTTAATGTGTAAACAAATTCCTTTTGTTTACATAAAACCGGATGTTTGGTTTTGATAAAAGTTGCCTCGAGTAGACACAGATGGAACGAGTTGCGTGCCACAGCAAGAATTTTAAAACGTAAATTTTAAAACGTTTGTTTACACATTAAAACTTTTTAAATAACCTAAGTTTCGAGTAACAGTGTTTCTATTCGGGATTAGCACATAGTGCGTTTCTCCTTTCCGAGATTACACTGTATTGCACCACACTTCTTTGATTTTGTGCAATTGTGCCTTTCTCCTTTCCGAGACTGCAGCACCTTTCTCCCAACTGTTGAGACTATAAATACCTTGATTTTCTCTGGTTCGTTCCATTTTGACGCGATTGCCACTGATGAGAGCGTCACGAAAAGCTAATGGCTCCGATAAAATCGACTTTGTTTAAAGCGATATTAAAAAGAGTCTGCAGTTCTCTTTGGGTCTGCTTTGCTATTGCTCTAAATGTATCATTTTCAAGTGGTATCATTGTTTGAAGAAAAGATTTAGTTCTTATTCTTTGGTAGTGACAATTATCTTTGCAAAAATTGTGCAATTTCTCATTAAGCAATCGGCAGTTCTAAGTAATTTTTACGCCGATTATTAAGCCACAAAAGACGCCACGATTTTGATTATACTGTTGGCCAACTAATAGCGTACAACCTATTTTATACTCTAAACATATGCCTCACTCGATATAGAGCAGTAGCGACTTTGGCACTCGGGCTACTTGAGCTGAGCCCGAGTCATAAAGTAAAAGTTGGCAATGTTTGATTTGAATTTTTTAAAATCAACGTTGATTCTACAAATCTCACGCTCATTACAAGAAATCTGACATTGTAAAAAGTTTATACTGTACTTGTTGTTTGTCTCGTAGGTGGTTTATAGTAAATATTTATACTATAAACCACCTGTATTTTATATAGACCACATATATTATAAAACTTATATACTATAAACCATTTACAGGACGGCAAATAAGTACAGTATGCAGTAGCAGTCGTTCTTTTTGCTTAGCTTCTATGCTGTTAAACTCAAGGGCCACAGAAAAATAACCTTAGATACAGGATATAGAGAAGTAGCGACTCACAAGTACGCATAGACAGTCGAAGTAAACATTTCTTAGATTAACCTTTATGCTCAACTTGGGCTTCAGAGAAATAGCCATAAATTAGGACAGAGAAAGTAGAAATTCACAAGCGCGTGTAGAATGTCGAACCACACACTTCTTTGCCTAACTTTTACAGTGTGTTCAACTCGGGCTGTAAAGAAATAGCCACAGATTAAAGTTAGGAAAATTGCTAGCATTGTGACTATTGTGACGCAACAATTATAAGTGATTGGTAAACGCAGCCAGGGAGCCTGAACAGAACTTTATTTTCTGGTATGCTACAAAAGATGATTAACAGTTTATAGTTTTAGCTACCATACATTTGAATTTATTACAAAATTTTAGTTACTGTCTTTAGCCTACAGTACTGATCTACTGTGTAATGTATTTGCAACTGGTAGCATCTGTATCAAACACGAGCCCGAGTAGCGACAAAGTCTGGAGTCGCTCTGATATAGATGTATACCTCAATACCTCTAATTTTCCATAGCAAAAGGTGAAATATACTCTTCCAAATTTTAAATCAATTTCAACAAAATTTTTATCATTGCAATCGATGAAATGTAGCTACATAATTTCATTTTTAAATAAAAGAGTTTATGATGTTACAATAAACTTTTCACGATAATTCAACTGTTTTTAAACTGTTACACTCAGTCAAAGCTTTTTTTTACGACTATTCTGAAAGCAGCCTTATCCCAACATTGGTTTCCCTTTTTTATAAATTTTTTTAAATGGGCTGTTTATGCGTTGAAAAACCTGAACGTGAAGCAGACCATTGGTTTTGAGGCGGGTTTGGGTCTGATCACGCTAAAATTAATACACTTCATTCTAATTTCACTTTCAACACTTGGGTATGTGCATAGTGGGCTGGCAAGAAACCGTCCTAAAGAGCAAACTCTTCGTCCTGATTCGAGCTTCAAATGTTTTTTTGGGGGGTTGCTAGTCTCACGTGCAATACGAGTGAAATGGGGAAGTAAAAGCGCGTCAATAGAATTTTTTCCAGAGTAGTTCCGTTCAATCTTTGTTTTGTTGACACTCATATTAACTTATTTTAACTTTTTTTTAACTTGACTTCGGACAAATTTGCTCGAGAGCCATGATAGAATTTAAAACGAGCAAAAACAAGGGTCGGCCTCGGGTAGGATTAGGAAAATAATTGATTGTTTGCATTTAGGTTATTATGTTTGTAAAATAATTAAAAAAGTTTTTATTGCTTAAATTTAAGGGGCATATACACCGTAGTCAGCGTATAAAACGTAGTCGGCGCTCACTGTAATTTTACAATTACAGTTTAACTATTTTCATAGATTTAAAATCAACAATACCAAACTAACACTTTTATTATCGCCATTCAGTGGTTCTCAAATTTTTTTGTTGCGATGCTTTTAGAGTCCTAAAATAACTAACTGAGCTTACGACGTACCACCGATAATATAGCATTATAACGAAAACATAACAAAGACATAACGCTTTATACAACAACAATAAATGAATAAATAAGATGCTTCCTGTAAGCACCATTGTAGAAGCAGATAAAATAAGTTAGTTTAGTTAAAATGAAACTAACCAATAACTCAAAAATCGCATTTTAACAAGCTGCATAAAACCCGTGATCAACAAAATAAAGCATACATGATATTTATATGACATGTGATAAATGGGCTTGCTTATTTTTGCAAAGTTTATTTAATCTTGAAAGAAGTTTTGAAACTGTCACCTACATTTTTTTTTAAACGTTTATATGTGATCAATATTTAGTTTTAATGACGGCCATGGCAAAAAATCCTGCTTTGCATACCGGTAAAAGTGATATAGCGAAAGGGGTAACCATTTGGAATGCTTTTTTCGCAGAAGCTGGATTCTATTAAATCCATTCATCATTCCATTAAATCCCAAAATTTGCGAGATTTTCTAAATCAAACTTCCTTTTCAAGAAATTATTACAAGTAATGTTAATGTACTGTAGTCTTCTTTTTCTTCTTAAGTAAAGGACGATGGAGCAGGTTAGACGAAAGAATCACGAATCTTTTTATTGCTTATTAAATTTTTTAAAAAGTGCTCTGTAAATTTCGACTCGAGCTTAGATAGATGTTGCAAATATGTGCTTCGTAAAATTGAAGATAACATCATACTTTTTAAAAAAAATAGGACAAAAAAGTAATATGCTAAGAATTTCCAATATGCTTGCTATACCTTTCTTTCAGAAAAATAGCTTTTTTATGAAGGCTACAATTTTATCTGAAACGTGAAGCACATTTTTATCCGGCCCTTGCATAACAATATTAAAATTTTCCCTTTCGCTAAGATAGCACACAAATGGCCTAGATGGTAGGTGCTTTCTCACAGCCTGGGCCATGAGTAAGTCTTTTCATTGGTGTTAAAAATGACAGACCGAAACCGAACCTAGCAAAACGAAAAGGTATCCACCCATCCCGATGTTTA
The DNA here is from genome assembly GCA_963680785.1 of Diplosoma virens. NCBI lineage: Eukaryota > Metazoa > Chordata > Ascidiacea > Aplousobranchia > Didemnidae > Diplosoma > Diplosoma virens. The sequence continues at coordinate 29,587,794 of OY796896.1, read as the reverse complement.
GTGTGGGTCTGCTAATCGGCAAACGTCCTTTTCAGAACGGGGCAATGCCTGCACAAAACTGCCCTTTTCAGGGCACATTGCCAACAAGTTCCGAAGACCCACTATTCTTCAGCTGAACATCCTCACTGCAAGCAAAATGAACGTTCTTCATCATTTAGCTATGCAGTCTGAGGCACTCGTCATCCTACTGCAGGAAAGCACTGTACTGATGCAGAGACGTTGGTACTTCCGAACTACCAACTAGCTGGGTCTTCTTTAAGCAGAAAGCATGGCCTTGCCACGTTTGTCCACGAGCGAATAAGATATACGCTTTTGGACCAATCTCCACCAACATCGGAGATCGAGTGGCTGTGTGTGGACGTTGATGGCCATAAAATAGTCAACGTCTACAAACCACCGCCAACGAGATTGCAAACCCTGGATCTCCCAGCGCTTCTTCACCCCTGTCTTTACGCTGGCGATTTTAACTGTCGTCATGCTGACTGGGGTTTTGATGATAACAGTCCGGACGGTAAGTGCTTGCTGGCTGGGCAAGTATGAATTGTCTTGCTCTCCTATATAATGCCAAGGACGTTGCCAGTTTTTATTCCGGCCGCTGGAACACTGGCACCAATCCAGATCTAGCTTTCGCTAGCGTAAGTCCAAACAGTCGCTTACCGGATAACGTGTCCTTGACAAGTTCCCCAGGTCAAAACATCGACCCTCGCTTATTACACCACCAAGGTCTGCTATGGCAGTGCCAAGCATGCCTGTTAAGCGATGGAACTTCTGCAAGGCCAAATGGAGTCACTACATTGCTTTGACAAATAAATTCGCAAAGACTTTGTTGCCGCCTGATTCACTTGATGTGAATGCGGCTTACCAGGACTTCTGTAACATCATTAAGAAAGCAGCCAAAAAGACTATCCCACGCGGGTATCGAAATAACTATATTCCGTGTTGGGATGCAGAGTGTGAATCCTTCGGTAAAACCTTTCTGCAGTCTCCTCAGAGAGACGACTCAAGTTTGGCTGCTACAACTCTGCTTGCCAAGCTTGGCAGAAAGCGGAGGGATCGATGGTCCGAGGCAGTTCGGAGCATCGACTTCTCACACTCTTGTCGAAAAGCGTGGAGTATTTTAAACAACTTTACTGGTAGGTCACGACACTCTCCTCGTCACTGTCCCGTTTCAACCGATGCTATTGCATCTCAGCTGGTTAGAAATGGGAAATACGAGGCTGTTGATTGCAAGTCATCTCGACTTGTCTATCAAGAAGTGTCTGACTTTTGGAGGTCCACAACACCAGATCCAGAGAGTATCTCTGACAATTTTTCACAGAGAGAATTTGCTGCTGCTCTCCAACATTTAAAACCAGGTAAAGCTCCGGGACATGATTCCATCTGGCCAGAGCTTATACTCCATGCCGGAGCTGCTTTGAAATCCTGGTTACGTGACTTCCTTTCTTCCTGTTTGCGCCGACTCAAAATTCCCAAGATCTGGAGAAGAGCGCTTGTGGTCGCGATCCCAAAACCAACAAAGCCTGTGGGGGATCCAAAGAGTTATCGACCGATATCTCTGCTCTGCGTCCCCTACAAGATTCTTGAGAGGCTTATCTACGCCCGCGTTGAGCCATTAACCGATCCACTGCTTCCTAAAGAGCAGGCTGGGTTCCGACGCGCGAAGTCAACTGTAGATCAAGTTGTTTTGCTAACCCAGAACATCGAGGATTCTTCTGAGGATAAAAGGAAGCTCGGTGCCGTATTTGTCGATCTGACAGCTGCTTATGACACTGTCTGGCACCGTGGCCTTACCTGCAAGCTGCTGAGACTACTTCCGGATAAACACATGGTCAAACTGATCATGGAGCTTGTCCGAAATCGAAGTTTCACCCTTACCACCGGTGATAGCAAGCAAAGCAGGCTACGGCGTCTTAAAAACGGCGTTCCTGTGGAATCGGTGTTGGCTCCCCTCCTATTTAACATTTATATGTACGATCTTCCTTCGATAATTTCCAGAAAGTTTGCTTATGCTGATGATTTAGCATTGTTGCACTCTTCTGGAAACTGGAAGGACTAGGAGGGGACATTAAGCCAAGACATGTCTACACTGTCAGCTTATCTCCAGACTTGGAGGTTGAAGCTCAGTCACACTAAGACGGTGACGTCAGCCTTTCACTTAAATAACCAGCCTTTCACGACGACGAGCACACAAGTAAGCCAAATTCAGTACGAATTCATTCTGAATAGGAAAGAGCAAATTGACTATTTTCTTGCTGCAAAAAAGCCATAAGTTTATCTACCAGCTCGTAGACTTTTTCAAAAGATTTCCCGAGCGAAAGCTACCTGGACGAACAATAAAATAGTAAACTTCGATGCTCTGCTTTCATCTCAGCAGAGAGTTTTTCAAAAACTCTTCGCTTCAATGGCCGTGTTTTAATAGAATTAATAATTTTGGTAACGACTTTAACTTTGTGTTTAAGTTCAGGACTCCATTCTCTACCAACTAACGCCCTGCGATGGATCATGCAATGCATCTACTTTGCCATGGGTGCACGTTCTTAAATATATGATTTAGCAGTCCGAAACAACTGCCAGACATAGCTTTGGTGTCATCTGTACATACGCTGATACACTTTTTTTAGTCGAAGTGATATGTTGAAATAAAATAGTCGATTATATCAAAAAAATCAATTCCTCTGCATCCAAAGTTAACAAAACAGCAGCTCTTCTACTATTCTTTGTTCAGAAAAATCAACAAACCGAACATAACCAATCAACTGCCATCAGTTGCTCATCCAATTAGAGACCAAATTTTCCCTATTTTATTTGATCAATCAGCTGGTCACCAATTCTTTGTTAAAATTTTAATTCAGGAATGCACAACTTTTTTTCGGTTTTCGGCCGCATTACCGAATTAATTTTAACTAATCCGCTTGTGGGATATGGTAAATGGATAAAATTATGTGTCAGGCACATAAAATAATAAATTTTACTGCTAATACCGTTTACTTTTACTGAGTGTGATAGAACTAATTATCACCATTTTTAACGATCGAATTAATTCAAGCACATTCCGCAAAACATTGTGGTCTATAATGATTTCTATAATTTTACATGCTTGCAAATAAGCCCTAAAGTGGCTAACAAATTGTATCGTCAGCAATTTGTATTAAAGGTAAAACAAAGTAGTATTGTTACAATATAATTGTGTCGAAAAAAGAAAAAATTTAAGTTAAATGTATAACGGTATAATGCGAATAGATTTTGAATCGTGACCGTGTCGATCATTTTTGCCATCAATATGGCGCTGTTGAACTACTCAGCCACGGAGCCGACTTTCTATAACAAACATGCATTTAGAGAAGCATATTTTTTTACTTACATGAAAATTATCGGACTAGTTAGTTTTTAGCAAATCTTAATTGGTAAATATTTTTATCATACAATCAAAGATTTTTAAAATAAAAATTGCTCATCACGGGGTTTGGGGCGCTAAAAGTTTTTAGGAAAAGTTTGAAGTTGGTGTAATATTGTAAAATATGTAAAACTTATATTTCTGATTCAAAAATTATAAGAAAAAGGAAGAAAGATTGATTAAGTCAATATTGCACTTCCTGTTTCAAAACGGAAGTAGTTTAGAGAAAAATTCAAAGTACGTACAAAAACAGTGCAGAAAAGAGATCACCAGCCTTTATTTGCGTTACAAAAGGAGATAGAAGTTAGCCTTCAACAACGTAATCACACAAAATACAAAGGTAAATAAATAAATAAAAAAAAACTGAAAACTTGATGCTGATTAAGTTCTTTGACTTTTCTCCTGCCTACGCTTTGCAATTATCTGTTTAAAGTTTGGGACCTTGTAGGATAAGGCGATGCGTAGATTATTTGCGACTTCCAGGGCATTTCGATATTTGTTCTTGAGCTAAATTGGAGATGAAAATCTTAATTTATACAGCTAAGTAGTAGCAAATGGAACCAAAACTTGTATTGTTTTCTTTGCCAGAGTTGGATATCCAGTTTGAACGCTAGACTAGAAGTTTTGAGTAAACTTAATAAATAATGCAGCTTTATCAATTGGCATGCTTACATTTCTATCAAATGATCTTTATCCTCATCTCCCATCCTTTCCGATTTGAAGGCAAAGGAGATTGGTGATTAAAGTACCGGTTCTTTCTGATCTCTTAGGGAGAAATATCCGTCAAATCATTCCCTCAGCTCTTCCAGGCGCTGATTGATTTTTGCCTTGGCATTTTCTTCCAAAGTCAAGTTGCTGTATTCCAGAAAAAATATGTCTAGCAAAGCAAAATTAGCGAAATACACCGACTCCACAAAAAACAGTTTCTGTATGAAAGCACGCAACATTCGGTCACAAGCAATCACAATATTCACTCTATTTCTCTGTACCAAAATGTTTAGGTTATTTAGATGTCGATAAACGTCCATCAGTTATGCCAACATTGGAGCAAAGCTAGAAGATTCAAGAGTATCCACAAGAGAACTCTTTGGTTCTTGTAAAAACTGTTCAATTTCTATTTGGCGTTCTAAAATTTTTTTCAAAACTCCACCTCTGGAGGGCCACCTGACGTCTTTATGAAACAACTAAAGAAAAGTTTTTTCATCAAGATCAATGCAAAAGGCTTTAACAACATGTGATTCAAAGCTCTTACTCGAATATAATTTACAATTTTAAATCATAAATCGATCACATTTTTCAGAGTAACAAACAAACTTTTTGATGCAAGAGCTGGACGATGAAGAATACAATGAGAAGCCCAAACCACTGGAATTTTTATTTTTCTTGAGAGTAACAAATCTTTACCAGTTTCCTCAGCACAGCTGGAGCACCCTCTGTGCAAATAGATCCGATAGGACAAGCCAAACGTCATTAGGTTAAAAAAGCTTTTTAACAGATTAAAATATCGCTTGCGGTTGTACTAGTTGTTTTGAGTGGTTTACAAAAAGAGAAGTGTTCTACAATGGCATTTCCTTTACATGAGGAGCAAAAACCTTAAGTTGGTAGCGAGTACTGACGTCTATCATTTCATTTAATTAATCAGAGATCTTTCGGGAAAAACGTTGATGTTTTTAACACAACTTGATCAAGAATATCAGCGCTAATACTATCGATTCTACGGCGGAAAACATTATGCTACAAAGGAATCCGGGGCAGTTTTTTTTAGGTCCCCTCACCCAGGACAGCTTTTACTATTTCTAAAGCACAAAACTTGATAAGAGTCTCCAAAATAATGAGTGGCTTCTTAATTTTTTCCAGTTTTTATGCGACTTTGTATGATGCAAAAAGTAGAGGCTTATCTACAAGAGGAAACCCTCACTTTGAAAGCGTTCTTTAAATGTCCTATTGTTCTCTTTTAGCCTTCAAGGAATTAAGATCATTTCCTTATCTTTTGTTTCTACCGTGTATAACTTAGAAACGTTTGCCAAATAGTGATGGCTTCAGGATAAAATGGGAAAATACTGCATCGCAGATTATGCGCTGTGGCCTGTCCACTCCATCAATAACTCTTTTAGTAAAACCATATTCGATCCAATCTTCTTTCTACTCTCAAATCTTTTTACTAGTCATAATGAAATTAATTAACAGAAGTGGATGTTTCGCGACACGTTTTTTGAAGTTTCGGTCTCGTCTCGGTCTCGGTCTCGGACCACTGCGTCTAGAGTCCAGGTCGCGACATTGCAGCAATGTCAGCAAACCTCACAAGTGTTGTAAATATGTTATGATTTTTAGCACTAAAAATAGGTTACTTATACATTTTCTTAGCTATTCGGGAGTCATTATTTTCTTTAACTTTCCCATTAGTCACTTTAAAATTGAATTAATGCATTCTTTATTACAAACCAGAACACCGTATAAAGTGCTGAAGAAATTATAGGCCTATTTTTATCAACATTTATACGTTTTAAACTTCATGTTTTTAATAACAAAATTTGGCATTTTGAAAGTGGCTATATCACAATCTTTTGATTTGAAGTCAATACTGTTTTATATAATTATAATACATTACATGTTTTCTCATGTATTGAAATATTGAAAAAATTGACAATTGGTATGATTGTTATAATTGAAACAATCGCGCGATTGCGGTTCAAAGCCTACTCGCTTGGTGCTGTTGTGTCCTTGTGGAAAGATACTTAACGGCACTGTTTTTTGCTTTAAATTTCAGTCATATTACTGTACAAAATAATGATCAAATGTATATATTTCGAGTTATACAGGGTGACCCAAAAAAAAACGGGCCCCGTGTACACTTTATGTGATATCTCCTTTATTTATTCACCGATTGCCCTTATTTTACAGGACATGGCAGAATCAACGACCGTGAGTACACCAAGACCCCAGTGGGAGCTGGGACAAAGAATACACTGTGTTAAATTTTACTACAAGACAGGCTCGTTCAAGAAAACCCAGGACAGTTTCATGCGTCAGTTCGAATGTGAAAAGGTTTCATCCAAAAGCAGAATTCAGAACTGGGTGGACCATTTCCAGAAGTATGAGACCGTGGAGAACCTCAACGCTGCCAGTGAGAACCGTCCAAGCCACTCGGGACATCCCAAGAAGCGAACAGCCGAGCTGGTCGAAAGTGTGAGAGAGTCTCTCCAGCAGAGTCTGAAACGCTCTGTGCGTAAGCGAAGTCAGTCCCTCAGTATGTCCCCTGAGACTTGCAGGAGAGTGCTGGTGAACGATATCAGGGCTTACCCATACAGAATACAGACGCTGCAGACCCTTACAGCCTCAGACAAGAAGCAGAGGAGCGCTATGACAGTCAAGATGCTCGAGAAGATCGAGGACACACCAAGTTTCCTTAACCTCCTTTGGACCTCAGATGAAGCCCACTTCTATCTTGAACGAAAGGCGAACTCCAAGACAAATGTCTTCTGGGGGTCCTCTAGACCCAATGAAGTAGCCACCAAGTCCCTGCACTCTCCTAAGTGCACGGTGTGGGCTGCAATCAGGCCAGAGGCATCATCGGACCAATCTTCATCGAAGAATCTGGCGCAGCAGTGACAGTCACCAAGGAGCAGTATGTGGAGGTCCTCAAAACCTTCAAGAGTGAGCTCCAGACCCTCTACCCGTTGCTCATGAGCAAGTTCTGGTTCCAGCAAGACGGAGCAAGTTCTCACACCTCAAACCTATCCCAAGATTGGCTGAAAGAGAACTTCGGAGGCCGAGTGATCAGTCTCAAGTCTGATTTTGAGTGGGCACCCCATAGCCCGGACCTAAGCCCCCCAGATTTTTTTCTTTGGGGCTATGTTAAGGACAGAGTCTACGCAGGGAAACCCAGAACCATTACGGAATTCAAGGAAGCCATCAGGGAGGAGATGAGAGCCATTACCAATTCAGTCTGTAAGAACGTCATGGACAACTTCGTGCTGTGCCTCAAGAAATGCACGGAGCTAAATGGAGGCCATTTGTAGAACACATGCTGTAGAACAGACAAAAAAAGGCCAAAGACCCTAGTATTTTAATGTGATGTTTTGAATATAATAAACTAGTTATGACCAAAGTTTCATTTCATTCGGACAAAACACTAAGAAACGGGGCCTAATTAGAGTTGGGGCCCGTTTTTTTGGGTCACCCTGTAGAACAGATGGCACAAAAAATGCCATCTGTGTCATAATGCATCACGCATACCAAACCCCAGCTCACTGCCCGACCATGATTTCGAGTTTTAAACTCACATCAGAGACAATGTGCTTACCCAGGTTTTGTCGCAGAGCTGGACATATATATATAAGAAAAAAATTAACACTTGTTGGATTTCACCAGATACATTGCTGCATCGATAGAAGAAATATTGTGCATCACGCACGCCGAACCCAAGCTCACTGCCCAACCATAGTTTCGAGTTTTAAACTTTCATCAGAGACAATATGTTTACTCAGGTTTTGCTGCTTCTATCAGTGCATCAATTCATCTGATAGAATCCCACAAATTCTAAATTTTTCTTTTTATATATGACCAGCTCTGCTGCGACTAAACCTGGGCAAGTAGACTGTCGCTGATAAAAGTTTCAAACTCGAAACTATTGTATCGCAGTGAGCTCGGGTTGACCTGCGAGATATACAATGCCGCATATGGCATTCATAGCGCTGCCTGTCCGCAACTCAATACATTTCTAATATGTGGTAATTGGCGTGCGCTATGCACAATGGCAATTCTATAGGTGCAGCACTGCATTTGGTAGAATTCCACAAGTGTTAAAAATAATAATGAAAAATTTCAATTAGACAGCAAAACCATGGCATCGTCGGAAGCAAGTCGAATGAATTACTTGCAGTAAATGGTTAGGATCCAGAGTTTCACTGTTTGACAAGGAGCATTCAACTGGCTTGATGCCTGAAAAAATTGGCATGTGGCAGTGGCGTGCGATCAGGGCATGCAAGTCATGCGTTGCATGACCAAATTTTTAGAGATTGCATGACAAACTTTGAGGTATAGATTTTTTAATTTAATAAGAAATGGTACTGGTTTGGAATGAAATTAGAGAAATTTGAGGCCGATCCGAGTTGAAGACTTTTTCTTTTAGAGAGATTACTACAAAATTAGGGCAAAAATTGCAAAATCCGGCAGCAATTTTCAATTTTGTATCCAAGGAATCGCAATCTACATCTTTTCAACCGATCAAAAATCTAAAATTTTTTCTCTGCTCATAAAAATTCTATCACTCAGCTCTTGGAGCGATCAACGAGCATTCTATGTTAGTTGCATGGTAAAGCTTTTTTTTTAGCAACTTTTTAAGATGATAAACAAACCAATCTGTTTTTTATATTGCGTTTGCAAATGTACCAAAAAATAAATATGATTGATTTGCAAATGTACCAAAAATAAATATGATTGAACTATAAAGAACTGAGTGAAAATTTTTGAATGAAGAAAAATATTTAAATTTTTGATAGATTGAAAATATGTAGATTACAATTCCTTGGGTACAAAATTGAAAATTGCAATCAGGCAATGCTTTGAGGTGATGACCTTTTTTTTAGGGAACGCTACAAGTTTGGGAAGAAAAGTATAAAATTTGAGACTGATTGAAAGTGAAGACCTTTTTTTTTGTAGATAACACCTTGATTTTGGGACAAAAAGTGAGAAATCGGAGACTGATTTGATGAAAGACGTTTTTTTTGTTTTTTTTTGGAGATTACCACAATTTTCGGAGAAAAGTTGCATTACCTGGGAATCATGCAAAGTGCTGACCTTTTTTTCAGAAAACGCCTTAATTTTAGGACAAAAATAGATTTAGAACACCATGATATTAGGACTAAAAATTTGAATTTTACAAACAATTTTTTCCTACCCGTAAAATATTGCATAGCGTGGTCTACAACGCCATGATCTTAGGACTAAAAATTAGAATCTCACCAACATTTTTTTTCTACCCGTAAAATATTGCATGTCTTACTTATTAACTACCCATAAAATACCCGATTGCATGACCAGATTTTGGCATGCCAATTGCATGACCAGTCTCAGAGGTCACCGCACGCCACTAGTAAGTGGTCTGTTGGAGTGAAATGCAGGAATTGAAGTGAGTGAAACGCGTGTCTACATGTAAGGGTCATTCAAGACACTATTCATAAGGCAGGCATGTGCGCTAAAAAGTACTCAGCTGTTAAATACACCAATTATAGGGCAACAGCGTGACGCAGAAAGATATTTTTTGCACAATGCCACAAAGTTGTGACGAAACGTAAGCAATTTAACAGTTTTATTCCAAGATATATAGGGATCGAACAGAGTGGTAAAAGTTCATTATATTGTAAACATTTAGCTCAGATTTGGCTTCTCGCTTATTAAAATAAAAATCTGCCCTCACCATCTTTGAGTGGCTAAATTTCGTCCTTTAAGTTAGGAGAAAGGGTGAAAGAGTAAATACGTTTTGATTTAAAGTCCTTCCAGTTTCGGTAAAAGTGCAACACTTTATAAGATAGTCTGCACAGGCAGTGGTGGATATTCAAAGTTAGGGGCCCGAGGCAACTGCCTCATTCGCCTCACCCAATATCCACCACTGCGCACAGGCAAACTTTTTAACGATTGTGGGAGCCAATTTATAGGTATAGAGGTTAAAAAAAAAATGAGCCAAGATCGAGCTCTAAGGAACGCCATTTTTCTGAGCTTGCTTTGCTTGTTACCAGTAGCAAGGGCAAAACTTTCGTTTTAGGCAAGTTCCATGATCATTCTAATCATTTGCTCTGTTTGCAAGAAGCCAACAGCTTGCAGGTAAAGCTACGATATCAGGCAGTCATAAGCAGCTGTCAGAGCGAAGATTACAACACCGTCCTTCTTAGCTTCAAAAGGACTTCGATATCTCTCGTATTAAATAACAGAACAAATTCATCTACGATTGACTTTCCGCGTCAAAATCCATTTTGCTTCCTAAGAAGCAACAGATGAATAATTGATTTTGATCAACGCCACCCTAGTTAAGTCTCTCGAAAATTGTTTAGAGGACAGAAAATAGACATACCGGGTGATAGTTTTTGGAGCTCTTCAAGCTTTAACGGTTTTGAAATTACTACTACAAGCGCTTTTCTTTCGATTTTGGAAATTTTGAATGGGCGCAAGCAAAAAAAGGAAGTCACGTAAGTACAATTTACGTAAAATAATTCCTGCATTGGTAATAACACATAGAATCGCGGCCCGGAACTTTAGGTCCATCTGGTCTTAAGTATTACAGGACAACAAGAAATTCTCTGTATAAAAAATTGATTCTTAGAGATGGTTACTGATTCTGGTGTTGATGCCTTCTAAAAGTCAGATACCGTTTTGGAAAATAATCGAGTTGACTTGCAGTTAACAGCCTCATATTTTCCGTTTCTAAACGATGTTAGGTGTGTTGTGTCACTACTAATACAATCATTTTAACCCACTCTATGCTTTCGACGAGAGTGTGATAGAGGATGCTCTGATTGAAGCTCAATTTTGACCCAAAAGCACAACATCACAAGAAAAACAGAATTCTTTGGGCAGCGCTGTTTACCAAATTACTTTAACTTTCTAAACAAGAAAAGAAACTAAAACCAAAAGAAGCTATTGTATATAAAAACCCACCCACATTAGCTACTAAATTAACGAATTACAAAAAATTATCACAAATTCTTCCTAATACAGATAACCCAGGTTCATACCCATGTGGAAAATGTGCTTTATGTGGAAACTTTAAAAACTATAAAATATGGTTTAAACAGTTGGTTCTATTATTTCGCACTCAAATAGCAAAAACTTTAATTTAAAACAACATCTTACTAGCAAAAATTATGGTATTTATGGTGCAGAGTGTAAATTTTGTAAAATGCAATACGTCGGACAAACAAAAAATAAATTTTCTACCCGATGAAATAACCACCGCTCATTCCGGAATAAATTTAACGTTAAGGATAACAATGGCCGAGCTGCCCTCCTTAAACATTTTTATAAATTTCATTTCGACGCTTTTAAAGCTAAATCTAATAGGGGAAATGTGGGATTAGTAAACCAGTTGGACCAATAAACCACCGAAATATTTGGTTCCTTATAAAGCTTTTTAAAACAATTCACGTTTTCTTGACTCAATGTGACTGTAATAAATATTTTGATGAAGTTTCGCCATTTTAGATAGCGTGGTTTTGATGTAAGATGAAAATAACGTGTTTTGATAAACTAAAGTAAATTTTTGCTGTTCGTTTTCAAGTTTAATACTGCAAAAATTTTATAAAGTTTGTTATTAAATTTTGAGTTAATATGATGTCCATACATTAGGGTAAATATGTAGAAAACTGAATGTTTTTTAATGTTTATTCGTAGAAATAATTTTAATTAACTGGTTTGTGGACCAATGAACCACTGACATGTGGGACCAATGAAACAATGGTTCATAGGTCCCTAATTTATAAATTTTGTTTTCACATTTCAAAAATGCCTACTTTTAAACAATATAAAAATCTTAAAGGTAAATTTGCTGATGAAATACCTACTGCAGCTGCAAACGATGCTTTGTATCTTCAAATAAGCATCAGAGCTTCTGCAAGAAAGCATAGCATAAACCATACTTTGCTTATTTGATATGTTAAAAAACAAGAGAAAATTTATCCCTGGTACTAGTTTTAAAGTTATTTATGGCTTCAATGCAAGTAAGTAGCCTAATCTTAATTTTTTTGAAAATTTTTGCATATTGGTCGTTTAAAGTATTAAAGTAGTATTTTTGTAGATATTCAGCAAAGATGAAGAACTCAATTTAAAAAAACTACATAGTGAAAGCTTCAAAAATTTTTTATGGATTGTCTAAACTAGACGTCAGATAGTTGGCTTATCAATTTGCAAATGTTAAGAACAGTGGTGGATATTCCAATTTAGGGGCCCGAGGCAAGAATTTTCAAAAATTCATGTTGTCTGAGAAAAAAAAGAGGTCTGATCTGGGCTTGGATATTTTTCTCCCAAAATCAAAGTGTTCTCTAAAAAAAAAAAAAAAGGTCTTCACTCCAAATCGTCCACTGAGCGAATCCAAAACTGTATATGCTGTTTTTGAGGGGGGGCCCTTAAAATCGAGGGGCGGCCCCCCAAAAAAGGGGGGGGCCTGAGGCGACTGCCTCATTCGCCTCACCCAATATCCACCACTGGTTAAGAATATTTCAATGTTGATATACTTGTAAATAAAATCAGTGAACGTTGAGTTGATAGTATGGGAATGTAGCTTTCAACATTTTCTCCAAATACATGACAAACACCGATTGTTACAACATAAAATCTAATTAAACAAAACACTTCTAGCGTATCTCTATAAGTTTTCATTGTTTTTACAGCAGTGGTACTGTGGTTCATTGGTCCCACATAAGTGGTTCATAGGTCCCACCCACATGGGACCAATAAACCATTTGAAAAGATTTTTGAATTGCTCGTAACTTTGCTAAAAATTAAGATATGCGTAGTTTTTGTAACGCATTTAGAACTTGCTAGGTAGAGGATTGTGCTGTGCAAGTTTTACTAGCCTACTATTTATAACTAAGTTGGAAGAACCAAAACAATTTTTTTGGTTCATTGGTCCATTTCCCCTATTACTGTATGTTACATGATCGTATTCGTAGAACAACCGGATAAAACTTTATTTGATTGGTGTGAAAATAAATTAATTAATTATTTGAATGCTAAAATTAATATTAATAGAATTTTTCTGTCTGATAATTGCGATTGAGTTTTAAACCCGTTTATTTGTTCACTATCGTTAAAACTATACACAGTTAAACCACAGCAGCTTTGTTGATCTTCTCAGTCAACACTTAATTGAATCTTAGCGGGAGTTTGCGGTTTTTAATTTTACTACGAGTTTTATACTATGCGCTTTTTCATTTTGTTACGTGATCCATAATCATTATGCCAGCTGTTATGTCGTTTGCCTCTTAGTTTTTATTGGAAGCTTCACTTTGTGTCTTTGAGTCAGGACCCGAATAGTATGAGTAGAGTACGAAAATTTTTCAAAAAATTTTAGTCAAATATAATTTAATTCAATTCTTTACAGAAACTGATGATGACCTTTATAGGTCGAAATCGATTTTTTGTAATGATACAGTTGGTTTTATATTTTTAACTTTTATATTAAATTGAAATTTGACCAATTTTACTTATAAATTCATGCATCGCAATCAAATCAAGCAAATTCTAAAGTTGATCCATACTCAAATTTCTTAAAGATTCTTTAGCAATGATGCAATATAGGTTGTTTGGTTTTGGAAACTTTGATGAGAACACTTCTGAGATTTTCACCAAACACGGTTACGAAAAGTAGATTAAGTTTGAATTCCGAATTCCAATAAAGAACTTGGATGAATCGAATGTTGGATTTATATACTATGAATTAAAAATTTGTGGAAAAAAGCTTATTAGTTAGAGAGATCTGTTTATTTGCATCAAATCTTTTCAATAAATTACCGCTTAAAACACAAAAAAAGAACAATAATTTTACATTTTGAAATTAAAACAAACTGATAATAAGCCATATATATCAAATCAAAGAGCACTATTAAAGATGTGATGCAGGGGTAGGAAGGGACAAAAGTCATTTAATTACTACCCCCAGCTTATTTAAAAGTTTCATTACAAGCAATTTAATAAATTAAGTTTTTGGTATGTAGAATTGATTATTAACTTAGAAAAACATTAGCAAAAGACATTTTACATCATAAATTAAAATAAAATTATAAATCACTTTACAAACATGATGAAAACAAAACAAACAACAAGAAAAACAAAGGCCGCATATATGTAGATAAAATTAAACGACAGAAAATAACTCGGCATAAATTCGATTTGAAATAAAGGCAAATAGTGTAAAAAACGACAGCACGACGATGGAAAAAAAAAACAAACAATCAAACAATCAAACCGGCAGTAAAAGGACAAAAAAAAAAAAACAAAAGCTTATAAGATTAAATTAAACAACAGAAATAGATCTTACCATAAATTAAATTGAAAATAAAGGTAGTAGCATAAAACAAACAACATAACAGATTTCAGAGTAGATACAAATAGCACAAATCCAACAGCACAATAATGAAAAGGAGCATACAAAAACAAAGAAAAGTACAAAAACAAAACAAAACAAAGGCCAATAAGATTAAATCAAACAACAGAATAGGTCTCAATGTAAAATTTATTGAAATAAGACAGTTAGCATAAAACAAAAAACAATAAATTTCAGCAGGCAATTAAGGATTAAAGAGGTGCACAAAGAGCAATACAAAACATAATATTTCTTAAAGTAAAACCTTAAAGACGTTAAATTAATATGCATTATGAGGAGGGGTTCATGAAAAAGTCAAGTAGCATGATTTAATAAATTAAAGCCAAAAGAAGAGTTTAAAAAATATCATAAAACCAATATGGATGTGCCAAAAATATATTTGTAGGAAACCTTACAATATACTGTAAATTAGACAAAAATATGCTTCACCCAAATAGGCTAATCAAATTAATGCAAATAGACAAACGTTTAAACAGAGATTTGTAGTATATAAATTATGTAGTGGTTCATTTATTTACCATGGGAGGTAAATAACAGAGGTGGAGTCGAAACACGGTGCTTCGAGAACAAGACGAGACCAGACTTTGGCGTAGAGAGACTTTGGAGTAGCAAAACCGAGACGAAACTTTGGAATATCGAGACCCAGACGAGACACGAAACAATAAGTTGTTTCGGTTTAAGCCAGGGTTTTGGAGTCAACCTGAAATCAGAGTCGCATTTTTTTAGTTGGAGTCGGAACCGAAGTAGTTTTTTTAAATATGCTATAGCCGGAGTCGCTTTTTTAGATGTGCAAGAGCTGGTATAGGATTCGTATTTTTCTTTGGTCACTCCAACTCCAATTTTCGGTTAATAGCTGGATAGACATATTTATCATGTGAACGATTTGAAAATGAGCGAGCAAAAATACGGCGAGTACTTAGATAGGCCACCTTCTGAACTATAATTTGCAATGCAAACTACGTAAAAACGATTTTGGATTTATGTTGACGGCAAGAACTTCTAAATCAAGGACATGCATTGTCTATGTCCAGACTTTGCTAGCGAAGGCGATCATCTTTACTGTATAAGTGCTAATGTATTACTGAAATCAATTAATGATTGGTCCGTAATTGCTTCAGACAAAAGCATTAAAACGTTTAAACGCATATTGAGGGATAAATACCCAAATATGTGATACCATGCCCACATAACTACCCTTGAGTGAAATACCTGAAACCTGCCATATACAGCGCTAAATAGACATAAATATTTAATATGACATAAAAACTTTCACACATAAAAATTACAGTTATAAGAAATAAAAAAAACTTTTCAATTGCTAATAAACTTAATCGGACAAGCGCGCTTTCTTGATTGATGTCTGGAGGAGGACGGCGTTCTTTTGCTGATCCTTTTCCAAGTTATGCAGACCTTTCAAAAGTACATTTGCCACGTGTCGTCTGAGCTTGTCACTAGTGTTCAGGTTATTGTAGTCCTCCATCACTTGCAGAATCATCATGAGTCTCCTGCAGCAGCAGGCCCTGTGTCTGGCTTTGGTGATAAAGGCAAGTCCACATCGCACAAGGTCAAAAGTGGTTTGGTGGGGGATTTTCAGGGAGCCTCGTGAAACTTCGGAGATAAAGGCACTGACTTCTGTTGAGATTAGTTCATCCTCCTCATTGAAGATCAGGTGTTCCTCACACTTTTTCTCCAGCCACCCTGCCACATAGGCTGCACTGCTTTCCTCATGGATAGAGAGTGAAGGCTCAGTGCAGTCCTCAATGAAAGTGGCGTCCTCAGCATCGATGGCACTAGTAACACACGTGTAAGCCATGGTTTCCCCATTTACGTCCAAGGTCTCCAGATAAGAAGCGGCATGTCTAGCCAGGCGTTTTTTGCAGGCAGTCAAGACATCCCCAGAAGTCATAAAAGCATTTGCACCAGTCGATTGCCTGTACACAGAAAATTCACCCTCTATCCTGTCACTCTGCAGCTCACGAAGAAGTACATACTGGAAGCCAGCATGGGTCAGGAGGTGTGCACAAATGGAAGTCAGGCCTTGCATGGTCTGCACAAGTGCTTTCTTAGTGTCATGGGTTACACACTGCTTTCTGCCTTTTCCGTGCCCAGAAGGGGCTTTCTGGAAAATCTGTAGATAATCGGACAAGTTGGTAGTGGTGTGGTCCTGAACATGCCGGTGGGGATCATTTAGCCTCACTTCTTGATGTTTTGATGACATATTCACAACATTCCACCAATTAAGCACAAATTGAATAAAGTCGGCTGTGTCGCCACACTTCTGGAGCCTGAGGGCAGCTTCAACTTTGTCGTTGAAAACTTTCAACACGTGCTGGACATTCTGCAGTTGAAGTTTTGAAGGTCGAACAGCAGCATCTGTCAGGGGAGATGTTTTCAAAAGGTTTGCCTTCTCAGCATCGTATAGCTTTCTGACGTCGTTGAAGGAACCAGTGACTTGGTTGTCGAAAGTCATCTTTTGGCAAGCCTCTGAAACAAAAGGAACAAACAGTAAAATCATCTCATGCTGGCATTTTTTGTTGTGGTGCTGCAGTATTCATTTCATTTTTTTTTTCTGTCACTGATTAAACAAAACTTTTTCACGTAAGAACTACATGAAGATATAATTATTTTGTAAGTGCTTTTTCTTAGGCTATTTTAAGTAAAATCACGAGTAATAATTGTTCGCTGTTGGTACTTAAATTTTTTTGCAAATCATATTTTTATAATAGATACGAAGTCTTTGCATAGATAATAATATTTAAATTTCTTATTAAGAGCAATCAAAATTGACAAATCTACTTATTGCGAAAAAAAACTCTCACAAACAGAAATGTCGAAATACAGCAAAACGCAGTCCAATGCATGAATACCAACACAATTAAAAATTAAATAAAAAAATCACGGAATTGTTATTCTTTTTATTCGTCAATTAAGTTCCAGTTATAATCAAAGATTTTCATTTAAAATAAAATAATTTTCTTTCAAGCTTTTTTTCAAAATTTGTATTAAAATGTTACATACAGCAAATCAAAAATAGTGTAGACTCACCTGATATCCAGTTGTTTCTTATGCACTTCAATAGATGCACTGTGTCAAACAGTAGGTACCAACTCCGTGTGTTATCTAAAGGATGAGTAGCAGTGGCAGGGTAATCCGACTCTGATGGACGATCGAACATCTTGCAGTAAAGCTGGTTGATCTTGTGGTTGTCTGTGATGGACCCAAGAACAGTGCCTCCAGCCTGTTCTACAACCATGGCAGCCTGCTTCACCACCTCAAATTGAAAAGAAGCTGTTAATTTATGGACAGGTGTAACAGATACCATGATGCTGGGGCCTCGATGAAGACACTTGGACATGACGCAAAGCATTGAAGTGGCTTTTGCGTTGTGGTCATTCTTGGCCATGCCACTGAGGACTCCTCCGGAGAAGGCTACTGTTGGCCGAATCTTCATCTCGTCAACTAAGAGAACTACATTTTTCTGTTGAGGCTTTTGAAGTTTGGCAAACGTCTTTGATAAAATGTCCTTCACATTCACTGAAGAGACGACAGCTGGCAATTTTCTTCTACTTGGCAAAACTAGATACTCACGGAGTACTTCATAATTGCAGTGTGGAAAAGATCCCACAGCAAAGCAGTAGTCTTTTACAGTAAAATTTTTGTTGACTAGAAGCTTCAAATTATTGATAATAAAATCGATTTTTTTGCCTTTTTTTTTGTCTTCAGTTTCTTGAGCCTGAAGCACAGTAACTACTTTCTTCAACACTTTATCCAGAGGAATTTTATAGTTAAAGCAAGTATGCACAACAGCATAAAACTGTGAATAGGAACTGAGGCCATTATTGGGGTTCAATATAGTTCCTAGGGGTACGCGAATTCCACTCTTGTATGCAAAACACGTAAGAGGAGAACATAGCGTCGACTTGTTTTCAACCAGAACAGTCATTTCGCATTCACGAAAGTCAGACGACATAAAAAGGAAAGCACACCTGTCAGATCTTCGGGTAATCACAACATTGTTATATTCCTTGTGAAGTTTCTTGTCAGGTAGAAATTCACTGAACGACTTGATCCTGTCTCTGGCCATAAAAACGTCAAGTTGTTTGTCTACTTGCTTTGCAGGGCGAGGAGGGATTTGGGGGGTCGGCAGACATGAAGCAGGTACATCAAAAATGCTAGGTGCAACAGCTGGTCTTGTTGTTCCACCTGGCAGTTTCTTCATTGGAGGATTTTGTGGCCAATGCTTCTCACAAATAAAAAAAGATTTAGCATTTGCAACATTAAAGTCTTTGCGAGGAGGAATCACAGCCAGCCACCTCTGCCTCTCAGGATCAAGCCTGGGCAGTTTGAATATTCTACGTTTTGATAAAAGGTCGTAGTTTCCTCTACAATTCACAATTCCACATTTATTCGGCATAATTACGTAAATTAATGCTCTTCGAAAAAAGAGAAAAATAATTATCAATATTACTCACAAACCTTGACCGGTCTGACCGGCCGGTAAAAAACCGGTCGAAACCTTTTGTTTTTTGACATTACAAAGTATATCATTTAAAATAATTTTATGGATTGTTTTGTTTCTAAAGTTATTTAACAACGCGATTTCTGAAATGGAGAGTCGTCCGTGATGAAAATTTACCATGTCGGCCGTAATGAAAATTTAGTACCGCAGCGTAGTTAAATCTAACCTATTCTTTGACCTCCTAACCCTCACCCCTATAAGGGTGAGGGTTAGGAGGTAAAGGTATAGTGGGTGTAAAGGTATACTGTAAGTTAGGGTGAGGGTTAGGAAGTCAGGAGATAGCTTTAACTACAAAAAAATTTTCATCACGGCCGACTCTCCATTTGAACCCGATTTCTTAGTGTGAGTAAGTTTGAAAAAATTGTAAAAAGTGGTCAATATGCATGGAAAATTCACTTGTCATTTATTCAGAATGATGGGAAAAAGTTGAGCCCTCGACAGTTGAATATCTTTTTCTAGTAATAGTAGGCCCTAGAGCCCTAGGCCTACGACTCAACTTTATCTTCTTTATGTAAGCTCGTATTTACTGTGCGTTCTACACTTAAAATAAAACAATGATTGATTGAGGAGGTCACCTAAATTTTCTGAAATTTTGATAGCTTTGAAGTAACACTACCTGACTACATTTTACGACCACTTGCAGCGACGCCGTTGATTTGACAAGTAACAACCCTTAAAAAACAGTCAATTACCAATCAGAACAATGCGTTTATCTGCCGGCCAACCGGAGAATGGTGTCGCCGGGTCACTAAAATAGCCTATTATCTTAAACAGGCCTAAATAGGCCTACCTATTACCTAACACTCGCCTATCCCTATGCCAACCAGTTTTGACGCTCCACCTAACTTTCCTCAATTTGCTATAAATTTTAATGCTGTTCTTATTTAATTTTAAAAATCATTAAACGGTATTTCTTATTATTCTTTTTAATTATAATGAAACTTGAGTACACCTTACTAGGATTAAACTGCCTCGGTAACATACATTTAAATTTTCGTAAATGAACCTACCATAGTTAGCATTGTAGATCACAAAGTCTACCCTATGATGTAACAATAAGCTTTTATCGGCTGTGCAAATTAATAGAAAAAACAGTCGCCTTCGCTAGGATTATCTGAAACTAGCGCCTGCATGTCCTTGATTTAGAAGTTCTTGGTTGACGGCCAAATTTGGCTTTCATTACTTGCTCAATTAAACTTAAGTTTTGATTTCGGAGTTTTTTTGAAAAATTCAACAAAATATTAAAAAAAGATTTTTATTGGAAAAAAGACGTGAAAATGTGCTTAACTGCTTATTGATTTTGACAGTCAAGAGACGAATAAAAAGAAAGCCTTTATTTGAATTCAGCCCTCCCTAAAATGTCGAGATTCTTTAAGAATTGTTGGCATTTGTCTAAAGCTACCGCTTGTAATCTCTTATCATTTCCAATACTTATAATATGCATTAGCTTAACAGAGAAAAAGTGTTTGGTCAGCGATGGAGTATAACCAGAGTAACAATCAAAAATTTTTTAATTTTATATCTACTCTTAATTGTAGACAAGAAAATGTATTGCAAAAAGCTAACACGGCAACTACTAAAAGCTATTTTTATGTCAGAGGGGTGTCCTTTCTTGTTTGCTGGATCCTCCCGGGTTGCAAAGTGTGACTTTTAACAAGAGTGGTGGAGTCAAAAATTTTCTTCCGTTTTGCGTATATAGAGAAAAGTTTTTTTCCGATTCCGACTCCAACTCTTTAAAATTTCACGATTCAAACTTTGACTCTAGAACATCTGAAAAAACGACTCTGACTTCATTCTTAAACTTGGGACTCCAGCGATTCCGATTTCACAGTCATGGAAACTTAATTGTAGATTGCTTGAAGCGTGTTAAAGCGCCGTGATTGTAATCGATATGATCTTGGTTCAAAACCTACCCGAGCCATTCTGTTGTGTCCTTAGGAAAGACACTTTTATGGCATTTCCTCTGCTTGACGGTCTTGGCAAGCAGTTCTAAATTTCAATCATAACTCTATAAACTAAAAAACAAAATAAAAAACTTCTATTGGACAGCAATATCTTGGCATCTCTGGAAGCAGGCCGGGCTAATTGCTTAATTGCTTGCCTATGTACAGCGTTTCCGTTGCATTCCTGCGAGTCAAGAGGATAAATATACAGATAAAATGTAAAAATTAAAAATAATTTAGCCTAAATCGAAGTCCTTAAATGTAATCAGAAATCCGATTCTCAACTTTACCGAATCTAAAAAGTCGACTCCTATTTGCAACTCCGTTTTTATCAAATCTAAAGAAAGTACTCTGACTCCGATCTAAAACATGCGACTCCGACTCCACAATCCTGCTTATAACTATATTGTTGAGTTGAGGTTGCCATAGCCGCATATTTTAGGGTGGTATTGAACTTCTTTTTTACACGTGCTGAAGTTGGAGTCGTATTAATAGATTTCCTGGAGTTGGAATTGGAAAACTTTGGATTGGTGAAGTTGAAAAATAATTTCTCTGACTCCACAACACAGGTTTAAACAATTAGAACAAAAAATATGTAAACTTTTTTCCACATCAAAAATCTTCACCATAAATCACAAAAAATTTTTCCAAGTTAAACATTGACCCTTGCCTATTAGGCTTCCATTACCAAGTTTTGCTTTGCCAGTGCTAGGCATGCCAGTTAAACGATAGAGTTTTTGCAGTGTCAAATAGAGTGATTACATCGCTTTAAGGAACAAATTTGAAAAGACTTTGTTGCTGCTGAATTTACGTGATGTACAAGCGACTTACCAGGACTTTTTTAACGCCATCAGAAAGCAGCCAAAAAGACTATTTTTATTAGAGAACACTACTTTTTAGGGACGAAAATCATGAAATTTGAGACAGACTCCTATTGAGAACAAAATGTTTTTGTTAACGAACGTCCCGATTCATGGCTTCAAAAATATGGCTACCCTAATTTTAAGCAAATCGTATTTTGCATAATGCTATTGTCCTTATTGGTGGAGTCGGAGTCGGAGTCGGAGTCGGAGTCGGAGTCGGAGTCGGAGTCGGAGTCGGAGTCGGAGTCGGAGTCGGAGTCGGAGTCGGAGTCGGAGTCGGAGTCGGAGTCGGAGTCGGAGTCGGAGTCGGAGTCGGAGTCGGAGTCGGAGTCGGAGTCGGAGTCGGAGTCGGAGTCGGAGTCGGAGTCGGAGTCGGAGTCGGAGTCGGAGTCGGAGTCGGAGTCGGAGTCGGAGTCGGAGTCGGAGTCGGAGTCGGAGTCGGAGTCGGAGTCGGAGTCGGAGTCGGAGTCGGAGTCGGAGTCGGAGTCGGAGTCGGAGTCGGAGTCGGAGTCGGAGTCGGAGTCGGAGTCGGAGTCGGAGTCGGAGTCGGAGTCGGAGTCGGAGTCGGAGTCGGAGTCGGAGTCGGAGTCGGAGTCGGAGTCGGAGTCGGAGTCGGAGTCGGAGTTGGAGTTGGAGTTGGAGTTGGAGTTGGAGTTGGAATCCTAGAAATTCTAGGATTCGGAGTCAAATCTTAAATCTTCCGACTTCGCAACCCTGATAAAGATTGCCATGGTTCAATCCTACAGTGACTAATGCAAATTTAAAAGAATTATGACGCCCGAATAGCTAAAAAAAGTTCAAATAATCTATTTTTACTAAAAATCATGACTTATTCACAACATCTGTAAGCTTTGCCCAATCGCTGCAATGTCTCAACCTGGATTCGAGACACAGTGGTCCGAGACCGGGACGAGGCTTGGGGTTACCAGACTGAGACGAGACCGAGACTCCGAAAAACGTGTCTCGAGACGTCTCAATGTCTCCAGACATGTCTCGAGGTATCCACCTCTGGTAAATAATTTGTCAAATCAAACTGAAGTTAATTGAACACAAAGCAAAAAGCTATGTGGCATTATGTTAGATAGTACAGAGATAGATGTTTGATATGTCCCATAAGCAGTAGCCTAAATATTTTGTCTGAAAAGTTACAAGAACAGATCAGTAGGAAGGTTATATTGATGGCAAACACAATCAATAAGTTGCAGTTTAAAATCTCCTTTCACCAATCTGTTGTCTCCTCAGAAAAGAAACTAGCAGCTCTAAATTACGTCTGCAATCACATCTAAATACAAACGAAGAAAATTAAGTAAAGTTTTAATCGAAGAGCAATATCTTAGGATTTTCGATGTCCTAAGTTTTTCACCTTCAACATTGTATTGCAAGTCAGGGGATAAATAAAGATGATGAATAACTGAAAGAATAAGTAAAAATTACTTTTAATGATACACTTTTAAAATGAAAAAATATCTACTTAATCTAATGGCTATGCTCTGTGAAAGCAATCTGGAAAGATATGGGGATTCCCCCTACCTCTTGCTTCCGGCGGCCCTGAGTGAAGGTACGTATAGTTAAAAAATAAAAAAATTTCAAAATCTTTCAAATAGGATACAAAATTATTGTTACAAGGTTTTTTTATTTTTAAGCACTTATAAAACTATTTATTTATTTATTTTCAATTTTTGGGGGTAGCCAACTAAAATGTCTTGCTTCCTGGTTCGGCCTCTGAGTGCATTAAAGCTATTAATATATTAAGTAGTAAATACACTTGCATATGATGCAAAAATCCTTTCAAAGTTTTTTTTTATAAAGACAACTATAGTGCAGTAAAATATTGATGACACTTTGAAGAAAGTGGTGCACTAAATTTTGAGGGGGTTATATATGGGAGGTTTTTTGCGAGTAAAGTTAAAGGAGTAATTTTATTCTTAATTCTTAATATCAAAACATAAAATTTTGAGGACCTCAATTTCAATTTCTAAAATCTTTAATTTTAAGCGCCCTTATTTAAAGTTTTCCGATTCCGATTCCACAAGATCTAACAATACGACTCCAATTCCAGAACATGTAAAAAAGGAGTCCAACTCCACTCTAAAATATGCGGCTACGGTAACTTCGACTCAACGACATAGTTATAAGCAGAATCGTAGAGTCGTAGTTGCCGGATTCGCATGTTTTTGAGCGGAGTCGGAGCAGTTTCTTTAGATTTGATGAAGTCGGATTCTCGAGTAGGAGTTGGTTTTTTAGATTTTGGAGACTTCAATTTACGCTAAATTATTTTATATTTTTACACTTTATCCTCCTGACTCGCAGAAAGCGACGGAGGTGCTATACGTACATAGGGTAAGCAATTACCCCGACCGGCTTTCAAAGATGAAGCTTTCAAAGATGTTAGTTCCGGTACGGAAAATGATTCGAACTTGAACGAAGAATACTAGTTTATTCCTAACTTTAATCAATTAAATTAATTACACCAAATTAGATTAAAACAAATTTTTTCGTTCCGAATTTCTGCCAATAGGCTATTTCATTTCCAAGAGGATATAAGAAAACGGCCAGCAGGCTCTACTAGTAACCTTCTCCTATGAAGCTCAAACCAAAAAGAAAGAGGTACCTCATGCTAACTGTTGCAATACGAGAGATCGCCAAAGGGCAGGCAACAGCAGCGCGCACAATCACCAGGCGCCATGTGCGAACTTTAATTAGCGCGCGATCACGGACCTGGTTCGCGTCTTGGCGACGCTACACCAAGATATTGCTGTCCGATAAAAGTTTTTTACTTTCTTTTCGCGGATTTTGTAAAGATATGACTGGAATTTAGAACTGCTTGCCAAGACCACCAAGCAGGAAAAAGCGCCGTAAAATTGTTTTTCCTAAGGACACAATAAAATGGCGCTGGCAGGTTTTAAACCAAGATCATGTCGATCATAATCACAGCACTTTAATGCGCTTTAACCAATCGAAAATTAGGCCTCCAAGTTGTGAAATTGAAATCGCTAGTGACGCACGTTTTAAGATAACGTCGGAGTTGTTTTTTTAGAAGCTTTAGAGTCGTAAAATTTTAAAAAGCAGGAGTCGCAGTCGGAGGAATTTTCTATGACTCTACAATCCTGGTTATAAATTGCACTTAGCAACCACGAAGGATCCACCGATAAGGACTGACACCTTCTAAGAATTTTCAAAAATACAAAATTGAAGATAGTTTTTAGCAATCGTAATTACTATTGCAAAGCTAGCATTTCATAATTTCTTTTCTTGCTAGCAATTAATAGTGTAGATTAAAATCAAAAAAAATTTTTTTTTATACTTTATGGTTACATTCAATCGCTGACCAAAGCACTTTTTTTTATTAAGTTACTGCATATAATAATTAAGTATTGAAAATGATAAAAGATTACAAGCGGTAGTTTTAGACAAGTGTCCACAATTTTTAAAGAATTCCGACGTTTTAGTGAGGGCTAAATTTGAATGAAGACTTTCTTTTTATTTGTCACTTGACTTTCAAAAGCAATTAGCAATTAAACACATTTCGACAATTTTTTTCTAATAAAAATCTTTTTTTTAATTTTTAGTTGAATTTTTCAAAACAATTCCCAAATCGAAACTTAAGTTTAGTTTTGCAAATAAAAAATCGCATATGGCCGTCAATATAAGCCAAAATCATTTTTAGTTTGCACTTCAATTTAAAGTCCAAAAGATGACCTGTCTAAGTACTTGCCGTATTTACGCTTGCTTATTTTCAAATTATTCTGATGATGAATATGACTATAGCTTCCTGCAATTTACAGAAAATTAAAATGGCTGTAGCCCAAAAAAAATACAAATCCAATACCAACTTCAGCACATTTAAAAAAGCAACTCCTGCTTTAGCATATTCATAAAACTACTTCGATTCCGACTTCAACCAAAACCATGCGACTCCGACTTTCGACTATGACTGGCTTAAACTAAAACAACTTATGTAAAGTCTTGTGTCTTGTCTTAGTCTCGCTACTCCAAAGTCTCATCTCGTTTGGATTTCAAAGCTCCGTGTCTATCTCGAGTCCACCTCTATTTGCAAGTAAAATGTTTTCTTTTTGATCCCTTTGGGTTTGCTGCACCTGCGTTCTCAATGCAAAATTAATTCTCCAAGATTTATGTCATTGTTTTTAGCTGGGATGAACAGATACCCAATTACTAAGCCAATGCGTAGAGAAAACGGGTAACAGAATTGCAGCCAATTTGTTTTTTTCAAATAAATTGTTGTTGTTTGCGTCTTACTTTTTCGGAAAATGTGCAAGTGTATTTTTTTGCTGACGCATTGAAAGGAGCCTATGGAGTCGTCGCGTACTTACAAGTTTGAAACACTAGTGATAAAGTTTGTTAGGTGTTACTCTAATGTGAGATCTCACTGCCATATAACTATACTTTGACGTGCGATTTCACATTAGAGCAGCACTGTTAGAGGGATATTGCACGTTAAAGTGGCATGGTTTGTTGTATCGTTCTGCTTGATTAAGCTAAATTTACTCCAATTAAGTCTACATCAATACCTAGACTAGAACTAGAAGCTGCTAATTTGACTGTTAAATTAAACAAAATAATGTTATTAGCGTTGAGCAACCCTAACCGGAAAACCTTTTGGACAGATTCAATGACTGTTCTGTTTATGATTTTCAATAGCCCTAAACGGTTTCCAACGTTAGCACGAATCGCTTGGAAAAGATTGACGATTTGTCTGAACCAAGTCAATGGAGGTAGATGAATTCTGATCTAAATCCGGATGACGATGCTACTCAAAGTTTAGTCAAAACTAACGCAAAATTCTTGTTAAATTAATGGCCTTGAATTTTTGAAATATTCTCAAGATAAATGGCATGTGACTCCTTGCAAGCTACCAATTTTACCTAAGGTACACCACTTCTAACTTCAAGGGTTTTATTTATTTTAAGGCTTCTAACTACATTTATAAACATTTTAAAGAGATTCATCAAAAGGCGAGATTAATTTTTTGAACTTTATAGTTTGATAATAGAAAACATTTTGTTGGTGCAGAAAAGGAACTTCGTGAAGCTCTACAGAAATTCAATTCGTCCGTAATTCAAAAACCCTTACTACATCGGAATATCCAATGACACTTCCATTCTCCTTACACGAGTCATAAAGGAAAAATTTGGGAACGTTTAATTCGGTCGATGACACGTATTTTAAAGGTTTATATTTAATGACAAACAATTTCAGATGATTGCCTGTTCTATAGACGTATAGACGTATATTTAATGATGCAACAAACAATTTTAGGTGATAGCCTACTGACTCTACTGGTGGAAGTCGAATCTATTCTTAATTACCGCCCTTTGACACCAGTAACTATAGATTCAGAAGCCTATGTATTTCTCACCACAAATCAGTTGCTCTTATAACACGACTCATCGAATCTCTCTCCTGGAACTTTCTTAAATAAAGACAATTGTTCCACAAAACATTGGCATCAAATTTAATATTTGTCATCGCAATTTTGGTCTCGATGAAATCGAGAATGTATATAAACTTTATAAATTTGATCAAAATGGCCAAAAATTAAAGACAAATTTTAGCTAGATGTTGTGGTCATGGTATACAATGAAAACTTACCAACTGGCAAGTGGTTAATAGGAAGAGTTGTTCAGTTATTTCGAGCCCGTCCAAATTGTGTACGACAAATTTTGATGAGAACTTTAACGACCACAATTCAAAGACCAATTTTAAAATTATACAAAATCGTTAACGCTGCTACATAATATTTGTGTGATTCTGTATGATAAGTTTCTTTTCCATTTTAAGTGTTATTATTAGTGTTTGTTGAAACTTTCTGAAACGTGGGGTGAAATGTACAATCAAATTTGCTCGTACATTGCGGGGGAGTATGTTACAGCAAGTCTCTTGAGTTTTAAACCGCCTTCTTTTGTCCTTTATGAATTATTTTGTTACCGTGTCCTTCTGTTTAATTGAATTGATTTTTTATTTTTCTCGGCGACTTTTTGTTCAAATTGCTAATTATCTTTATCATAATCTTGAGACAAAGTTTTTAAATTCTTGAAAATTAATTACTGTACATCATTTTTTATGAGTTGTCTGTTGTGAACTTCTTTGTCTTTTGAACGATTTAGCAACTGTTTGGAAGACAGAATACTGTTGTAATTGTTGGTAAACTATTTTCAAAGTAATTGTTACAGCCTAAAAAATTTGAGTTAAAACAGTTTAACCCTTTGAGACCCAGACAACTTTATTTTTGTTTTTAAAATTTTTTTTCAACTATATTGGTAAAAAGACGTAATCTAACACACACATATATTCAAAAATTTGACTAAAATAATAATTAGCAGCGATTTTCCGGAAGCGATACTTTAAAGTACCGACAGGCTTTAGCGATCTAAAAAACAATTCCTGAGAAATTAATCGTCTTTACTCATAAATGGTTGCAATATTTACAAAAACTGAACAAAATGTTAAAACAATGCATAAAATGATTCAGAATCATTATGACGCACATTTTTGGCCCAGATGGTAGGTGCTTTCTCACAGCCTGGGCCATGAGTAAGTCTGTTCATTGGTGTTAAAGATGACAGACCGAAACCGAACCTACCAGAACGAAAGCGTATCCACCCATCCCGATGTTCAATGTGGGTCTGCTAATCGGCAAACGTCCTTTTCAGGACGGGGTAATGGCAGGATAAAACTGCACTTTTCAGGCCACATTGCCAACAAGTTCCGAAGACCCACTATTCTTCAGCTGAACATCCTCACTGCAAGCAAGATGAACGTTCTTCATCACCTTGCTATGCAGTTTGAGGCAATCGTCATCCTACTGCAGGAGACCCACTGCACTTATGCAGAGAAGTTGGTACGTCTGAACTACCAACTAGCTGTGTCTTCTTTAAGCAGAAAGCATGGCCTTGCCACGTTTGTCCACGAGCGAATGAGATATACGCTTTTGGACCAATCTCCACCAACATCGGAGATCGAGTGGCTGTGCGTGGACGTTGATGGCCATAAAATAGTCAACGTCTACAAACCACCGCCAACGCGATTGCGAACCCTGGATCTTCCAGTGTTGCCTCATCCTTGTCTTTGCGCTGGCGATTTTAACTATCGTCATGCTGACTGGGGTTACGACGACAACAGTCCGGACGGTGAGTGCATGGCTGGCTGGGCAAGTATTAATTGTCTTGCTCTCCTATATAATGCCAAGGACGTTGCCAGTTTTTATTCCGGCCGCTGGAACACTGGCACCAATCCAGATCTAGCTTTCGCTAGCGTAGGTCCAAACAGTCGCTTACCGGATAGACGTGTCCTTGACAAGTTCCCTAGATCACAACATCGACCCTCGCTTATTACATCACCAAGGTTTGCTATGGCAGTGCCAAGCATGCCTGTTAAGCGATGGAACTTCCGCAAGGCCAAATGGAGTCACTACATTGCTTTGACGAATAAATTCGCAAAGACTTTGTTGCCGCCTAATTCATTTGATGTGGATGCGGCTTACCAGGACTTCTGTAACATCATTAAGAAAGCAGCCAAAAAGACTATCCCACGCGGGTATCGAAATAACTATATTCCGTGTTGGGATGCAGAGTGTGAATCTCTCTATAAAACCTTTCTGCAGTCTCCTCAGGGAGACGACTCGAGCTTGGCTGCTACAACTCTGCTTGCCAAGCTTGGCAGGAAGCGGAGGGATTGATGGTCCGAGGCAGTTCGGAGCATCGACTTCTCAAACTCTTGTCGAAAAGCGTGGAGTATTTTAAACAACTTTACTGGTAGGTCACGACACTCTCCTCGTCACTGTCCCGTTTCAGCCGATGCTATTGCATCTCAGCTGGTTAGAAATGAAAATATGCGGCTGTTGATTGCAAGTCATCTCGACTTGTCTATCAAGAACTGTCTGACCTTTGGAGGCTCACAACACCAGACGCAGTAAATATCTCTGACAATTTTTCACAGAGAGAATTTACTTCTGCCCTCCAACATTTAAAATCAGGTAAAGCTCTGGGACCTGATTCCATCTGCTCAGAGCTTATACTCCATGCTGGAGCTGCTTTGAAGTCCTGGTTACATGACATCCTTTCTTCCTGTTTGCGAAGATCTGGTTTTCCCAATTCCCAAGATCAATTCCCAAGATCTGGAAAAGAGCGCTTGTAGTCGCGATCCCAAAACCAACAAAGCCCGTGGGAGACCCAAAGAGTTATCAATCGATATCTCTGCTCTGTGTCCCCTACAAGATCCTCGACAGGCTTATCTACGGCCGCGTTGAACCATTAATCGATCCACTGTTCCCTAAAGAGCAGGCTGGGTTCCGACGCGCGAAGTCAACTGTAGATCAAGTTGTTCTGCTAACCCAGAACATCGAGGATTTTTTTGAGGATAAAAAGAGAGCCGGTACCGTATTTGTCGATCTGACAGCTGCTTATGACACTGTCTGGCACCGTGGCCTTACCTGCAAGCTGCTGAGACTACTTCCGGATAAACACATGGTCAGAATGATTATGGAGCTTGTCCGAAATCGGAGTTTCACCCTTACCACCGGTGACAGCAAGCAAAGCAGGCTACGCCGTCTTAAAAACGGCGTTCCTCAGGGATCGGTGTTGGCTTCCCTCCTATTTAACATCTATATGTACGATCTTCCTTCCATGATTTCCAGAAAATTTGCTTATGCTGATGATTTAGCATTGTTGCACTCTTCTGAAAACTGGAAGGACTAGGAGGGGACATTAAGCCAAGACATGTCTACACTTTCAGCTTATCTCCAGACTTGGAGGTTGAAGCTCAGTCACACTAAGACGGTGACGGCAGCCTTTCATTTAAATAACCGAGAGGCCAAACGTGAGATAAAGGTCTACAACAACGGTAGACTTTTACCGTTTTGTCCAACCCCTACTTACCTTGGGGTAAATCTGTACAGATCGCTCACGTTTCGTCACCATTTGGTGGCATTGCGCAAAAAACTATCCTCGCGCGTCACACTGCTGAGCCGAATCGTGGGCTCGGGATGGAGTACTGTTGCTAAAACACTACGCATAACCACCTTATCTCTAGTCTACTCAACAGCTGAGTACTGTGCGCCAGTCTGGTGTCGCAGTGATCACACTCGCCTCATCGACAGTGTCTTGAATGACGCCTTGCGCATAGTCACTGGATGCCTGTGTCACACTCTAACGGACCACCTACCGACCATCTAACGGGTCTGAGGCATCCAGCCAGCTGAGCTTCGCCGACTGGGAGCGACACTCTCCTTGGCTTACCGTGGATATCTGGACCCCGATCATATGTTGTATGGTTTTTAAGTGCGTCTTTAGATACTCGCCAAGTGATACTAAGATCAAGACGTCCGTTTGTGCCAGGTGCGCGGAATCTTTTGAACAACCTTGCCAGACTTGGCATCCGCGCCTCTGAATGGACAAATCACAAATATAAAACGTAGTACTGTGAAAATGCTTCCAGACGCCGTGCTTTTGTGCCTGGGACCGGTGCAAGGTTTGTTGGGATGGGCTTACCCCAGCAGCTTGGGTTAAGCTCAACCGCCTGCGGACTGGTGTTGGGCGATTCCATTTGTCCATGCACAAATGGAGTCTTGCTTCTTCACCAAATTGCGAGTGTGGCGCCTCTGAGCAAACCGCAGACTATGTTCTAACAGCGTGCCCTATACATCGGGCACCACATGGAGCGCGAGGTCTGACGGTTTAGATGACAAAACTCGATGCTGGCTTAATAACATCACTGCCAGAATCTGATTCAAGCAGTGCAGCAGTCTGGGGTAGTAAAAGGATAAACCCTCGGTCCCAGTCCTGTTTGTGTCTGACCTGGAGGATACCCTTCAAACGACGACAACGACGCATTTTTAATCATTGCCAATGGCATAAATAAGATGCAATATTAACTGTAGTGTCACATTATTTACATCATTATAATATTAAATTTTACAATTCATAACATAGAAATTAATAAGCAATTTTTTAGGCTCATATTTGCATATTAGTTTCTTACATAACATTTTTATCAATTTTGCAAAAAGTAGCAAGTTCTAGGCAGTGTGAAATTCATAGAAACAATTTTTTGACGAATTGCAGCAAAGGTATACGTACATTCCACTGTGTATACCTTGATGCAGGGCGAGATTGTACACCTTTTTTTGAACAGACTTCACATCTGACTCTTTGTGACTTAGCTTTGGAGCTTTCAAATGTTTAGAAATGAACTCCTACATTGACAAGTCTTACAGATCGTGGTATGGAATAGTCAATGTGTCGTCGTTTACGTGTTGATGATTTGCAACTACTACCAAGTGTAAGCAAACCTTGAGCAACTTCACGCTTGAAGTCAAAAAAAGATATATTACAAGCATTAGTCTCTTTATATACAACAAAGGAATTTACAATAGTCATGTCAACAAATTCAAAAAATAGTTTACGCCCCCACTTAACAATTTTTCTGTCATGACCATACAGTTGTCGCATTTGGTCATGTTTGTCAACACCGATTATGAAAACGTTCTAATCTTTTACCAGAGAGGGACAGGTCACAAAAACATGAGAACCATCTTTTTGCTTTCTTTCTACTGTTGTCTCGTGTACTTCATAAAAGTTAGAGATGAAATAGACAGGCTTGGTATCCTTCCATTTGAAAATGGTAATACCACTTGATGTGGATCGATAATCATAATCTCCTTGATTCATCTTCTTATCAGCAACTAATTCAGGTAAACCTTTTCAGTTTGATCTAATAGTGCCACAAACAAGAATTCCATTGCAGTGAAGATACTCAAAAAGTGGCACTGAGGAAAAAAGTTATCAAAATATACTTCGTGGCATTTGCCTTCAAGATGCTTTGTGAGGTCAACCACAACTCTTCCGCCTAAGCCAAATTTATTATTTTCTTTTTCATTTGTTTTGTCTACATACACTTGAAATATACTGTGTATATAACCATCATTATCAGAAAGACACCAAATTTTGTATCCTATTTTGATAGGTTTCATTTGGTTGTATTGTTTTAATGAATTTTTTCCCTTAAATTTTATCATTGATTGAAAAAACTTAAATTTTCAGCATGAAAACCAATTTTGAATTAAGATGATCCAATAAAGGTCTAATTTTATATATTTTATATATTTTATTAATTTTAACACTGTATGAAAATCAGTACTTCTAAAGTGCTCAATAACAAAGTTAGAGCTTAAATTAACAATAGCAAAAGCACGGAAACAAAAACAAAGTTAAAAGCCCTACAGACTGTTTCACCCATAAAAGGGATCATCAGGGGTATCTTATTCAAATAGAATCTCTATTTGAATAAATTTGAATAAGATACCCCTGATGATCCCTTTTATGGTTGAAACAGTCTGTAGGGCTTTTAACTTTGTTTTTATTTCCGTGTTTTTGCTATTGTTAATTTTATTAATTTTATATTTTTTACTAGTCTTGTCCATTTTGTGATTGTTATTTACATGCAAATTACCCAAAATAAATTTAAATGTTTCTCTAGTCATGGCTTTTTTTATGGGAAGAACTTTTAAATCACTACTCGTAGACCAATAGTGTTTAACAGCAGTAAGATGATAATAGCTCATGATCATGTTAATGCCTAAAAAAGTGAGGATTTCTTCTTTAGTAATGTGATTTTCTTTGCCTCTTTGTACACTCTTAAAATTGGTTTCATATACGTACAAGTTTATTCATTAATACATCATTAAAAAAATATAAAAAAGCATCTAATCGTGATTTTGGAAAATAGAGGTTTGATCTACTTTCATTAAATGTACAATTTATCAAAGCTCTTCTTTTTTTCCTCCACCTTTTTTTTCTACCAAGTTTTCTACCTCAGATTTTTTATTTAGCAATGAAGAAGAAGCAGTTTGGTTAGCATTTCCTTCACCCACAATACTGCAATTTTTATTTTCATCGTTTTCAATTACATTTTATGGATCTAATGCTACAACATCAGTATCTTCCATTAAACTTTCATCTGTATCACTTGAATAATCCGAAGGAATTTTTTCCAATAAGTCTAAGACTTGAGAAGGGGTTAGACTTTTCTTTTTCATGTTAAAAAAAGTATATCACAGCTTCAATAAATTAAAAAATTATCAAGTAAAAATTCTTTTGAATTCAAGTCAATGCAATAAAAAAAAATATTTATGATTATTTTCAAATATTTTTTCGTATAGTACAAAGGGAAAAATAGTAATTGAACACCAATTACTTATCAATAGGTTCTAAAATTTCATTTTATGGCTGATTCATGACATTCAATAACTGAACAGCATAATAGAAGTATCTAAAAATAACTAGCAATATTCCTGATAATAAATCAATAATTGAAAATAAATATTAGTAAATTATATGTAGATGTATACTTGATTGAGGATATAATCATTTTTTTAAAACAATATTTTGATCTCAATGGCTAGTTAAAACTATTGAAGATAATTATTGGTGCTTGTAAAGAATTTGCCCTATCAAACACAACCGCCAGCTGGGTTAGTAACAATACCAGTCGTTTAGAGTGTATTTTTAACAAGCACCAAATCATCTTCTCCAAAGAACAAAGCTACTTAAAGCAAAAAGAAATGCCAGTTCATATGCCCTTACTATGACCTTACAGTAACAATTACTCAGAAAGGAAAAAGAAAAAAACTGCACAAAGTTGATTTTTTGTTTTTTACTTTTTATCAACACAAGTTTTGTAAGCAACTGCCCACTTCTTTAGGCGTAACAGAATTATTACAACACATTGAAATTTCAAATCTAAAAAGTATCTAAATCAGGGATGTCCAACCTTTTGCTCGTCGCTGGCCAAATTTACGTCTTTAGGTTTATCACGGGCCACAATCGCTGAATTAATCACAGAGGTGGGCATTTTTCCATAAATTAACAAAGCGCAACTATTCTTTGAAATTAGCAAAGCGCAGCGCACTAAAGCGCAACGAGTCTTTGAAATTAGTGAAGCACATCGCAACTTGCGCAATGCGCTTTTATAAATCATGTAAAGCGCAACGTAACTTACGCAATGTTTTTTAAACCAGGGTTTTTATTGAGACCGTGCCCCCTTTTGTCCTGCAAACAAAAATCGCGCCCCCTTCTATCATACCAATAAATTCCGTCCCAAAATTATGCTGTTCACCAAAAAAAAGTCTTCACTTAGATTTAGTGTCCAATTTCTCAATTTTCTTCGGAAAATCGTAGTGTTCTCCAAAAAAGGCTGCCAGGTTCGGTTAAGATTTAGTTTGTGGTTAGTTATTTGTGCTCCCCTGTAAACCTTTCACTCCACCCTCAGGGAGGCCTACCCTTAAGTTTAAGAATCTAGGAGTTAAAATTTAATTTGCAGCCAGTTGCTCATGCCTCCTACGCACCTTTCATGCCCCCAATTTAAGTTTTAGGTTTTAAATCATGTAAGCGCAGTGCAAAAAAATATTTATAAATCTTGTTTTACAAACTTTTACAAATCATGTTAAACAGAGCGCAATTTCTTTTGTAAATTATGTTATTATTAATTAAATTAAATATTAAAATAAATTATGTTATCCGTAATGCGCTTTATGTTTAATGTATTTAACCCATATCAACCCAACCCCGAAAAAATTGATGATTTTGATGTTGCATGTTCTATAGGTCACAAACAGATCAAAACTGAAAAAATTTTTTGAAAAAAAGTTTTTTTAAAGATTTTATAAAGAAAATAATTTTTGTCAGTTTAAACTGACGCTGGCGGTAGGCGGGTACGTGTAGAATGTTATAGCGTTCAACTACGTGCACATGATGCGTCCGGTTTAATTTGCGCGTACGATTCTGATTATTTGTTTTGCGCTCTTTTTAATGACTAGTGTAAGTAAAATATGTTAAATTATATTAATTGTCGCTGATATTATGCATTCATGCAAATTATTACTGCAATATATTGACGTAGATATTAGTATACAACACCATGGATTTGAAGAAAATCCAGTCGTTTATTCAAAATGAAAACTTTCAAAACACTCAGGATGCAATCCAACATTACATTTAATGCAAAAAAATTTGGAAGTGCCTCTACATCCATTTTTAGCGCAGCGTCTTTGCGTTCCTTTCCTAATCCAATGGTGATTTTCTTCGGCCATTCGCACATGATTCTTGGTTGCCGATTTTGGGTATAATGCAACACAATCATTTTTTGTTTTATAGTTTTTGTAATAAGTTTCCACAATTACCCGGCGAAACTCCAAAGCATCCATTCTGCTTTCGCCTTCATTCAATTGTCTTATGCGGTAAAGCTGATAAGCGTTGTTAATAGCCACATCTATGCAAAAGCGAAATAAAGGCCACCACCATTTTTTGCTTCGCAAATTGATGTATGCCGCAAGATTTTGATCCAGTCGATCTACACCACCCATGTAGCGGTTATCTACATGCACAACTTTTGGTTGGGAAATATCAATTCTTTTTTTCGCTTCCTGGCTGTATCGCTTGACCTTTTGCACAGGTTCCTTGCCTGCAAATGTAGACAGAACGTTAACAATTTTATTGTCCTTCCAACGAACAGCTGCCATGTTGATATTTGCATCAACTGCAACATCGCTAGCACCTTGAGCTTCTTTTTCCATCATTTTGACGTCTTTTAGTGGTGAATTTTCCATCCTACACAACCGTACAGTTCCTGTAGCTGCAATCGATTTCAGTTGAAGGTACCGAATTAGCTTTGTGCTAGTAAAAAAATTATCCATCACGGCGTGATAATTGGATCCAGGGTGAGGTGGTAACATCTTTAGCAAGTGAGCCACAACTGCGGCACCCAGCCCAAGACCAATATCTCCATACTCCGTAAAAACTGCATCTTTTCCAGCATATGGACGAAATTGGATGCAGTACCCCAAGGGCTTGGTCATAACCCACATTTTATAGCCAAATTTGATGGGCTTGCCATGAATATACTGCTTAGCTCCATGTTTTTCAAAATATAGAACCATGGACTTATCGATGCTGACGTGTTGCTCTGGTATGTAGTTTTCCAAACATTGTTTGTTAAGAGAGTCGAACAAAGGTCTGACTGTGGCAAATTTATCATTTTTATCCAGATGATCGTTATCACATAAATGCAGATATCTTTTGCATTCTTCAAATTCTCCTCTTGACATCATGGATGACACCAGACGATTGTTCGTATCATCGCGCGTTTGCCAATACATATCTTGCCGGGGTAGACTGGCATAGCCACTGACAATAATAATCGCCAAGAAGGATTTTAATTTTCTTTTGGTTATAATAAAATTGTGATTGCCTTTTTGTCGTGCATATCTTGTAGATTCATCACATATCCGTTCCAGCTCCTCATTAGTAATAAATTTTTCAAATAATTGATGTGGCAACAAATTTTCATCAAACGTTGGAGGAGGTAAATCCCATTTGTTCAACAGAGAGTCCGAATTAACATCTTTGTGTTGCCATTTTGGTTTGTCTTTGCTAGATGCATTTTTGTTTTCTGTAGACTTGGATGTCTTTTTTCTCTAAAACAACAGTCATGATTACTTCAACAATAACTATTATCGTTAAAAGGCAATGAACATACTTATTCTATTAGTATGGAACAGCCGTCTAAAAGATGCGAGGTCTGCGTGCTCGTGGGCAAAGTACTTACGTAGGTCCAAACAGCCTGACAAATGAAACATAACAGGACGGGAGCTCAACTTTAGCAACAGCTGTTTTTACAAAAATAATCCTGCCACGAAGTAATAATTATTGTATAATCAAATGAAAAGCACGTGCTTGCTTTGCGTAACGATTGAAACTAACCTTTTTGGATTTTGGCGGATCAGTGGTAGATTCTCTGCTCGTCTCGTTTGTTGATTCCAACTGCAAAATATAGCAGATTATTAGTAACATATCAAAGCTAACTATAATTCTTAGTTACTGTAGTTTACTAAAAGCGAAAAAGAACATATACGATTTTGCTTATTTGAAGTTATGACAATACTGCAGATAGGAAGTTGTAGCACTACATTATACATATGTTGAAGCTTTTCTTCTATGAATTTTTAAAATATTGTTTCAAACGCTGCAAGCTAAAATCTCTAGACGTACCTGATCAGTACTTCTGATTTCGCCCAACTCTACTTTAGCTCTTGATAGAAGTTGATCGGGACTGAGGTTATCAGGCACTCCGGTAATGTCACCTCCATCATCTTCCTCAGTTTCATTTCCATCATCTTCCGGAGGAAATAAAATAAGACTTGGATCAGTCACCAATTCAGCTGTAGATCCGTTATTTTCTAACTCTTGCAATCCTTCTAAGGCTTCATAAACATTCATAATCAAGTAAATATTACCACAGTAACTGTATAATTACCTGAAGAAAAACTTGCACAAAATTTAATCAAAATATCTCAACTTCAACAATGAAACCAATTAAATTTATTTTTATCTTAACTTTTGATTCACAAAGCAACTTCGACTGCAATTGCAATTTCTCACACTCGATAAGTGGCTAAACTTATTTTACTCGTAACAAAATTTTCTCGAAGAATGCAAGACCCACAACTGTTATTTGACAAAGATTGTTCTGTACTAGAAATTAGATCACTTCATTAATTATCCGTGGTGAAATTAGAGAAAAGTTGAAGCTAAAACAAAATTGCGGATTAACAAGTCATTGTTCCAGAAAAGGATTAAGGTGCAATAAAACAACCACAAAGTTCCAATTACTTTTACAAAATGAGGATTACCTTTTATAAAAAGATTTCCGTGCAATAAAATAATCACAAAAGTTCTAATTTAATGTTACAAAATGCGGATTATCTTTCATCAAAACGATTTAGGTGCAATAAAACAAACCATTACAGCTTGCTTAATTTCAAAATCTAATTAGCGAAAAAAAATTTCACACGTACTCATTCA
The DNA here is from genome assembly GCA_963680785.1 of Diplosoma virens. Lineage (NCBI taxonomy): Eukaryota > Metazoa > Chordata > Ascidiacea > Aplousobranchia > Didemnidae > Diplosoma > Diplosoma virens. The sequence continues at coordinate 29,549,106 of OY796896.1, read as the reverse complement.
CCACCAGCGTCAGTTTAAACTGACGCAGGAAAATTCCCAAATAAAGCAAGTCAAAAACGTTTTTTCGCAAATTTTCAGCTATTGTCATCTTTAGCAATAAATTTATTCCTTGTTTTTCAAGGTTAGAAAATTTTGCTCTCTCACAGTAAGTTGCAGTGACGTCATCAATAAATGACGTGCAGCAAAAAACAACAATTATGCATTTTCTTGTTATGTTTATTATAATTTTCTTTTTACGCAAAAATTAAGCAAAAAATGTTTGGAATTAAAAGTCTAGGATGTCATGACATGAAAAAATTAAACATTACTCAATTTGATATTGTCAACCTATTGAAAATCAATTTTTTCTAGCGTCAGTTTAAACTGACGCAGGCGTGATATGGATTAAAAAGACTATATTAATTTTTTTTATCTCTATATTTATCCTCCTGACTTGCAGGAAACGACGGAGGCGCTATACATAGGGTAGGCAATTACCCCGGTCTGCTTTCAGAGATGCCAAGGTATTGCTGTCCGCTTGTAATTTAAAAGAGATATGAATGAAATTTAGAACTGCTTGTAAAGACCACCAAGCAGGGGAATGTGCGTAAAGTAACTTTTCCAAGGACACAACAGAATGGCGCGAGTATCATTCTGTTGTGTTTTTGGGAAAGTTACTTTACGCACCGTGACCGTGCAGCGCATCAAGATTTTCAAATCACATGAAAAGCAATATTCTGTCAAAATCATAAGCGCAGTCCAACCAGAGCTCTAAATTTCAGTTATGGCACCTATAACAATTTTTTTAAGTTTTAACTAAACTTTCAACCCAACTTTGTCTTTTAAAACAAAAAGACATTTGAATTTACAAATTTCAATCAAAAACCAAAAAAACTTTCATTGAATTTGCTTTTTATTTCAAACATTCGTGAGCTACTGTTTTCATCAATTGCATCAAATTTTTATACCGCTACTTTTGAAGTAATCAATAGATTATAAAGCAAAGTCAATAAAAAAGCATTGTTTCGATTTTGATTGTTTGCGATAGTTGAACGACTTTTCCTTTTTTATTCATTCGATTTACACAAAATAAATAAAATAATAAAAAATATAAATTAATAAAATAAATAAATAATAAATAAACTCAATAACTCAACAACACAAATAAATTAATTAATTATTTTAATAGAAGCACGCAGTTTTCCCTTTTTCGAATTAATACCAATCGTTCAAAGTTTTCTGACGATAACGTCGCTCTCTTGGTTTCATCACGTCGGATCCAACAGAGAAGACACGTTTTATTGTCGCAGAGCTTGGAATGCCAGTGTTGTATTTTAAAAAAACTTCAATCCAAGCTCTTCGGTGGAACACAGGAAAAGATTTCAACTGGAATTGTGTCTTCCATGTTGGCTTTGTTGCCATCCAATCTTCTATAGTTTTATTGACTAAAGAAGATATTTGCCCACCTTCCGTTGGTGTTGTTCTTAAGTCCTGTAAAACAAGAAAAGTTACATAAAATCCAACTGTCGACCTTTTTTACACTCATCGGAGCAGTTTTTGAAAACGTAAAGTACGATAAGCCCCAATGTGACGTAATTTGAAACGCAAGCTGAAAACTTATTGATGGGGCAAAACATACAACCACACTTTTTACACCAGACCCAGTTGATATGGTACAACTTTCACTTAAATCAAACAATCAAACACTATTAACAAAAAAACACCCAAAAATTCTTACAATTTCCGAAAAAAACTCTCGACCCAAAAGTAAAATTTCCAACAAATAGCCAACATCACTAAAACAAAACAAACTCGTACAACAATTAAACGTTAAAGAATTACTTAGAAAATGCTAACAAAAGCAAATATTTGATTAATGAATTAGCGTACTTCATCAAAAGAAGAAAACATTCGAAATAAAAAAGATTTCTGAAAAATTAAAATCGATGTGATCAAAAGCAATCGACTCTAAATAAATTAGTCAAGTCAAAATATTTTTTTACAGTGAAAAAAATTAAGGTGAGTTTTCTGCGATGTGGAATTACAAACATAATTTTTTGTGTAATGATTTGCCTTTCTTTTTAAGTATAAAGTTTTTTGCCTAAATTCTTAACAAAAGTGAATGAATTTAAAAAATCATTTGATAATTCGCAAAGATCGAGCTTTGTAAACACTAATAAAATCAGCTTTTAGCAGATTTTCGGATGAAAACTTTATTTTTTTGGAAACAGTAATAATCTTGCCAAGTGGATTTCAGCTGTCACCATTCTTACTTCTAATTTTACGGATTATGACATTTGACAAACAGCCGAAGTCATTAATTTTCTCAAACCGCTCTCTCGTTTTCAGCCAATTTACAAAAATTGACTACCTTTGATACTGGTTGCTTTTTTAATTTCAAATAATTTTTAAATGCAATATTTAAGTATCTATATTAAAAGAGTATGAAATTCCTTTTTATACAAACTTGAATGACAATTCTAGCGCTAGTAATTGTTGAGATATAAGCAAGCAAAGAGTGCGGGCACTTTCCTACCCCCAGTCGTAAAAAGTTTTCAAAAAGCCCAGTCGAAATAGGGTTAAGCGCGAAAAGATCAATAAACGAAAGAAAGAATGTTTCATTCTACACTCGTTGTAAAAACGAGTCCTAATGCTTATAACAAAATCACCTGTTGTATCACCATCACTTGAAGTAGAAAGAGCTTCCACATCATCGACAACTTTTTCAGCCATGATTTCAATTTAATTTTACAGTATAACACAACCAAATATAAAAACTATACTTTACTAAACACTTTACTGATTTAAACCAAGTAAAATTAATATAAAATATAAGTTTATACCTTATTAATGTTGGAACTGTGGTCTACAATGTACCAACTGTTGCAAATTGGGTACATCTTTTAAAACAATGTTATTATTAAAAAGCAAATTAATGTAAATACAACTTCCAATTTAGCTCACATGGTTCACTTTACTCGTTTTCTGAAATCTTTTATGGCACAAATTTTTCTGTTCACAAGTAATTTGACGGCCTAGTGCGACAACTGTCCGCCAGGCTTTGTTTTTACAGCGGTTTAATTAACTTGGAAAAGATATGTATTTAGCTTTGATGATGCATAACTTTTATAACTTTTATTGTTAATATCTACGAGTACATGACCACTTCGCCAATTTCGAAATATTTTATAAAAAATTTCGCCTAAAAGCTAAGATTTTTACTTTTAATTTTTTATGTAAGCTCAACATTTGATCCGGTGATAAACTGATTTAGCAGTGATAATACCAAAATTTAGCAAGATATTTTTATTTAAGCTGACGTTTTGTCGGTCAGAAATCAACAGACATCTTCAGAGATAAAGCGCTCATAGTAGCAACTGCTAAAAGCTCGTCAATAGGCGTTAAAAAGGCATTAAATTCGATTTGGTGCTTTGTCTAAATAAACCAAAAGTTATGACAAAATTATTACATTTGCCGAGCGTACGTTAATTAATTACTTTACATTTAATAAACAGAGGTAGTCTTTATACGAGTAAGCTTCAATAACTTGCTTAATCACGATGACTTTGTCGTCCACTGGCGACGACTTAAGTGAGTTGCCGATTTCAACCTCGGCCCGTATATGAAAAGTCACATGAGGTCTTATGATGTCACATGAGGTTTAAGTCACTTATGACTCGTACGTATGTTTTTGGTTAAAACGTTTATTTGGAGAAAGAAAAACTAAAGTATTTTTGGTTAAACTAGTGCAATAATTTAAAATTTGACCACAAAACGAAATTTAAAAGTTTAATTTTTAATACCCCGTAGACGTTTTCTTGGACATGGTTGATGTCCACACTTTTTTCTCCGAGGTTAGCAACGTTCAAGATAAAAGAGTGAATTTGTTGGTTTCTTGCTTTATTTGTGTTTGTCAGCCCAAACAAAACCGTATCCTGAAAGCAAAGTTTTAGCTATTTTTTAAAAATCCTGCTTTTTCAAAAGTTTATTTTTAAATTTCGAGCTAGTCAATAAGTTAATTAAATAATTTCAGATTGGTTTGTTTTCATTTAGACATAAGAACTAACTGCGATAGGACTTGATAGAATTATTATATTTTCAAAAAACGACTGACTTTTCTTGGAATTGATCTTCCTTACGTTGGTCTTCTTTGACTTTAAATTTCATCTTAATTAAAAAAAATTTAGTTGGTAAAATGCATAAAATAATCAACTTTACGACGAATTTTCTTGTTAAAAGTGAAAAAATGTAAAACTTTTTAGTACAAAAGGTTGTTGTACTTGACTGGGAATCAAACTAAGCTTAAGTGGGTGTTTTAAAATCAAATTTTTTTAGGTCAAGCTTGTAATAAAATTTCTTTTTACATACGGTTGTTAAAAACTATAAGATTCTTCGCTTACTTTCTTTTTACACTGGAAATTAAGGTAACCAGATTTTCAATCATGAATACGTCATAGCTTCAACAGAAAACGCGATACGGTATGAACAGCAAGCTTCTGTGTAAGAGGAGACCTTGACACACGTTGTCAAGATTACAGTAGTTTTCTTGTTATTAAAAGTTTATAAAAAAAACCAAAAGATGAAACACAGTTAGAACTGAATTCATTTTTGAAACAATTAAAATGTTAACACTAGAAATTAAATTCGTACAACATAAAAATAATAACTATGTTTGAATTTGTTTTACTAAATAATAAAAATGGGAAAAAGACGACTTTTTTATTATGAAACATCTGTTTATTGAACACGAATAACCTATTAACAGAAATTTTGTTTAAAACTTTTAACAATTACTTTAAAATTGACTATGAATAAAAAACAAGAATGCCAAGAAATTTTTTTTAAATTTAACAAGGTTGTAACAAAAAATCAAGCTTGTCTAGAAAAAAGTTAAACATAGATAAAACAAAAATCAAGGTTGCTAAGAAAAAAATTTTTTTTTCGTTTAGTCTATTTTTACACTGGAAATTAAGGTAACCAAATTTTTACATACCGATCATAAATATGTCACAATTTTAACAGGAAACCCAATACGCTATGAACAGCAACTTTTTGTATAAGAGAAAAATCTTGATACAACTGTCTAAGCGTATTGTCACGCTTACAGAGATTACGGGTAGCTTTCTTATTATTAAAAGCTTATAAAAAGTACCAAAAGATGAAACGTAGTTGGAACTAAATTCCTTTTTGAAACAATTAAAATGTTAACACTAGAAATTAAATTCATACAACATAAAAATAATAGTTGTGTTTGAATTTGTTTTATTAAATAATAAAAATGGAAAAAAGACGACTTTTTTATTAAACATCGATTTATTGAACACGAAGAATCTATCAACAGAAATTTTGTTTAAAACTTTTAACAATTACTTTAAAATTGACTATGAATAAAAAACAAGAAATTTTTTTTAAATTAAACAAGGTTATAACAAAAAATTAAGCTAGTCTAAAAAAATGTCAAACATAGGTAAAACAAAAATCAAGGTTGATTAGAAAAATTTTTTTTTAAATTGAACAAAACTTATAACAAAAATCAAGGTTGTTAGAGAAAAATTGAGGTTAGGTATAACAAAAATCAAGACTGCTAAGAGAAAAAGTTTTAAAATTGAATAAAGCTGCCTGAAAGTCAAGCTTTCTTGGGGAAAAATCGAATGCAAATTTCTAAAATGAAGGTTGATTAAGAAAAAGTTTTGAAAATTTGAGCATAAGTATACAAAAATCAAGGTTGCCAAGAAAAATAAACAAAGGTATAACAAAAATCAAGTTTGCCTAGAAAAAATTGAGGTTAGGTGTGACAAAAATCAAGATTACCAAGAAAAATTAAACAAAAGTTTGACGAAAACCAATGTTTGTTAGAAAAAAGATTGAAGGTAGGTGCGACAAAAATCAAGGTTGACTAAGAAAGGGTTTGAAAATTGAACAAATATGTAGCAAAAATCAAGCTTGTTTAGGAGAAAATTGAAGATAGGAATGACAAAAATCAAGGTTGTCTGAAGAAAAACTTTTTAAAATTTAACAAAGGTATAATAAAATTATGGTTGACAAAGAAAAATTTTGAAAAATTCAACAAGAGTGTAGCAAAAACCACATTTATTTAGAAAAGAATTAAATATAGGTATCTTCAAATCAAGTTTCTTATGAAAATTTTTGAAAAAGTAAACATAAGTATAATAAAAGTCAAATTTGTTTAGAGAAAAAGTTTTAAAATTGAACAAAGGCATGACAAAAAATTGAGGATATCAAGAAAGAAATTGAAGATAGATATCTAAAAATCAAGATTGACTTAGAAGTTTTTGAAAAATTGAACAAATGTGTAGCAAAAATCGAGCTTGTTTAGGAGAAAAATGAAGATAGTTATAAAATGTCAAGATTGTTTAGAAAAAATTAAACAAAGTTATAAAAACCAAACTTTCTTAGGGAGAAAATTGTGAAATTAAACATAAATATAACAAAAAAAAACCTTTACAAACAATCCTGGTAAAAACCTAGGGATTCTCCCATGGGAAAACTCGGGATTATGCAACAAAACTGATTTGTCCAAACTTGCCCGGTTGGCGAACAAATTCGTCACCACTGACTTTCTTAAGTTTAGAGATTATACTGTCTTGGTTAGCAATCAAACTCAGGACTACTACCTTTCTTAGGTTTAGGTTTGAAATTGTACACCTGTCTTGGTCAAGAATCAAACTCAGGACTTCTGTTTTTCTTAGCATTAATATTTATATTATCTTGGTTGGGAATCCAACTCAGGACTACTGTTTTTCATAGGGTTAGGTTTGAAATCTTACACCTGTCTTGAACAAGAATTGAAGTCAAGACCACCGTCTTTTTTAGGAATAGGAGTAGAATTAGAAATAGGATTAAGAATAGGATTAGGAATAGAATTAGGAATAGGATTAAGAATAGGAATACAAACAAGAAAAGGAATAGGAATAGGAATAGGATTCGGATCTACTGTTTTTCATAGCATTAATATTTATATTATCTTGGTTGGGAATCCAACTCAGGACTACTGTTTTTCATAGGGTTAGGTTTGAAATCTTACACCTGTTTTGGACAAGAATCAAACTCGAGACCACTGACTTTCTTAAGATTAGAGATTATACTGTCTTCAGTGGGAATCAAACTCAATACCACCGACTTTCTTAGGATTTAGATTTATATTATCTTGGTTGAGAATCCAACTCAGGACCACTGTTTCTCTTAAGATTTACATTTATATTATCTTGGTTGGGGATCAAACCCAAGACTACTGACTTTCTTAAGTTTAAGGATTATACTGTCTTGGGTGGGAGTCAAACTCAGGACTACTGTCTTTCTTAGGTTTAGGATTTATATTGTCTTGGATAAGAATTGAACTCAGGACCATCGTCTTTCTTAGGAATAGGCATAAGAATAGAAATAAAATTAGGAATAGGAATAGGGTTAGGAGTAGGAATAGGAGTAGGAGTAGGATTAGGAATAGGAGTAAGATTAAGAATAGGAGTAAGATTAGGACTAGGAGTGGGATTAGGACTAGGAGTAGGATTGGGAATAGGAGTAGGATTAGGATTAAGATTAGAAATAGAAGTAGGATTAGGATTAGGAATAGGATTAGGAATAGAAATAGGATTAGAAATATGAGTAGGGTTAGGAATAGGAGTAGGATTAGGAGTAGGATTAGGATTAGGAATATGAGTAGGATTAGGAATAGGATTAGGAATAGGAATAAGAATAGGAATAGGATTAGGAATAGGAGTAGATTAGGAATAGGTGTAGGATTAGGAATAGGAGTAGGATTAGGAATAGGAGTATGATCAGGAATAGGAGTAGGATTAGGAATAGGATTAGGATTAGGATTAGGATTAGGATTAGGATTAGGAATAGGAGTAGGATTAGGAATAGGAATAGGAATAGGAGTAGGATTAAGAATAGGAATAGGAGTAGGATTAGGAGTAGGATTAGAAATAGGAGTAGGATTAGGAATAGGAGTAGGATTAGAAATAGGAGTAGGATTAGGAATAGGAGTAGGATTAGAAATAGGAGTAGGATTAGGAATAGGAGTAGGATTAGGAATAGGAGTAGGATTAGGAATAGGAGTAGGATTAGGAATAGGAGTAGGATTAGGAATAGGAGTAGGATTAGGAATAGGAGTAGGATTAGGAATAGAAGTAGGATTAGGAATAGAAGTAGGATTAGGAATAGGAGTAGGATTAGGAATAGGAGTAGGATTAGAAATAGGAGTAGGATTAGGAATAGGAGTAGGATTAGGAATAGGAATAGGAGTAGGATTAGGAATAGGAGTAGATTAGAAATAGATGTAGGATTAGAAATAGGAGTAAGATTAGGAATAGGATTTGGAATAGGATTAGGAGTAGGATTAGAAATAGGAGTAGGATTAGGAATAGGAGTAGGATTAGGAATAGGAGTAGGATTAGGAATAGGAGTAGGATTAGGAATAGGAGTAGGATTAGGAATAGGAGTAGGATTAGGAATAGGAGTAGGATTAGGAATAGGAGTAGGATTAGGAATAGGAGTAGGATTAGGAATAGGAGTAGGATTAGGAATAGGAGTAGGATTAGGAATAGGAGTAGGATTAGGAATAGGAGTAGGATTAGGAATAGGAGTAGGATTAGGAATAGGAGTAGGATTAGGATTAGGAATAGGAGTAGGATTAGGAATAGGAGTAGGATTAGGAATAGGAGTAGGATTAGGAATAGGAGTAGGATTAGGAATAGGAGTAGGATTAGGAATAGGAGTAGGATTAGGAATAGGAGTAGGATTAGGAATAGGAGTAGGATTAGGAATAGGAGTAGGATTAGGAATAGGAGTAGGATTAGGAATAGGAGTAGGATTAGGAATAGGAGTAGGATTAGGAATAGGAGTAGGATTAGGAATAGAAGTAGGATTAGGAATAGGAGTAGGAGTAGGAATAGGATTAGGATTAGGATTAGGAATAGGAATAGGAGTAGGATTAAGAATAGGAATAGGAGTAGGATTAGGAGTAGGATTAGAAATAGGAGTAGGATTAGAAATAGGAGTAGGATTAGGAATAGGAGTAGGATTAGGAATAGGAGTAGGATTAGGAATAGGAGTAGGATTAGAAATAGGAGTAGGATTAGGAATAGGAGTAGGATTAGGAATAGGAGTAGGATTAGGAATAGGAGTAGGATTAGGAATAGGAGTAGGATTAGGAATAGGAGTAGGATTAGGAATAGGAGTAGGATTAGGAATAGGAGTAGGATTAGGAATAGGAGTAGGATTAGGAATAGGAGTAGGATTAGGAATAGGAGTAGGATTAGGAATAGAAGTAGGATTAGGAATAGGAATAGGAGTAGGATTAGGAGTAGGATTAGGAATAGGAATAGGAGTAGGATTAGGAATAGGAGTAGATTAGAAATAGATGTAGGATTAGAAATAGGAGTAAGATTAGGAATAGGATTTGGAATAGGATTAGGAGTAGGATTAGGAATAGGAGTAGGATTAGAAATAGCAGTAGGATTAGGAATAGAAATAGGATTAGAAATAGGAGTAGGATTAGGAATAGGAGTAGGATTAGGAATAAGAGTAGGATTAGGAATAGGAGTAGGATTAGGAATAGGAGTAGGATTAGGAATAGGAGTAGGATTAGGAATAGGAGTAGGATTAGGAATAGGAGTAGGATTAGGAATAGGAGTAGGATTAGGAATAGGAGTAGGATTAGGAATAGGAGTAGGATTAGGAATAGGAGTAGGATTAGGAATAGGAGTAGGATTAGGAATAGGAGTAGGATTAGGAATAGGAGTAGGATTAGGAATAGGAGTAGGATTAGGAATAGGAGTAGGATTAGGAATAGGAGTAGGATTAGGAATAGGAGTAGGATTAGGAATAGGAGTAGGATTAGGAATAGGAGTAGGATTAGGAATAGGAGTAGGATTAGGAATAGGAGTAGGATTAGGAATAGGAGTAGGATTAGGAATAGGAATAGGATTAGGAATAGGAATAGGAATAGGAATAGGATTCCCAAAAAGACACGCGGATTTGTATAAAACGTTACGAAATCAATTTACTGGAGGGCTTAGTATCGTTTTTTGTCGATATGCTGCAGCAGGAGAAACTTAAATAAGAAACCACGAAATTTCGAACCCGGAAACAACAAAAAAAATTCTAGGTCTGGATGCCAATTCACTTTATCTTCACGCCATCGCTCAAAACAACCTTACAGGATATTTTTGCAGATACAAAGAATCAGAAAATTACAGACCGAACTCCTGCTCTAGATATGGCTTGATGGCCTATCAGTGGTTGTGTCTCATGCAAAGAAAGAAAGAAACTTTATTCAAAGCAGATACAACATGGGTGAACGTTTCGTTTCAAAGTACAGTTATAAAGTAGATGGGTTTTGTGAAGAAACCAATACAGTATATGAATTCGAGGGGTGTTTTGGCACGGTTGTGACGCATGCAATGTGAATCGCAATGCAGATGATAGCCTTCGGGAAACACACCCAATCAAAAATATAACTTTTAACCAAATTAGAGAAGCAATCCAGGAGAAGAAACGAGCCCTTACAGCGGAAAGGTTTCATGTAGTGTCCATCAGAGAGTGTGAATGGTTGAGAATGAAAAAGCAATCTGAAATTGTTTCTTTTTTAAAAACGTTGAAATGTGTGAAACCGAAACATCAACTATTATTTGAAAAAATTGTAAAAGGAATAAAAAATAAAGAACTATTTGGTTTTCTAATTGTTGATATTCACACCCCGGAAGATTTGAAACATTTTTGTAGAGATTTCCCCCCAAATTATCAAAAACATAAACATATCAAGAGAGGATATCGGTGTCTACATGCAGAAAGTTGCAGAACAACATGATTTATTAAAAAAACCAAAAAAGTATTTAATCAGCAGTTACTTTGGAAAAGAAATTTTAATCAACACGAAAATGGTGGAATTTTATTTGAATCTAGGACTTAAAATTACCAGAATTTACGAATTTATTCAATTTCACCCTCAAAAATGTTTCGAAACCCTGGCCAACGAAATCGTCAACTCTCGAAGAGAAGCCGATCTGGACAAATCAAAAGCGGTGATCACATTGACAAACAAACTAAGGGGAAATTCTTTGTACTCAGCAAGTCTTTGAATTGCTCTTTTAACAAATGAAAGCGAAAATATTTAATAAACTTAGAGCAAATTTTTTCTCGTTTTTTTCAAACAAAAAAGCTCGCATTTTTTCAAAACAGCCGAAAAGCCAGCCCGTACGGAAAGAGTTAAATAAGGAAAAGCATCGAAATTTAACGTACCACTCGAAAAACACTATTAATAAAACTATCAGCGATCCTCATTTTGTTCATCTAGATGAAATCATTTCCGATTTGTATGAAGTGAAAAGTTTAAAACGAAACATACCTCACGATTTATCGATACAAATTGATTAAACGTATATTTGAATTCCAAACTACATATGTTGAAATTTTTTTATTGCTTTTTGAAGAAGTACGTACCTGAACATTGTTTTGAGCTCCTAGAAAGCGACACTGACTCCATGTATTTTGCCATCAGTCGTCACTTTCTAGACGATTGCGTCCCGGAAGATGTCAAAGAAGAATATTTTCGAGCAAGACTTTCTTGGTTACCTGCTGAGGCGTGTCTGCAACATACAGAATCTTACATTAAACAAAGAACCGCTGGTAAAGATTGGGAAAAACAGGAATATTGTCAAAAATATAATAAATTTACACAAAGAACATTAGGTTTAATGAAAGTAGAGTATTCTGGAAATAAACAAATGTCATTAACATCCAAAACATATTTCTGTCTAGGGGATCAAAACAAGCAAGTTAGTAAAGGGGTTTGTATTCACCAAAACCCGTTGACTTTCGAGGAATATCGTAATGTTTTACAAAGCAACCAACCTCTTACCATTACAAATCGCAATTTTCGCAGTTACAAAAACGGAATTTTTTATATGCGCAGTGCAAAAAAGGTCTTAATAGCTTTTACCCAAAACGAATTGTTTTGGATGACGGTATTCACACAAAACCCTTAGAAATTTAAATTATACATTTTTCTCAACAAACTGCTGTCTTATCATTTTAACTGTCTTACTCGTTTTATATCTTTTGTTTAATGCGCAGACAATGCTGCATCTAAGTGCTTTCTGTTTTCGCTCGAGGCTATTGCAGAGATCAAACCAAAAACAATTTTAAGCTTTTCGCTTGAGACTATAACAGTGAACAGAATTTTATTGAAAGCTGCCTCAAATTGTTTTTTTCGCCTTGGAAAAACGTTTTTTAGAAATTGATATCTTTTATAAACTTGTTACAAGTTTCACTATATGGTATCTAAAGTTGAACATGAAACCTTTAGAAATTTAAATGTTTGGTAAATTATTTATACATTTTATTGTCTTTTTCTCTGCTGTAAACCGCTCGTCTTTGGGTAATGTGCATAGTTGAATCTCAATAATTGATGTTTTCGCTCGAGGCTATTTCAGAGATCAAACCAAATACAATTTGCGCTTTTCGCTTGAGACTATAATGACAGTGAATAGAATTTTATTGAAAGTTGTCTCAAATTGTTTTTTTTGCCTTAGAAAACTTTTTAAAAAATTGGTATCTTTTATAAACTTGTTACAAGTTTCACTATATAGTATCTAAAGTTGAACATGAAACCTTTAGAAATTTAAATGTTTGGTAAATTATTTATACATTTTATTGTCTTTTTCTCTGCTGTAAACCGCTCGTCTTTGATTAATGTACATAGTTGAATCATCTCAATAATTGTTGTTTTCACCCGAGGTTATACTAGTAGATGTAACCAAATTTTTTCGCACAAGGCTAAATAATGCTGAATGTGACTTTTATAATCTGAATTGTATTTTTCTTCAGAAAATAATATCTTTTATAAACTTGTTGAAAGTTTCACTATAGTATCTGAAGTTAGCTCTTTTATTTACACGTACAACTAAATATTATTCATAACAATAGTTTGTACATAAGAACGTTTATGACGTAGTTTATCAAATGACGTCACAGTAACCTTTTTATATTGTAATATGTGACAATATAATTACATGTTCTGCACTTGATTGCTCATTTACTATAGTGATGTCGTTGCTGTTTGAAAACCCGAGCAGTTTTATTGTAGCTGGACCGTCGGGCGTCAGTAAAACCTTTTGGGTACTACGATTTGTAGACAGTTTAAAAGACTTTTGTCCGAAAATAGAACCCGTGATATACCACTACAAGGTTTGGCAAAAACTATTCGATCAGTACACTAATAAAATCGACTTTAAGCAAGGTGTTCCAAACGTAGAAGAATTAAAAGAATATCAAAACGCGTTTGTCATACTCGACGACTTAATGTTTGCCAACGTGGAATTCTTGGCAAAAATCTATAGCGTCTACTCGCATCATTACTGCTCATGACCATGCAGAATTTGTTTCACAAGGGTCTGCACGAGATAAGTTTAAACTCTCAAATGATTGTTATTTTTAAAAACTGTTGGTACACCAACCAAATTGCACATTTTATGCGACAAATCTATCTGAAAACCTATAAAAGCACGTTGGACGCTTATAAAGATGTGGTCTCCTTGCAAAGAGGTTATTTGTTGATTGACTTGCGCTGTGAAACGCACGATAGAGATAGATTGCATACAGGGATTTTTCCAGACGACATTTATTACGTATACCAATGAATCGCTTGCGAAAAAACGGACCCATGCTGCAGTTGCTTCAAAACACTTCCACACCCTTGCGAAAGTGTATTCTAGACAAAGCATCGCCTGAGTTAATACGCTGTCTTTGCGACTGCGCTCATAACATTCTTCAGGGAAACGTTACTTTATCGCGGCATTACAAACAAAAGCTAGGACAGCACAAGACCAAACTAAGAAAGTTGGCTGATCGTAAGGTGGCGTTAAAGACAAAAAAACAATTCGTTTAAACTGGAGGATTTTTTCCGCTCTTGCTATCCTCTCTGGCTCCTGTGATAACTGGTGTGGTAGGAAGTCTTATAAAATGAGAAAACTAATTGCGTTGGAACCGGAAGTGTATGCAAAACTGGTCCCTAAAAAAAAGGCGCTTTCCGACCTCGATCAAAAATGCACAAAATCTTGACTTCAAACCGACCCGACAGCAAAAAAATAACCCTTTATAACGAAGCATTGCAAAAATCAAAAGCATTTTTGAAAAAGATTTAACCGAAAACGTCCGCAAGAAAACCTTTGTCCGAAAACGCGGTTTTAAAACGATACAAGAAACGTGTCAAAGCCAAAAAACTTCTCAAAGACGTGACCGGCAAAAAGAACTTGGACTGGGATGACGAAGGTTGCATGATACTAGACAATCGCGTGGTACCAGGCTCAAATATCGACGATTTGTTTCAATCTACATTAAAGAAAAGAGATCCTACTTTACCCGGCATTCACGAGAATCAATGTTATGGGAGAGCGTTTTGATTATTACGACCCAAACAAAAGTGACTCTTTCTCGGGAACTCGACGCTTTCCGAAGCAGTGGTTGCAATCGCAAGACACTTACACGCTTCATAAACCGGTGAGAAAAAAATTCAAATGAAGAAAAATGATCATGCCCGGTGCTCGCTTTCAAATGCAAGCCGACCTCGTTGATTTTTCTCTGCTCAAATCCTACAACGACAATTACAAGTATATTTTGGTGGTCGTTGACGTGTTCTCGAAAAAGGCCTTTACAGCTTACTTGAAAAGAAAATCTAGCTCATACATGATCGAGGCTTTTGAGCGTGTGATGCCTGAAATTGGTAAGTTTTCCAAACTGCAAATGGATATGGAGCGTGAGTTTCTCAACCGCCCCTTTCAAAGCTGGCTGAAGCAGCGTCACATTGATCATTTTCATACGCAAAATTTCGACACGAAAGCAAGCATAGCAGAACGTTTCATACGCACGATGAAGGAAAGACCCCGGCGTTATTTTACCTACATCAACAGTCGAAGGTACGTGGAAGTCTTGCCTGCTCTGGTTGAGTTCTATAACAACACTCATCACCGATCCATAGGACGTGCTCCGAATTCAGTCAATGCAGAAAACCAAGAGTCGGTTTGGCTTACGCTCTATGCTGATCCAAAAACCAAAACTGAAAGTAGGCGACCAAGTCCGACTTTCCATGTCGTGAATGCGTTTTTGCAAAGGCTACTTACCCAGATGGACCGACGAACTGTTTCAAGTTGCTCGAGTGTTCCAAGACACTCCTCCTTATTATAAAATCAAAGATTTAGGAGGCAAGTGGTTGGAAGGAACTTTTTACGAAGAAAAGTTACAGAAAATCTATAAAAAGAATGACGTGTTTCGAATCGAGCGTATTCTTCAACAACGCAAGTGCAAGAAAGGTGTTGAATTCTTAGTCAAGTGGTTTGGGTATCCTTCCTCTTTTAATTCTTGGGTCTCTGAAAAAGACATGGTATACCTCCTATAAATACTTTCGATATTGTTTTGTTTAGTGCACAAATTTTGGTGATTTACATTGTGGTTTCGATGAGGTTATACAATTTAACACAAAGCAACGACAACAAAGAACTCTGGATTAGTCTGCTCAGTAGCTCTGTTGATTATTTGCTTCTGTCACCCTTTCTCAGCAAACATGTTCCTCACCCTCCCCAGTAATTCTTCTATGGACATTTTTCCTGAAAACAAAGTTTCCGATTACACAGTGCACTTGCCCAAAGAAATCAATTTGTCTGGATCGTGGGAGTTGGGTCTGTCCAAGATTTTGTATCCCAACAGCTGGTACAACATCGACACCAACAAATGTTACATTTTCTATCTACGTGGTGCTGTGCAATTTTTTTGCAGTGCTACCAGCAGGCTACTACCAACAATCCCAATACGTCATGCGTCAGATACTTTACGAAATGAAACGAATGTTTCAAACTAGAAACAAAGCGTTGGTCAGCAAAGGAGTTTTGGCAAAACCAATCGATTTTCTCTTTGATCTCACCTACAATCCTCAAACGCAACGTACTACCGTATCCATTCAGCACAAAAACGGAGAACCTACAGTGGAACGCAAAGGTAGCATGCAACCGGATGTGACGGTGACTTTTTCCGAGCAGTTGGCTTCTCTTTTGGGTTTTGAAAAGAAGTATTATACAGAAATCGTTATATACTTCAGAAAACGTTGCCAAACATAGACACCGTGAATGCCATCTATGTCTATTGCGACGTTATCGAGCACAGAACAGTGGGTCACACACTCGCACCCTTGCTTGCTGTCTTTCCGGTAACAGGAAAGTTGGGTGCTTATGTCTCCAAAAGGTACAACAAAATACAATACCATCCTGTCTTGAAGAAAAATTTTAGCAACATTCACATCTCGCTTCGGGACGATCAAGCAAAACGAATTCGTTTTCGCAAGGGAAAAGTGATTGTGACTTTGCATTTACGACCGAGAAAACTAAATTCGTTATAAAAACCGAGTCCGAAAGAAAAACTTGTTATTTATCGATGGTAGCAGAAACATGCGAATCAAATACTGTTGTGACGCAAAAGCTTACGAAAACTATTATTTGTCTCAAGTCGGTCATGGTATGCCTTATTTTGCTGGGGCACGAGTGCAACAAGGTTATGGATTAGATAATCTGTTTAGCTCCATTGCCAAAAGCGTTCTTCTTTTGGTTAAAAAAGGTGCCAAAACTCTCGGAAAACAAGTGTTACAAAGCAGTGTCAACTTTGCTTCCGACATTCTACAGGGTAAAAACATCAAACAAGCTGCCATCGACCAAGCCAAAGCAGCAGGTACAAATCTCTTGCAAGCGGCCCAACGAAAGTGAAAGGCGGCACCGAGAAAAGTACAAAAGAAACGCAAGAAACATCACGACATTTTTACGTGAACCAACGTTAGTACACCCTAGTTCGGCAGAATCCACCACCTCTCAACTGGACTTGCTTTCGGTGCCCCCGAGTCATACCAGTTTGGAAGACGGTAGTTTTACCGAATATCATCCTGTATCGGTACTGACTTCCACAGGTCCTATTGAATTTACGGTTAGTGCTAAAAATTCCAACTACATTGATCTGACCAATAGTTTTCTTTACATGCGTGCCAGCGTGACTACGTCAAACGGAGTTGATTTGGCAAGGACTGCGGAAATTGCACCCGAATGTAATTTTTACATACGCTGTGGTCGCAAGTCGATGTCTACTTGAATGGTTCGCTCATCACACAGTCCAACAACAATTATCCTTATCGAGCTTGCATTGAAAACTTGCTTAGTTTTGGACAAGAAGAGAAAAAGTCTCAGCTTTCCGCTTTGTTATGGCATCGCAATACTAGCAGACATTTCGATAGTTGTGCTGCAGCAAATAAGGGCTACACCCAGCACAAAGCTTTGGCTGCAGAAAGCAAGGAAATCGATATGATGGGGAAACTTCACATTGCTTGACCTTTTAAAATCGTTACTTGTTGAACAGAGTGGAAGTACGCTTGCGTCTGATTCGATCCAAGGATCTTTTTTGCTTGCACGGAAACGCAAACCAAGCACAAAGCAAAGTGTCTTTGAAAGAAGTGACTTTGTTTGTTCGTAAAGTAAAGCCAAATCCGGCCGTACAACTTGCTCATATCAAAGCCTTGCAACACGCCACTGCAAAATATCTGCTTCGACGTGTGGAAGTCAAGAGTTTTACCGTGCCGACAGGGAATCGAAGCATCACCAAAGAAAACCTGTTCTTGGGTCAGCTACCGACTCGATTGGTAGTCGGTGTGGTGGACAACGACGCTTACAACAGTGTCATAACCAAATCTCCTTTTTATTTCCAACACAACAACATCAATTTCATAACGATTTACCGGGAAATTTTCAAATCTCTTCCAAACCGCTGCAACCGGATTTATTACCAACGATTGTTTTATTCGAAGTTATCTTCGTTTGTTTACGCAAATGGGTCAATATTATCGTGACACGGGGAACGCTATTTCGCAAGAACAGTACAAGGACGCTTGTGCCTTGTTTGCTTTCGATCTCACGCCTCAGATGGATTCAAGCGAGGTCGGTTTCGAATTGATAAAGCACGGCAACATACGAATTGAAATTCATTTTGCTACTGCTACTGCACGCACTCTTACTGTGATTGTGTTTGCCGAAAACGACAACCTACTGGAAATCGATCAAGACAGAAATGTTGCTTTTGACTACACGGCATGAACACGCTGCAAATCAAACGTTTGCTCCGAAACAAAAAAATCTTTAAAAAAGTCTGTGCTTTCGATCAGCTGGAAAAACCTGTTTTTCCTTCTGCCTACGTCATCAATTCTGATAGGAGCAACGAACCCGGAGAATATTGGATTGCTGTTTATTTTGACAAGCACGATAGAGGAGAATATTTTGATAGCTACGGACTAGCACCTGTTTTCGTCGGTCTCGAGTCTTACATGGACACTTATTTCTTAGCCGGTTGGATTTACAATCGCAAAACCTTACAAGCTTTATTTTCGAACGTTTGCGGTCACTATTGTGTGTATTATATTTTATTTCGTTGTCGCGGTGTACCTTTGCATGCTATTGTATCTGATTTTACGTCTAACCTAACTGAAAACGATCGTTCTATCTCTCGTTTTATTTGTGAATTATCACAACGTTGATTGTATTTTATTAATAAAATAATATTATTGTATCTGATTTTACATCT
The DNA here is from genome assembly GCA_963680785.1 of Diplosoma virens. NCBI lineage: Eukaryota > Metazoa > Chordata > Ascidiacea > Aplousobranchia > Didemnidae > Diplosoma > Diplosoma virens. Next base: position 29,530,503 of record OY796896.1, on the reverse strand, counting down.
AACCTAACTGAAAACGATCGTTCTATCTCTCGTATTAATTATCACAACGTTGATTGTATTGTTTTAATAAAATAATATTATTGTATCTAATTTTACGTCTAACCTAACTGAAAACGATTGTTCTATCTCTCGTTTTAATTATCACAACGTTGATTGTATTGTATTTTATTAATAAAATAATATACATCAAGGCGTGCTTGCAAGTTTTCGTTTCAGTCCAGGATTCTTGAGGAGTTGGAGAAAGTTGTTTAGTTGTTCCTTGTTGTCCGGTGGTAGGTGGTAGACTTCGTCGCTTTGCGCTTTCAAAAACACGTAGTTGTTTAGCAAGTATACAAATTGACGTCTCGGAGACGGTACGTTTTCCACAACACAACGAAGTTGAAAGTGATCGACAGCGATTTCTTGCTTGATAATTTCGAATTTTTTCTGAATTTCACATTCGAAATCGTCTATGTTGGTGGACCAGAACAAGAGGATGACGTACTCTTTGGTGTCGAATTTAGGTCGAAATAAAATGTGCGGTAGGTTGCCCATAAACAAGTTAACGACTTTCGAAAGCTGCTCGATGCAAAACATCACTTTTCCGTTCTTCACACTGATTATAGTTTTTCTCAGCAAGGTCGAGGACGGAATTGTCAGCTCGGATGCAGCGATTTCTTTCATTTGCGTTCGGATATCTCTAGCCGCACTTTCCATTTCCCTTGCTTGTGAAAGCAGTTGTTGTTGTTCCATCATTGTCTCGTAGCAGCTTGTATATGAGGGAGGGTGCTGGATTTCATTTGCTTGATGGTGAAGTTCGTCTGCTTGGTTGGTGAAGCTTTCCATGTTGTGTGCTTTGGAGACTGTGTACGTTTTTATAACCACAAAAAAGAAGAAAAGTTTCAGGCTTTGTACACACGGATTTTTTCTATCAATCTTTGTGAACATAACCAGCAAAAGGGTGTGTCTTGCAAACAGCTCCAACAGTAAATCATATGCCCGCAAGGCATGCCAACTGCATTCTTTTCATTGCTCTTGCATTTCATGCACTTGTCCTCTTGGTTTAAGTCCATAACAGCATTGAGGAGCTCTTGACAGTTTTCGAAATTACGGTTGTGTTTTTCTAATTGCTGCATGAGAGCATGACGAATTTTGGTGTCTTTGACTCATATACTCTTCGCAAATTTTACGTGGGGGTCAAACATCATCATTTCGTCTAGGTTTTGTTTTGCTTCTACAAAGAGCATGGAACGTATTTGATTTGCTGCTGTAGACAGAGTCGGGTTTTTTATCTGGGGTCTTTTTAAATTCAGGTGTTTGCTACATATATTTTTCACGTATTCCACATCTCGCTTTTTCAGTACATACTCACACAAAGGAAACCATTTTGCATGCTCGTACCAAGGTTGTCGTAGGCTTTCCATTGAAACAATCGTCCTCCACAATAAAAACAGCAAACACGATTACTGTATTTTTTATAGTAAAAACCTGCATTGACCATTTTCTGAGCTGTCGGTTGTTTCTGATCACACCACAAATTGCGAAAGGTTTCCATCCAATCTTCTTCCCTGCACAAGTGACGCTTTCGGGGGAAATAGCAAGGAAATTCCTTGGGGTTACCAACAACGGCAGAGTCAACGCAATCTTGTGACATTTTTAAATAATGATAAGGAAATCAAAACGTTCTGCTTTATATACCCTCGCAATAAACTTTTTATGTACTCTGAACCAATGAAAAGTTTTGAAAACAACATTTGTTTCAAAAAGTATAGTTTTACAAGACTTTGAACTCGTTTGACTTTTGGTAAGTAGCACCTTCGTTAGAAGGTTAAGTGTTGTTAGTGACGTGATCCTTGTTTATACTTGTGAACTTGATAAAAATTATTAGAAAGTTTTTTAAAACAACGGATTATAGTTTTACAAGACTTTGAACTTGTTTGACTTTCAAAAAGTATAACATTAGTTAGAAGGTCAAGTGTTTTTAGTGATCCTTGTTTATATTTGTTTGATAAAAATTCAGTGGTTAGAAATTTAATTATTTTTTTAGAGTTAGGCCTTTCAGGATAATTGCTTATGAACTTGTTAAAAAACCGTTGGTTAGAAAGCTAATTCCGGTTTAAAAATATATGCTTCTTCTTTTACAAGACTTTGTTTGTCTTTGTTACAAAGCTAATTGTCTTTTTTCTAAGACGTTTTTTCAATGTCATTCTTTGTTTTTAAACTTTTTTACAAGACTTTAAATTGGTTACAAATTTGTTAGAAAGTTTATTGTTGTTTAGCAATGTGTCTTTAAACATAATTACGTCTTTTATAAGACTTTGAAAAAGCATCTGTTAGAAAGCTGTAGTTATAGAGTTAAATAATCCCTTGTCAGGTTGAGTATGAGGTTCATTGTCATATTAGTATGTTCTTGGTCTATTTCTTTGACTGTTTTTCAACTATATTATCTAATATACTTTCATCGAAAATTAATTGAACAAGAATCCATTAGTTCAATTTTAGGTTTCGTTGAACAATATTTGATTCCTTACATTCAGGGACCGAACCTGTTTCTAGATGAAATTAGGTAATCAAGTTTGATTACCTAATTTCATCTAGATCTTTAACCACCGCTAAATGGTATTAAGGAGCTATCCAAATAACTTTGATTTTTATCAAGTATATTGATTATAGTCTTGCACTTTTCACCTCTTTGGAATGGACCTTCTTGTATTTTACCTCCTTGGACTTAGCCTCCGCCGACTTGGACTTGGCCTTCACCGACTTGGACTTTGCCTTTGCCGACTTAGCCTCCGCCGACTTGGACTTAGCCTTTACCAACTTGGACTTAGTCTTTGCCAACTTGGACTTAGCCTCCGCCGACCTGGACTTAGCTTTTACCAACTTGGACTTAGCCTCCACCGACTTGGACTTATCCTTTGTCGACTTGGACTTAGCCTCCTCCGACATGAACTTAGCCTTTGCTGACTTGGATTTAGCCTTGGATGGAGCACCACCGTTCCAGCGGGGGTGCAACCGCCGACATTTAACCTCTGTGGATTTAGCCTATGTGGATTTAACCTTTGTGGATTTAACCTATGTGGATTTAACCTTTGTGGATTTAGCCTCTTGGATTTCGCTGGATCCGCTAGATGGAGCACCACCGCTTTGTCGGAGGTGCGACCTCCTCAGACCTCTTCTAAGACACCGCCTCAGCACCACCGCTATTGCAATCAAATAGACCATTTCTAACTACTGAGGAGGTTTAAAGGCACTGCAATAATTCAAGTTGATAGAGCATCTGATTAAAAATTCTTTTGCGAGCTGCACCAAAAGGCTTTGGGGGCCACATACGGCCCGTGAACTGTGGGTTGGAAACCCCTGATTTGCATAAATGTGCTTACAAAACCGCATTATGTATTTAGGAGACAGCAGTTAAACAAAATTGTAATTTAAAATTCGAAATGGTGTACAAAAATGCAAAAGCAATATAATGAAAAGTATAAATTTATTTATTTATTTATTTAATCAAGTAGAATTACAAAATTTTCTATATGGAAGATCAAAATTTAGAAAATTAGCAAAATTCTACTTTCTAATTAGTATTTTTAAATCTCCTAATAATTTTATACAGCTGAATTTTATACAATAAATCAACTACAATCATAAACAAAAATATCAAGTTCCAGTCACAACTTTTCATATTGCGCATCTCTTCCCGGCGGTACTTTTGAGTACCACTAAATAAAACAAATTTTTACAAGTTGAAAAACCTTTTTTTTAATGTTTATTACAATCTCGCTAAATAGGCTTTATATTATTCATAGAGTTTAAACTTACGGTATGCGTAAATCGTCTTTAGTATAACAATAAACACATGATGTAAAACAGAAATACTTTTCAGCGGCTTATTTACAACAGTATTTTTTATAAGCTATGAAGCAAAGCCAATGTAAAAAAATTCAAATTTTTTTAATATTTAAGTTATCTGCAATAATACTATTAGGTTTTTGGTAGCATGATACGCATTATATACAAAATTATAAGACTTTATTTTAATGGTACGCAAATGTAGCACTGGGTCTCAAAGGGTTAATATCGCATAACACACCATAAACAAATTTCTTTAGCAAACGAGTAAATTTAATTGCGCGTATTTAAAAGGCTTGATATTGATTCAACAATGACTAGAATGAATTAATTGATTAAAGAACTCAAAGCTTTTATTTAAATAAATCAATAGAACAATAGGATTTATAATAAAATGCATGATTAAGATAAGTATTTTATAATAAACTAATAAAACTTATATCTTTAACCTAGAACAAATAGGCCAATGAATTATTGCTTGACACTTTAAGGTTGTATTTAGATATTAACTATGTCATATTAAAAGATATCTTGTTCAACCTTCATTTGTTGGTGACTTATAAAAACGGCTTGTCTCATCGTACAAAACAACACAAGGATTATAATCAGGTTCGTACGGTAGAAACGTATCAGAACTTAACTCTTTTAATAGAAACCAAACTGCTTAAAATGAGAAAAACCAGACTCAAGTTTCGCTCTTATTAGAGCTCGTCAGTGATGCATATCTCACTGCTAATCGAACTCGCTACGTGTTGTCTTCCAAGCAGGAGACAACACCACTAGACCACGCGAGTCCGACCACAACTCGATCACAAGCAGCTGGAAATGATTCCCGGCTTTGCCGCGCAAGGAATACACAGAATCCACTGTGTGGTAAGACCAAGGCCGCACCTCATGACCGGGACTTACCCGACAAGCGTTAAGCATCGCGCTTACACTCCTAGAGCTTGGCGGGCGAAGAAAGGATTTTAATGATATTATAAACAACATGAGGTATTTAGGAATACTTATAGAAACCAAACTGCTTAAAATGAGAAAAACCAGACTCGAGTTTCGCTCTTATTAGAGCTCGTCAGTGATGCATATCTCACTGCTAATCGAACTCGCTACGTGTTGTCTTCCAAGCAGGAGACAACACCACTAGACCACGCGAGTCCGACAACAACTCCATCACAAGCAGCTGGAAATGATTCCTGGCTTTGCCGCGCAAGGAATATCATTAAACATATCATTAAATATATCATTAAACTCTTTTCTAAGATACCGACTCCAATTCTGCAACTCTGACTAATAGCATTTAAATACAACTAAAAACGATTTTTTAAAAACATTTTTACTAAATGTGGTTCAAAGTTGATAGTCTTGCAAAATTTCTCAAAGTTACAAAAACTCGCTGCATTTTCCTTTTAACTTGGTGTTCACAAAATGGGTTTCCCAATACACTATATCGGATCTGCCTGCAAACTGTGCGTTCTTGACAGTTTCTTGAGTGTCACTTGGATTGGAATATTGACGACCGCGAACATTGTCCACGTTTTGGTACAAGAGCCAACCGCCCTTCTGCAAGTCGAGCATCTGCTGGTAGATTGTCTTGCATCGCCTCATGAATTTATCTCCGGCTAGTGGTCCAGGCATGTGAATTTCCATTGCGTATTGTCGCACACATTGATAAATTCCATTGTCGAGTATTTCTTTTATTAACTGCAAATAAAAAATTTTAAAACTATCTTTTCATCCATATTATGTTTGCAAATGTAAAAATATTGCTTAAATTCAGCCTTTATTTTAACACTAATTTGTCATTAAGTTATCCAAATCTCGAAGCTTGAAATTGAAACATTTCAAATAAAATAAAAATGTACAAAATTCTAAAGTAGTTAATTCGTTTATTGATTTTTTTATTCTTGCAAACGTTTCCATAAAAATTAAAGCATGAAATAAATAAAGAAAAAAGAAGATGAATAAAGAAACAAAATAATTTTTTGGCACATGCCTAACAACAATGTAGTGGAAGCAAATAATGAAAAGCGCTTCTTCAAAGTATTTGACGTTGAATAACTTGAAAAACAAATGTAAAAAATCAGTTTCAAATGAAAGCAAAAATATATTTTTAAACATGTTCAATCAAGACCACAAAAAAATGCTGCCGAATAACCTTACATTGGAGCGACTAGGCCAATGCTTTTGGTTGTTTCGCAATCGGCCCATTCTTGACGTTCTTAACCCATTAATGGCCGTCGGCAACTTTAGTTGCCAGTAAGGTGTCCTTAGGAAATGTTTCATTACTTGCTTATACACGCAATTTTTTTATATAATGGTATCAACCGAAAGTTCATTCCCTGTTGTAAACTCTAAAAAAATTAAATGTATAAAAAATTTATTCGAAAGCACTGAATGGTTTGACTGAAAAGTAATTACAGTAAAAAATGGCAAAAACTGTCTTTTTGTCTTAAGTAGGTTATAAAAAAAGCTGTGAAAAATAGGAAAAGCTTTGTATAAAGTTAGAAAACTAAATGTATAGTAAATCATAAATACCTTTTTGTCTAGTTTAACTTATTTGTTGATGCTAGTTAAGACTTTACTTAGAATAATGAGGGGAAACAAAGTGATGGCAACTTAAGTTGCCAGTGGCCAAATATGGAGTCAAAAATCAAACGTTTTTTATTATGTTTTCAAAAGTTAGGCTACATATATTGCCCTGATTCACTTAATTAAAATTCTCTATTCAGACTTGTAGAACTAAAGGTTATACGTTTGGTTGCAGCCATCAGCTTATTGCATTTCTATTCTAATCTGCAGACTTAGGTTAATTAAATGACTGAAAAACCTAGTTGTTCGAAAAGTGTCCCTGCATCTGCTGAAAATTCCAATGAAAGGTGAGTGCTAATACAATAGTTAACGTCGTATAAAATAATAGTTTTTAACTAATTAGCTTACTAGTACCAAAACCTAACAATTGTAGGCTTCCTTGTAATTTATAGACTATCAAGTATATTCTGTCAGGGGCTCATAAAATGAAAGCCGTGTGCTGACCTATTATTCGCTGACAACAAATTCAAACGTTAATTAGTAAACTTTATAATTTTGTTGAAGTAAAGGTAAGGGCAGACATTACGAAATTAGAGTTAGGGTAAGGGTTAGGGGCCGGGGAATAATAAAAAAACACTAATATGATCTTCTTGCGGCTTTCTCTTTACAAACCCCAACATTGTTTGCTGGAACAAAAAGGCTCTTTTTATTTAACTTTTCAAATGGTAGGTAGTCTTACTTTAGATCATTTTATTGTTTAGATACTCATTGAATGATGTTCTGGACATATTGATGGATCCTGATTGTGACCTATGGTCAAAGACAGACTCAGATAATGACGAAATGACTCTTGCCATAAACCCCCCTTTCGAAAAAGCATGCGTCGACTCTGACCGAGACAGTGATGCGTCAGATGATTTGAATGAGGTCTTACTCATCATTTGCCAAGGAGGTTGTTGAACTCAATTTGCTCTACAAACGTTTTAAGTTACAATTCAAAGTTATCACATCAAAGTGAGCAAGAAAGCCAACACGAAGCTCCCCCAACAAAAAAATTTAAAAAAAAAGAAAAAAATAACTAGTAGATGGAAGAAAAATTTTCCTTTAAATAACACTGGTCAACAAAAAAAAATTTTTTCTTTGCGACATGAACTTTGATAATCGATTTAGGCTAATTTTGGGCTGCTGAATCCAATTCTGAGCTCAGATTTGCTCTATCACGGCAGGTTTTTTTGCTACGTCTTTAGCCCATTTTTAAACTTAAAGGCCTAATTTTGACTTCTGATAGTGGCGGTATGTTGAGCGTATAACGGCAGCAGCTCAAGCATTCTTACCAAACTCATCTTTGATGAAACATTGAAACCTACACAGGCCTGGAGATTAAAGGCGCTCTGCTTTTTGTGATAAGACCCTTCTCTTCAGCAAGCATAAACATCAGCAGTAAATAGCGTATTGTTCGTAACTTGAATATACATTCGTAAAATATACATATAATCTTTAATTTACAATGGCCAATGGTGAACAATTTAAAACAATTAAGGAAGAGACACTGTACATCGATTATGCAACTAATTAAACTAGGTGCTTTTTAAAAAACTTGTTAGCCTCATATAAAAAACAAGGTGAATTCTCACTAAAAAGAATCAGAATCGAAAAATATTGTTGAAATCGGCATCGGAGTCAAAAAAAAAAAAAAATTAGCATTATCCCATCACTAATTTAAACACTCAATGATTAAGAGTAAATAAATATCAAAATTTAATATGACTAAAACATAATGTAGCCGCGAGATTTGGATAACTTAAATTTTTTATTTGGTTCAATTTTCGCATGATTGTTACGTCGTAAATTTCTCTCTTAAAATTGTAGAGTGAAGATTTGACTGAATCAATCTTATTTATTGCCCAATGTTTCGTCACAGATGTTCTCGCTTATTTCGTCGTGCGTTAAATCTCTTGGGAGTTTTTGTTTCACGCATATGTGCTTCTAAAGTTTTCCACTAAAAAGATAAAGTTTAGCTGTTTCTCATTGCGGAGTTTGCAATCCATAATAGTTACGATTTAACCTTTTCATTGTTTAGATAAGGCCACAATTGATTTTCATTTAGTTATATTTCTTGGTACTCGCTTTCAAATTTAATTAATATAATTGTAAAGATCAAAAGTCGTGATTCTTGTTCAAATAGAATAGTTTATCGCAAAAAAGATTTAAACACTAAATGATTAACTAATAGTTTATTAAAGAGTTGGAGAGCGGGAGCCGGAGCTGGGGAGCCGGAGCCGGAGCTAGTGGATAAGTGCTTGATAGCTCCGGAGCTGGAGCCGGAGCTAGTGAATGAGTTCTTGATAGCTCCGGAGCTAGAGCCGAAGCTAGTGCTCTTCTACAGTGGCTCCCCAGCCCTGCTTGTAACCACATGAAAATCAGAGTACCTTCTTAGCAGTTTGCTTTTATTCCATCAACACAGTCTTAGAAGTTTCGTGTATGAAAGAATATTCTTGTAGTAGGCAGTAGTGTATAATAAAGGTGTAAATTTAGAGACAGTTTGTGTGCATTATAAGAGAACAAACTCAATTTAAGTTTTACTGATATTTCTACAGCAAGGTTTCAAATTCGGTGTTAATTAGCTTTTTTCTCTGCCAGATTGTATCATTAAGGTGTGAGTTTTGAATATATTAAAACTATGTCAGCTGTCAAAAAGCGTGGATGCTCCAATGATCCCAATATTTTTTGCTACATTTGTGGGAGCTTTACTCTGTCATCCCAACGACATGAAATTACCAACTTTGTAAAAAAGGTGTATTTCGCTTACTTCAAGGTGAAGTTAGGAGACCAAGATAAAAGTTGGGCTCCTCATAAAGTATGCAAAAGTTGCGTGGAGAGTTTGAGGTATTGGTCTCAAGGAAAGAACAGACATCTGAAGTTTGGTATACCAATGATCTGGCGAGAACAAAAAAATCATGTCGATGATTGCTACTTCTGTCTTGTCAACGTCAAAGAATATAACAAGAGAAACAAGCACAAGCTGCAATATCCTAATCTTGCCTCTGCTTTGCGACCTATACCTCACAGTGAGGAAATACCGGTGCCTATTTTTACTGAATTGTCCGAAATTGATGATGAAGAGCTTGGGTTGTTTTTTGATTCTTCACAAACTGATGAAGATTTGGAGTTAGATTTTCAACCCTCGAGCTCTTTTTCTGAGCGGCCCTTATTGTTCAATCAGTTGGAACTGAATGATTTAGTCCGTGATTTGAATCTTTCTAAACATGCGTCAGAACTGCTTGCTTCACGACTCCAAGAAAAAAACCTTCTTCAACTTGGAAGTAGTGTCACATTTTATCGGAGTCGAGAAAAGCTGTTTCTGAATTATTTCTCTTTAAAAAGTTCTTTGGTTTATTGCTATGATATTGAAGGTCTTCTTTTGCAACTAGGAATAACCCAATATCAACCAAATGAATGGAGACTGTTTATTGACAGCTCAAAACAAAGCCTGAAGTGCGTGTTACTACACAACGGAAATAGATATGCATCGATTCCAGTGGGGCACTCTGTGACACTCAAAGAGTCCTATGAAAACGTTAAGAATGTGCTGGAAACACTGAAATACAATGATCATGGCTGGATGATTTGCGTGGATTTAAAAATGATAAACTTTCTTTTGGGACAGCAAGGTGGATACACCAAATACCCTTGTTTTCTTTGCTACTGGGATAGCAGAGCCAAAGATGAGCATTGGATAAGAGATCAGTGGCCAGCAAGGAGCAGTTTGGCACCTGGAGATAAAAACATCATTGACAGACCGTTAGTTGATGCCAAGAAGATCATCTTGCCGCCACTTCATATAAAACTTGGGGTGATGAAGCAATATGTTAAGGCTCTTGATCACAGCGGAGATTGCTTTAGGTACATTTGCCAAACCTTTCCAGGTCTTAGTGAAGAAAAGAAAAAGGCTGGAGTTTTTAATGGCCCACAAATAAGGCAGTTGCTCAGAGATTCAAACTTTATAGCATCAATGACAGCTTATGAAGCAAGGGCTTGAAATGCATTTTCTTTGGTTGTAAATAACTTCTTTGGTAACAGAAAGGCAGAAAACTATGAAGACCTTGTGAAAGAATTGTTGAACAGCATGCAAGACATGCAATGTTCTATGAGCATAAAGTTATATTTTCTGAAAAGATCTAGATTACTTTCCAGAAAACCTTGGGGACATCAGTGAAGAGCAAGGTGAGCGCTTTCACCAAGACATTAGAGTTATGGAAGAGCGCTACCAGGGTCGATGGGACTGCCATATGATGACAGATTACTGCTGGAATTTGAAGAGAGAGAGTTCCACCGCTGTGCACAAACGAAAATTGCTCAAAAGAAAATTTTCAAGTTCATGATGACTGTGACATATCTATTTTATAAAATGCAATGTGCTAGGGATTACGTCCAGTGATGTTTTTAAAGCACAGTAATGTTGGGGTCTTGTTTTGTGTTTTTGTGATTAAAAGTTACATCAGACCTGCTGCAAACCAGCCATTGCATTTCAAGATAGTTTTTTTATATTTTTTGTATTATTTTGTAATGAAGATACCTATTATCTCAAAAAGGTGATGTGATGGAAACAAAATAATGCCAGATTTGGATTCAGCGCCCCCAAATTAGGTAAAAACCATCAAAAAACAATCTGCCGCAAAAACCGTGTAGACCAGTGTAATCCTAATGTTGTACTTTCTAATTCTGTTCCTGCTATATCGGAGCAAACTAAAGAGAATTTGAAAAACCCGCTAGACACTTTCAATGCAATGATTTCTTGTGATATAATAACTCACATTACTCATCAAACTAACCTCTATGCTTCCCAGAAAGGAAAAAATTTAAATTGCGATGAGAGTGAAGTTATCACTGTCATAGCAATCATTTTACTCTCTGGGTATTGCAAAGTGCCTTGTCGCGACCTATATTGGTCTGGTTCCCCTGACACCCACAATGAAGCAGTTTCCAATGCAATGAGCCGAAATCGCTTTAGAGAAATATTTTCGTGTTTGCATTTGGCAAACAATGCTGAAATAAACGAGGATAGATATTACAAGGTGCGTCCTATATTTGACATGCTAAATAATAATTTAAAAAAATATCTTTCAGCAAATGACCACAGTGTGGATGAAAGCATGATTCTTTACTATGGGAAGCATGGAATTAAACAATTCATCCGAGGCAAACCAATTCGATTTGGTTTCAAGTTATGGTGCCTTACCTCGATTGAGGGTTACTTGTTTCATGCAGAACCCTATTGTGGATCTGACACTAAGCTGAAAAACACTGGTCTTGGTCAGGGTGCTGATGTAGTGCTAGGTCTAATTGAAAAATGTAATTTATCAAGTGGTTGCACCCTAACTTTCGACAATCTTTTCACTTCCCTTCCCCTACTTGATGAGCTGTCGAAACGGGGGATAGGTGGTCTCGGAACTTTACGGCAAAACCGTTTGGAAAATACAACAGTTCCAACAAAGCAGTTAATGAAAAAAACAATACGAGGCTCATACCAGGGTGCTACAGACAACCGCGGAAACACAGTGGTTGTTTGGCATGATACAGCTGTTGTAACTTGTGCTTCCAACTATGCTGAAGCTCTACCAGAGAGCTTCGTCAAACGATGGTCGAAAACAAAATAAAAGAAAGCTGATATTGCAATTCCAAACACTTATTTGTTGTACAATCAGCAAATGGGAGGAGTAGATTTATTCGATCAATTTGTTGCAACATACAGACTCAAATCCGCTCAAAAAGGTGGTGGTGGCCTTTTTTTGCATGGAGTTTGAATGCAGCCGCAGTCAATGCATGGCTACTGCATAAAAAGATTGAAGGCAAAAATGTTCCTATGCTGGCTTTTATGAGAGAAATTGTTTTCACAATGCTTTCTTCATCTGGACGAAAGAAAATTTCCAGGTTGCAATACCCCCGAAACGTTTTGAAAAATATACGTGTCGACAGCATTAACCACGTTATCATCAAAGGAAAATCAAAATATACACGTTGCAAAGTCTGCAAGCGTCGATCAGTATTTGAATGCCATAAGTGCCATGTCACACTCCACCCTGCTTCTTGCTTTAAACGCTACCACGAAAGTAGTTTTTCTACTAAATGATTTAGTCAATCAGCCAAGATAGTTCTAGTTCAACAAACTTCTTTTGTTTTTGAATGGACGTCTGTTTTATAAGTTTATGCATTATTTAAATTTGATTGAGTTTTTTCGCTTTTTTTCGATGTTTATAAAACTAAAAAATTGACTAAATTGTTGTCATTCGGTGTACACCTTTTTTCTGGGGGATGTTGAACCCCTAAATTACAGCTAAAGCAAAGCCTTACATAGGTAATTAAACAGATTTGTATTAAAAAATTAAAATCTTAATATTTCCTGAGTTAAACGTCGAAACAAATTGCTACAATTTAAAAAATCAATAAAATTCATAAATTTTGACTCTGTTGACAGCCACTGGCAACTTAAGTTGCCATTAAATAACTAAAAAACTACAAGAGAAAAAAAATTTTTTTTTTCTTATTATGTCTTACATAACATATTTTAGCAACATATTAAAAGGATTCAGAAAAAAAAAAAAATTTTGGCCTCAGCGTTTAATGGGTTAATTCTTGATTGATTATTGTTTCTGATAAAGTCTATCTTTTTTGTTCGAGCTCAAACCACTTAAATTTGATTAGGATTGTGCTATTTGGATGAAATCCCATTGTCTTTGCTTTACATTTTTTGTAGCGCTATGTGAACTGATTAGAAAAGCATTGTTGTTGCGAGGATTTCAAAATGCATCAACGTCACTGACAGTCAAATCCTTTATTGTTAATCACCACGTGTTTAAATGTGGTGTTCACCATGAAAGTGCTTACTTCTATAACTTTAGATGGCATAGCATAGAAACTCAGTCAGACCAAGTTGTTTAGAAGGAACGCCGTACGCTATTTTGTGCTAGGCATTCTGGTGCAATAGCTCGGTAAAGTCGTTTGCTGTTAGAAAGAAAATTCTATTGTTCAAAGGGGCTGTTCTACGCTGTTTATTTTGTAGAGAGGATTTTAAATTGTTTAAATCGGACGGTAAAGTCCTTCTTAGTTAATTGAAGTACAGTCGTTATTACAGATTTAAATTTTTTTGTCCAACAGGAAAAAATTTTTGTCAAAAAACCTACGCTTTGTGAACTTGTGATTTTGTACTACTAACATTGGAATAAAGGTTATACTTTATTTAAAATTGATTTGGTAAATTATAGTTAAGAGCTAGGATTGGAGAGAATCATCTAACGACCTTTTCAGAAGATTTCCTCAGCATAGAAGATAGCATTTTTAATCAAGAGAACGATTTAATTCTGATGTTGGCAGTGAACCTAGTTCTTGACGGTGTCGAAATGCCTGCCATTGGAAGCATCATTTTTGACAAAAAACAATATTTTTGACGACAGATCATCAAATATTATTGACGAATCTTATAATAAAAACATTAGTTTTGACGTGGTTCCTAGACTGCGTCAACAACAGCAATAAAATATTTCTAAAATTCTTTTCGGCTATCCAATGTAAAAATATATTTGACTTTGTCATATAGTACGCAGATTATGTGTACGCTTTTATTTTGAGTTGTTTCTCTTCTAAACAATAATATACTGTGTTATAAAGATTATAACATTTCCTCAAATAAAAGGTTTAATCAACTGAAAATCCGAGCAAGTATAAAAGCAAACTACAACACACAGCGAAACAGACGAAATGAGCAAACGAGCCGCAGTGGAGCGAGCTATACTTAACAAGAAATAAAGCAACACAGAGGACACCAATTATGCGGAGAAAAGCGATAAGCGATTTTTTTATTCAAGTCTGCAAGCGATGTCGGTTCGATTACCAGTTACGTCATTCTTCCCCCCTCAAAGTTAATTGTAGTAGGTCAATCGGTCCGGTGCCTTCCGTGCACGTTTTGATCGTCTTAAAACAACTTGATCAGAATCCTTATCATTCGAAGCTTTTGGAGTGTCACCATTTGATTCTCGACGCAGAAATGTTTCTTCCTCATCTGGCAATTTAGGAGTCAGTATATCATGTTCATGATGAATTGATGCATTTTCGTTTGGAGAAGAACCATCATGAATAGCTTCTTCGGGTTCTGGAGGGATAGTTTCATGCCATGATTGATTTGAAGACCCAGATCGGGAACAGGAGCAACATCTCTCAAAGAAACGGTGCTTTCACGGCCGTTCTTAAATCGAATATGCGCATATTGAGGAGTAGCGTGTATAAGATCTGCTTCTTCTACCAATGGTTCGTATTTGTTGTGGCGCACATGCCTTCGAACTAAAACTGTTCCAGGAGAACAGAGCCAGGACGGGGTAGATATTCCAAGAATGGAGCGCCGTTGAAAGTTGAAAAAACGTTCATGTGGCGTTGAATTTGTAGCAGTACAAAGCAAAGAACGCACGGAATGCAGAACTCGTGGAAAAACTACCTCCCATTTTGAAATAGGCAAATTTTGGTCTTGGGCAAGTTTGATACCAGACCAAATAATATCATTATACTTCTCACATTGTCCGTTAGACGCTGGATTATAGATTGACGTTTTACTTGTGGGTATTCGTAAGTTATGCATGAAAGAAACAAATTCTTGTGAAATAAAAGATTTACCTCTATCAGAGTGAATATATCCACAAGCGCCAAACAAATGAAAAATTTGCATTAGACACGAAATTACAGTACGAGATTCCATATTGCTACACGGGAAAGCGAACGGGAAGCGCGAAAATTCATCTACTACAGTGAGAATATACTTGTTTTTACTACTAGATGGTAAAAGACCTTTAAAGTCTATACTTAAACGTTCCATAGGTTGAGTAGCTTTAATTAAATGAGTTTCAGGAGGTTTAAAAAAACAGGGTTTAATTTCAGCGCATATTCTACAGTTACTAATCATTTTACAAACATCTTCTAATGAAAACGGCAAGTTTTTCGATTTAACAAAATGATAAGTTCGCGTAACTCCAGGGTGACATAAACCAGCATGAATCTCATAAAGAGTAGAAAATGATAAACTGGCACAATAAGCACGAGACAACGTACATGTATCTGCCGCTGCATTAAGTTTTCCGGCACGGTACACAATTTCATACTGATACTGCGACAATTCAATTCGCCATCGTAAAATTTTAGCATTTTTAATTTTCCCGCGATTTTTATTGTCATACATAAAACTAACTGAGCGTTGATCAGTTACGATTTGAAAACGTTTACCATTCAGCAAGTGGCTCCATTTTCGAACAGCTTCTACTATTGCTGTTGCTTCTTTTTCAACACTTGAATGCGCTTGCTCACATTTACTTAGCGATCTAGAGTAAAACGCAACAGGCTTACCATTTTGGTTTAAAGTAGCGGACACAGCCACATCAGAGGCATCAGTTTCAACAACAAATAGCAAATTTTTATCAATTACCTCTGAAGAAACATTAATTAAATCAGATTTTAAATTTTGAAATGATAATAAAGCTTCGTCCGCTAATGGAAAAATTACGTTAGATATTAATGGCTTAATTTTGTCAGAATATTGAGGAATCCACTGCGCATAGTAGGCAAATAAGCCAATTACTCGTTGTTGTTCTTTGCGATTGTTTGGTGACGGAAGATCTTGTAAAGTTTTTACTCTTGTTGGATCAGGTTGTAAAGTGCCATTTTTAATACGATAACCAAGCAGATCTATTATATTTGTATTGTAAATACACTTTGATTCATTGAAAGTTAAATTGTGGTTTTTAGCCACTGCTAGAAATCGGTCAAGATTCACATCGTGCTCTTGTTGAGTTGTTCCTCCGACAGTAATATTGTCTAAATAAGCAAACGTACCTTTACAGTTGTTTGATTTGATTATGTCGTCAATAATTCTTTGGAAACACGGAACCGCATTGGTCAGTCCAAAAGGCATACGTTTCCATTGCCATAAAGCCCCATCCGCTTCAAAAGTTGTATAAAGTCTGTCTTGTGGCGGCAATTCAACTTGATGGTACGCGCTAGTTAAGTCCAGAGTTGAATAAACTTTGTAGCGAGCAACATTTTGTATCACGTCTCGCATTCTTGGCAAAGGATAAGCATCTAATAATGTATATTTATTAACAGTTTGACTATAATCTATTACCATACGTCGCTTGTGATTTTCCTGGGTGACGACCAAGGGTTGGGCACGCCAAGGAGAGTTGCTTGGCTCAATTAAACCTTCTTTGAATAATCGCTTTACTTCGTAGGAGATAAAAACAGAATCAGAACGCGAATAGCGTCTCGACTTTGAGGCTATTGGTCTACATTCACTCTTCAAATGCTGGAAGAGTCGTACGGGAGTAGATGTTTTTACAGCATCCAGAGCACCCAAACGTAAAGTCGGCAGCGGCCCACCAAGATGGATATTTACATTTTGATGTTTGTCCATAAAATCTTGGCCTAGGATCACGTCGGTGAGCAAACCTTTCAGTACAATAAACGATACCTATTCATAGTTTTGTTTGTTTAGTTTCACATTGGCAACACATTTACCAACTCCCTTTGAAGTATATCCATTGATGGCCAACCCAACACTACAGCGAGACTTATCTAAATCTAGTTTAAGCTTTTTACAGAATGCGTAACTGAGGTGACTCAAGCTGGAGCCTGTATTCAGCAAAGCATTCGCTTCTACACCGTTTATTAAGACTTCAATGTTCACTTTAGAGTGACTTATGGTTGAAAATCCCATTGGCGAAGCAGTTGTAGTAGTTTCGTTTTTCTTAACTAGCTTAGACCGACACTTTTTCGAAAAATGTCCTCGTTTGGAGCATTTAAAACAAATTTTATTGTTAGCAGGACAAAACTTACGTGGGTGTCGACTATTCCCGCAGAATACACATTTCTCCGCTGTTGCTGCGCTGTAGTCTTCTAAGTGAGAGCGATTCTGATCTTCTAATTTTTTATCTTTTGCACAAGATTTCACTTTCGCGATGTGTTCTGCAGAAGAAGATACAAATTGATAGCTTTCAGCATTTTGAGCGGTTTCGAGAGAACGAGCTTTTTCAAAAGCGACTTGGAGAGTGAGGTTGCTGTCTCCGAGCAGGCGCTGTCTGATTTCATTCGAAATAATTCCTCCAATAAATGCGTCACGGATGGCTTCTTCTTTGTGGAGCTGCGCAGATACGGCCTGATAATCGCAATCCATACTTAGCTGCTCTAATTTTCGCAAATAGCGATCAAGACATTCTCCGGGCTGTTGTTTGCAGGAGATTAGTTCGTATCGAGCGAATATCGGATTTTGAATATCCATATGTCGAAGAAGCAAAAATTTTTCAGTTGATTAAATTGTTATAAAGAGTATAACATTTCCTCAAATAAAAGGTTTAATCAACTGAAAATCCGAGCAAGTATAAAAGCAAACTACAACACACAGCGAAACAGACGAAATGAGCAAACGAGCCGCATTGGAGCGAGCTATACTTAACAAGAAATAAAGCAACACAGAGGACACCAATTATGCCGAGAAAAGCGATAAGCGATTTTTTTATTCAAGTCTGCAAGCGATGTCGGTTCGATTACCAGTTACGTCATACTGTAACATCATAATGAATTTAACCTCGTACAAGTAAAACCAAGGCTCCCCATCCGGTTTTTCCACCCAGACCTAAGTTTTTCTGTCTGGGTTTCTAGATTTTTATTTTGAAAACGCCTTCAAACCTACTTTTCTTTAGGAAATATATAATTGTTTATTGTTAAACCTTTCCCCCGCGAATCTGTATAAAAATGATAAAAAAAAGGTCCTATTTTGCATATTATCAATATTTAAAAAAATTTTTTACTAATCTAATGTAAATAAATATTTGATAGTTTTTTAAGTGATAGTTTGGCAAGCAAAAAAGCACCCTTGATATATAAAACAAAAACGGCAATTAACTCTGAAGACATATATTGAAAAGCGTTTTTTGTAACGTTCGTCTTATTTTTTCTCGACTTTTTGACGAATGGCTAGAGCACTTTCTATTTTGATTGCTAATGAGCTTATGCGAAACAGCTGAAGCCCAGCCTGCCACGCTGTTCGGTTAATACGTACGCATGACGATTCAATCTGTTTTTCCCTAGATTTCCAATTTATAGTGTATAAATATTACTGCTGCACTGAACGTTTTGATGAGTTTGCTGAGGAATTCAGTGCTGCATTTATGTTCGTATCTATAGACACCAATAATTGCAACGTGTTCAGTACTATATCTTGAGCCACTGCTGCATGACTGTATCTGGTTCTCTGTCTGATTTTACTAACGGATTATTGTGTATGTAACTTATTTTTTTGCGCATCACATATGTAAATATTGCACTTGTACTTTATTGTCATCAGTTACCTGATGAGCTCCATAAGAGCAAAACAGGGCCTTGTCGTGACTTAAACGCTTTATCGTACTTGATTTACAATAGACATGGTTTTCGCATCTCGTTTGTTCTGACAGCTATGGCGGTAACCGGGCTTTGTCCAATCACTTTTGCTAATATATTAAATATATATACATCATTAGCAGTTAGGATTGCTTATTTTTCTTCCAGACAGAGGTTGAATACTTTGCCCCGTGTTGATAAGGTATGGCGTGGCAAATTATTTTCCAGGATATAATACTAAACAGCAACGATACAGTAATAATATAATAGAAACTGAATTTAAAACGAGATACTACAACCACAACCATTTCTTCAATTCTGATACCAAAAGAAATGCAACCGAACTTTCCAAATTCATTTGGTCCTGCAAAGATTCTGGTTTAAATTCTATTATATCTTGGAAAATAGTTTGCCATGCCACACCTTATTAACACGGGGCAAAGTATGCAACCTCTGTATGGCAGAAAAATATGCAATCCTAACTGCTAATGATGTTGCTCTATTAAACAAACGAACTGAATTGGTTAATAAGTATCGGCATAAAAATAAATACAAATTGATCAACGTTAAACTTAAACTTTGATTTGTGTTATATTTTTTCATTTTTCGCCGTTTACAACGTCCTACCTTAGCTGATACTCGAACCCATTTTAAAATTTTGAAATAATATTTGTATTTTTCGCGCGCCTTTTCTTCTTCCCGTATTTTCTCACTGATCTGTAATCAGTTTAGCATAGCAGAGTCCATGATGGGATGTTCCAGCCTCAATAAGCGTCCTTAAAGTTTTTTCAGTTTTTTCAATTTTCAATTCTTATTGAATTTTTGGCAGTTTCATCTTTACTTTACTTTATTTTACTTTATTTAGATACCCCTGATGATTCCTTTTATGGGTGAAACAGTCCGTTGGGTTTTAGCTATGTTTTAATTTATGTGACTTTTCCATATTTTAATATATATTGTTGGCCTCACTGCCAACCTAAGTTAACTTTACCGACTTAGTCAAATGAAGTTCCTATTAATGACCTGACGTCAAAAATAATGCTGGTTTTGTCGCCAAAATTGTTCACTAAATCAGAAAGTCTGTCTTCTGCCTAAATGAAGTCTTCTGGAGAGTTCGTTGGATGAATCTCTCCAATTCTACCTCCTCACTATAATTTACCAAATTACAACTTCAAATAAAACACAACCTTTATTCAAGTGCTATTAGTCAAAGTACAGGTCCACAGAGCGTAGAATTTTTGATGAAAATTTTCTCCAATTTAATTTAAATTCAAATGTAAAATACATAATCCAAACTGTTTTACTGGGTGATTCAAATGACTTGAATGCTTTCTACAAATAACGCAATACGGCCTTTTGCGAAAGACTTGATCTGAAAGACTTTTTATGTCTCTTCTCTAGTTTACAGAGGCAATAGTAGACGTCACACTTAAACACGTGGCGAGTAACAATAAAGCATTTGTGGCATACACATGGTTGTGGCGATTAACAATGAAGGAAAGAATAATAAAAATCTGACGTCATTGCATTTTTCAATCTTGCACACAATGTTTACCAATCAGTTTGCAAAATAATACAATGGGACTTCGACAAAAAATAGCACGATACTTAAATTTCAATGGTCTGATCCCAAACAAAGCTAATGAATTTTTTAGAAACAATAACTAATCATGAAATTAAATTTTTATAAAAAGGGCCGATTACGAAACAGCTATATATACAGTATATACATAGCTCATCATTTTATATTATTTGAGCACTCTTGGCATCACTGGGCTTTGATTTTACTGTGGCTTAAAACCACAAGTAAAACATTAGCCACAAGGTACAAATTGGTGTGCCTTGTTTATTCTTAGCACAACTTCACTGCACTATTAAAACCCAAAAAGTCAAAAAAGTACTGTCTGCAGTTGTTTATGCTCCCTGCTCTTGCAGGTTGAGCACTCTGGCTTAAAAGACAGCGATGCTACTGCACTATGCATTGCTCATCATTTTATATAATTTAAGCACTCTTGGTATCACTGGGCTTTGATTTTACTGTGGCTTAAACCAAAAGTAAAAGATTAGCCACAAGGTACAAATAAGTGTGCCTTGTTTATTCTCAGCACAACTTCACTGCACTGATGAGATCCGCAAGGTCGAAATAGTACTAACTGCAGTTATATATATTATATAACAATGTTGCAAAATCAGTGCTTCAAAAGTTCTCGATAACAAAGTTAGAGCTCAAAATTAAAAACTGGCAAAATCAAAGAAATTAAAACAAAGCTAAAACTCAACAGACTGTTTCACCCATAAAAGGGATCATCAGGGGTATCTAAATAAATTAAAGTAAATAAAGTTAAGATAAAACTGCCAAAAATTCAATAAGAATTGAAAATTGAAAAAAATTAAAAAAACTGAAAAAACTTTAAAAACGCTTATTGAGGTTGGAACATCCCATCATGGACTCTGCTATCTAAATTGATTAAAATCAGTGAGAAAATACGGGAAGAAAAAAAAAAAAGCGCGCGAAAGAAATACAAATAAAAATATTATTTCAAAATTTTAAAATTTTAAAAAATTTTAAAATATATTCGAGTATCAGCTAAGGTAGGACGTTGTAAACGGCGAAAAATGAAAAAATATATATAACGCAAATCAAAGTTTAAGTTTGACGTTGATCAATTTGTATTTATTTTTATGTTGACACTTATTAACCAATTCAGTTCGTTTGTTTAATAGAGCTTCATCATTAGCAGTTAGGATTGCATATTTTTCTGCCATACAGAGGTTGCATACTTTGTTTCCGTGTTAATAAGGTGTGGCGTGGCATGGCAAACTATCTTCCAGGATATAATAGCATTTAAACCAGAATCTCTGCAGAACCAAATGAATTTGGAAAGTTCGGTTGCATTTCTTTTGGAATCCGAATTGAAGGAATGGTTGTGGTTGTAGTATCTCGTTTTACAGTAAATTCAATTTCGCACAGTCCGAAAATAGTTTTTAAATTGATCCTTGGTTTGAGCAGTCGCTTGACAAACGATAGCCTTGTCGCGGCAATTGCCATTCAATGGGCATGACGGCTTATATCTGGAATTACAACAGGGTTTAGATTCTGACTTACCATTGTGGAACTTAAGAAGCCTCTTATTGTGAGCTGCGAGGATGTTTGCCATATTGGGGGTACAGCTGTAGCTGAGTTTGACGACAGTTTTGTTGCAGATTTTATGCAACCTGTTTGGTGCAGAGATATGCGAGCTGGTCGGCCTATATCTTTTATATCACCTTGCTAAGATTTTTGTAAAAGAGGCTGTTGTCCTGTATCAAGATGACGGCCTTGCCATTCACCGTAACGCTTCAGACCCAGACGCCAAAAGAATAAGGAAGAAAGTGACAGAATTTTTTCAATACCATCAGCTAAAAGTTACTGTCGATACCAATCTTATACAAACTTTCATAGACTTCCTCGACGTTACCCTGAACCTTAGCAGAGGCATATACTGGCCCTATCGAAAACCAAACAACCAGCCCCTTTACACCAAGTGCAGTCCAACCACCCACCATTGATTACTAAGAAGCTGCCTTGTATGATCGTCAAACGCATATCCGACATTTCATGCGACGTCGACGCCTTTAACCGTCGTTACCCGTGTATGAACAGGCGCTAAAGCAAAGCGGACACCTTTTGAACGCGCAGCAGGAAGGAAAAAACTTCGACAGAGAAGAAAAAAAGTTATATGATTCAATCCCCCATATAACAACCGGGTTTCCACCAACATTGGGAAAGCCTTCTTCTACCTCCTGCGGAAACACTTCCTACCATCAAACAGGTTGCATAAAATCTGCAACAAAACTGTCGTCAAACTCAGCTACAGCTGTACCCCCAATATGGCAAACATCCTCGCAGCTCACAATAAGAGGCTTCTTAAGTTCCACAATGGTAAGTCAGAATCTAAACCCTGTTGTAATTCCAGATATAAGCCGTCATGCCCATTGAATGGCAATTGCCGCGACAAGGCTATCGTTTGTCAAGCGACTGCTCAAACCAAGGATCAATTTAAAAACTATTTTCGGACTGTGCGAAATTGAATTTACTGTAAAACGAGATACTACAACCACAACCATTCCTTCAATTCGGATTCCAAAAGAAATGCAACCGAACTTTCCAAATTCATTTGGTTCTGCAGAGATTCTGGTTTAAATGCTATTATATCCTGGAAGATAGTTTGCCATGCCACGCCACACCTTATTAACACGGAAACAAAGTATGCAACCTCTGTATGGCAGAAAAATATGCAATCCTAACTGCTAATGATGAAGCTCTATTAAACAAACGAACTGAATTGGTTAATAAGTGTCAACATAAAAATAAATACAAATTGATCAACGTCAAACTTAAACTTTGATTTGTGTTATATATATTTTTTCATTTTTCGCCGTTTACAACGTCCTACCTTAGCTGATACTCGAATATATTTTAAAATTTTTTAAAATTTTAAAATTTTGAAATAATATTTTTATTTGTATTTCTTTCGCGCGCTTTTTTTTTTTCTTCCCGTATTTTCTCACTGATTTTAATCAGTTTAGATAGCAGAGTCCATGATGGGATGTTCCAACCTCAATAAGCGTTTTTAAAGTTTTTTCAGTTTTTTTAATTTTTTTCAATTTTCAATTCTTATTGAATTTTTGGCAGTTTTATCTTAACTTTATTTACTTTAATTTATTTAGATACCCCTGATGATCCCTTTTATGGGTGAAACAGTCTGTTGAGTTTTAGCTTTGTTTTAATTTCTTTGATTTTGCCAGTTATACAGTATATTTTATATACGTATATATGTGTGTGTGTGTGTATGAATGCTTGTAATCGATCGCGGATGCAATCACAACTTTTACTCGCTTTTACTCGCTTTTACGACTTTTATAAACTCTACGTTGAGCTGCAATCTCAATTTTGTTTATAAGAAAAACAAATTTAGCCTAAATAGTAATGTTAAGATATGTGAGTTCTACATTTCTTAATTGTTACCCGGTTCTGATAAACATAATAATTTACTTTTAAAATGTCTCAGCCATGATAGATCTTAACTCATTAAAATATATTACTATCACAACTTTACTCGAGAATCCAAAAGGACCAGTTGAACAAAAACCCAAGTACCTGCGCTGAAGAAAAACTATGTTTAGTTTTATTTATTTTGTCTCTAGAAATAGTTTGCCGAAAAACTAAAGTTCTTAAAACAGTTGGTTTTGGCAAAGTACAGATGGGTTTGCCTGAAACTTCTCTTAAAAGATACCAAGAAACCTCGGTTTCTAATTATAAAAAATATATTCACAATCAAAAAACTTGATCAGTTTTCGTAAAACTTACTTCTCAAGCTTCACTAAAGTTCAAAGCAATTTTCAGCAACAACACTGCGAATAATGACTCAACAACTTCGTTCTGATTATTATAAAAATAAATTAGCACCCCGAGGCTAATATCAGATATAATAGTTTTTCCATCACACAGGCAGCAATAACTCGAAGCAATTTTCAAACACTTAGTTTAATCAAATTAATGCAAAGCAAACGCCCACAACTTTATACATCAGCATCGATAACCATTGAAGCTACGAGCTCAGGCCAAAATTCTCCAATCAATTGTTACATTAAGTTTTTATCTTTGTATAAAACAGTTTATGACATCTCAATGCACTCGTATATCACCGTAGTAAAAAATTTATGTAATTTGTAATATCAATTTAGCCTAACAGTTTTAAATGATTCTAATCGTTTCTTGAACGGTTTAGACCAGTGATTCTAAAACTGGATTCAATGAATCAGTATTAGGGATTCGGCAGAGATCAGAATAAGTATGCACACGCTATATGTATATTGTAGCGATCACATTGTTTTCTCTAATTGAGCCGCGCTCCTTGTTCATTGTGACGTAGCGCATTCTCTTCTTTTTTTGTTGAAATTTATGCCTTATTTTGCTGTTCACGCCAAATCAAGATTAACAAATATAGAGCTGTACTTAGTGGTAGTTGTAAGAGGGAGGTAAAGAAGAGAGTGAAGGCAGAATGGAATGGATGGAGAAAAGTATAGGGAGTAATCTGCGACAGGCGGTTACCAGCTAGAGTAAAAGGAAAAGTGTACAGTACAGTGGTGAGACCAGCAATGGTGTATGGACTTGAGACGGTGGCGGTCACAAAAAAACAAGTGAAAGAGATGAAAGTTGCAGAGATGAAAATGTTGAGATTTGCTGTGGGAATGACAAAAAAAGACAAGATTAGAAACGAGTACATCAGGAGTAGAGCGTTTAGGAATGAAGATGAGGGAGGACAGGCTGAGGTGGTATGGACATGTCATGAGGAGAGACCAAGAGTATTAAGGAAGAAAGATAATAGAAATGGAGTTACCGGGAAAGAGAAAAAGAGGAAGACCAAAGAAAAGATTTTTAGATGTAGTGAAAGAAGATATGGAGGAATTTGGTGCGAAGGAGATGGACATTGAAAATAGGACGGTTTGGAGAAAAATAAAACCTTGTGGCTACCACTGATATAAGGGAAAGGCCGAAAGGAGAAGAAAAAAATCTGTCCCAATTTTGTAAATTTTTTGTTCCAAAAACATAGCAATCTTTAAAAAAATAGATCTTTCCTTTGCATCTGTCTTTAATTTCTGCAAGGGGTCTGCAAGAGTGGGGCCATGGCACAAAACCCCCACCCTTGAACAACTGACTACAATGTAAAAAAATACAAAAAAATGGCAGCAATAGGCATTAGGCAATAGCAGCAATAGGCAAAAAAAGACAGCAAACATAACATGACAAGAGATCTACTTGTTGCCCCCTAAAAATGCTTTGTACAGTAACCTAGTTAAAAAACCTTGACCTTGACCTTGACAAAACATTATAAAAAATAATAACAAACCGCCTTCTTACTGATGCCTCTGCTTTTTATGCATCTAATTTACAGTAACAAAAATATTGCTAAATCGCAGAAGCATAGAAAAGTAAATACATTTTTTATCAATTGTCATGTCGTTTTGATCAAGTGTCGTTTCGATCAAATGTCGTTTCGATCAAATGTCGTTCGATCAAGTGTAATTCGATCAAATGTCGTTCCATCAATTGTCGTAAAACAACGAGCAAAAATAATCTAATTGCACACTATTTTTTTGTTGTTTTATTATTACATTATTTTCGTTCCGGTATTCATTTGATTTGTGTTTTGGAAAAATGCACTGCACTTGTTTTTTCGTTTTATGTTAAAGGTATTGAATTTTTTTTACATACACGTATATATACATATGCTATATATATATATTTCTTTGGCAATGCGATGGGTTTAATCTTGTTAGCTTGAATTTTTTTATTCAAGCAGACTTAAAAAAAAGCTATGCATAAAAATTCCTACAATAATAACCCCACTCGCTATTTGTCCTGTCTAGTATTGTAAAACAATTGTCTAAGTTTATATTCAATACGAAAATGCATCTTAAATTTTCAGAAATCTTTTACCGCATCGGCCTGGTAATTTTTACTTTTTTACCTTTAAATACATAAATTTAATATAACAATGAAAAATGCTCCACTTTTCACAAAGCAATCACAACAACGTGGCGTGGGGAGCAAGTGTAAACAAGCCAGCGTCTGGTACGTGTTCAGAACATGTATGGTGCATGACAAAAGAGGCATAACCCGTGAAAAAGTCTGTAATTGTTTATAAACAAATTAACTCGTTTTTTTCAGTATGTGCCGTATATGGCACACCATGCGTTTAAGGGTTAAAGTAACATGTCTAGTCATATTCTTTAGTAGGCCGTGTGTAAATCAATTTTTTCAAACTTTTCTAATGCGGCTCAAAGAAAATTGCGAAAAAATTGTTTATATCTTGTGGCAAACAATGTTATCCATGCCTGAGTGATAAACGA
Organism: Diplosoma virens; assembly: GCA_963680785.1. Taxonomy (NCBI): domain Eukaryota; kingdom Metazoa; phylum Chordata; class Ascidiacea; order Aplousobranchia; family Didemnidae; genus Diplosoma; species Diplosoma virens. The sequence goes on along the minus strand of OY796896.1, from coordinate 29,503,839 downwards.
GCTCTGTAACTGCTAGTTGTCTAGTATGGTTGACATTATCAAGTGCTGCACTAAACACAAACTTACTTTAAAACTGATTATTTTTTTAAATATTCGTTGTTGAATGTGAACCCCAAGACTATTTTATGGTATTGTATTCCCCTTATAATCTTATGTTTTGATAAATAGCAATATACGAGTACACTTTAATTTTATGACTTACGATTGTTGTATGATTTAAGTCATAATTGAGAACTAATTTTTTTTTCGCAAAATATTTGGTGCATTGGTTTCAAAATGGGTTGCAATCAAAAATAGTCAACATAAAACCATTTTTTAAAAGACATCAAATCTGGGTTATTGGGAAATAAAAGGTTAAAGATGGATTAAAATATCAATACTTTTAAGACTGGGTTCCCCTTTTGTCCATGTTTTTTTTGCCTTCTACAAATGTAATCTATAATCATTTTGTTGTGTTTTGGAAAGTGCTGTGATTTAGAGCCACAACCATATTTTTGATTGAAAAAATGTTTTAACAGAATTAAAATTTATGGATGGAATTGGAACAAGTTTTTTCAAAAAATATAAAATATTTTTCAAATGAATGTGATTTACGCTTGACATCTATGTTATGTTTAGTTGTATTCAGAAGAGAAATCCCGCTATGAACTAAACTTTATAGAAACTTTGTGTATAATTAACTATATCTTTAAATCTAGAAATTTCAATTGTAATTTTGTTTACACTATATTTTCAAATTGAATAGAAAATAAAGCAAAATTAAACTTTTGATAATTTAGTGGCAATGTTTTAAAAAGCATCGTTTATATGCGGTTTTGTAATTTTCAAGTGCTGACTTTTTCCGAGAACTGTTAAATGAAAAGTGTGAAAGTGCAATTTATTCGTTTATTAAATCTTTAATTTTTTCTATTAAAAAAGTAGTGAATGCTTAACAAAAAAAAGTACATATTCATTTATCAAGCATCAAGATTTTAAAAAGTATTCCAGCATATCATATTTGTGTTTAATCAAGATTTCCTCCTTTACACAGCCACCAAGTAGAAATAACCATCGCTACAACATAATCACTTGTAAAAACGTAAAAAATTAAAATTTTTGTGAATTAGTCAGTTAATTGAAAAAAATTGGCAATGACAAAGTACAAACATTTGCTTTATTATGCCTTTGATAAAAACAAAAACAAAAAATTACGAAATATCGTAACAAACTAACTAAGGCAGTATTTAAATGTACAGCTTGTCGCAGTTTAAAAATACAATCGATTTAAGCATTTCACAAAAAAACTTACGGTGTCTTCAAAACCAGTTCTATCGCCCTTATCGATATCAATTGTAGTTTTAATATCTAATGCATCTTGTCGCAGTTTGAAAATACAATCGATTAAATCATTTCACAAAAAAGCTTACGGTGTCTTCAAAACCAGTTCCATCCCCCTTATCGGTATCAATTTTTAAATAGTCTAAAACTCTGTTTTGATGCCCAAGTTCCTTCATCAAAGTTCCTAAAAACAGTTGATTCTGTAGGTAATTTAAAAACTTGCATTAATAAAAAATAGCTTTGAGAAATAATACAAACTTCTAAAATTAGAATTTTGCAGAATAAATACAAGCGCTTTCACCAAAGCTATTTTCTCTAGTGTCTTGCTTAAATGCGTTAAGAAAAACACTAAAAAACTTCAACCAAGCAACATCTTTATTTCTGTCTGGGCAATAGCTTGGAGGCTGCTATAAATAATGTTTATTTTGTTTGTATTTTTAGTTTGATGCACCTTAGAGCAGAAAATCAACTTCACACTAATACATGAAAGCAAATGTAAGTACGCGTAATGTTGCTCGGGATAAGACTGCAGGATGGCACACCAAGACTAAGTAACTGATTTTTTTCCGGCAGATAACGAGCAAACAAGTAGTCCTTTAGATCTAGTAATTCAACTTGAATTTTATCTAAACTAGCTGTTTTGCTATCAGAACCAAAATGTAATTTTTACAAAACCTTCACTTTCTTGTGCTAGATCTTTCGGAACGCGTAGACTGACTTTTGTTTTCAATTTTTATTTTGTCTATAAGTACATAAAAAAATACTTTGAATAGCAAAATGTTTCAGTTTGTAAATGTTGTTGGAGAATCGACTTATTATAACAATACTTTGGAACTTTGTATGGATTCAAACTCGCTTTAAACTCGGCCTATACATCATTTATTAACTTAATTAGTTTGCACCTTTTTTACATTCTTCTTTGGTTGATTTATATTTGGCCTAATGGTAAATTTTGTTAGTTTCTTTGTATTTGCTTCGGAGTGTTAGAATTAGTTGTCGTCTTGGTTCCAGGGAAGAGCAATCCTTTGATTTATTTTGCTTGCTGTGCTTTATCCTTATGCTGACTATATTTTGCTGAAATTGTGCTAATTAATATAAAATTTGGAATCATTTACTTTAAACTTTGTTTTCGTATTTTCTGTTTCCAATTTTTATTTTAAATGAAGTTTTAGTTTAAAGTACAGCTAAAAGATTTCTAGGAAGTGCAGTTGGTAAAGGCCTTGGAGCTTTGGGGGCCCATTATTATTAACTTGGCTGATTGGAACAGACGTTCCAACTTAAACTTATGCGATGAGTCAAAATATAAACCAAATATTCAAAGTGCTTTAACCAAGCTTCTTTATTAAAAAAGTTAGCTAATACATGTTTCTTTTTTATATTTGAAACGATCTGATGTCAATTCTTAACTGAAAGAGACAAATAATATAATGTTTAATTTTAAGGTCTACTGTGTAATTGAAAAAACCTCGTAGTCTGTGTTGATATTTCTACATAGCTGTTTAAATGAGCAGCACGTGAGTTCAATTTTTATACGAAGTTTACTGTTTTTACCTTAAAAGCAAATGGTTCATGAAAGGAGCGCGCGTCGTCAAGTGGTTAGAAGAGCTGGGATTGTGATCGATATGTTCTCAGTTCAAAATCTACTTGCGCCTCGGAAAAGACGCCTTGCCACGCTTTCTTCCACTTGGTGGACTTGGCAAGCATTTCTAAATTTCATTCATATCTCTAAAAAAATAAAAATAAAAATTTTTAACCAGACAGCAATATCTTGGTATCTTCGAAATAAGCAGGTCTGGGTATTTGCATATCCTACCTATAGCTCCTCCAACGCTTTCCTGCAAGTTGAAAAGATAAATATAAAAATGAAATAAAAAGAAGCAATTTAGGAGTCTCGCAGGCACGAGCGTATCATTGTATCCTACATATGCACTTTTGATTCTGAAGCTGTTTGTTTATTCTTGTGTTAAATTGTGATTAAAGCATTGTTGGTGCTCTAACTATAAATATTCCACACAGTTTTCTCAATGAAGTCTCCAAATTGCATGAACACACTTTGAGTCTTGATTGTAGTTTTTTAAACTGTGTTAGTCAAAAAACTTTTTTGATATCAGCACATCAGTACTGCAGGAAAACCAAAAGGTATGATCATGATACAGTGGCGGTGAGCTATTTTTTAAGGTATGGACTTAAACTAAAATTATATCGTTATATTGTTGTAAATTCAATTCAAAATTAAAAAAACATTGCTCTTTTTTCCATGAGAGATAATACAACAGTAACATTTTGAAGTGCGAGTTTGACAAGTTAAGTTACAAGTGGAATAATTTTTAATCTTGGGTCACATTGAGGCTTTTCGAATGATTCGCGGGCCGCATATAAGCAGACATTGGTAAATTTTTGATAATTATTGGTCATTATGAAATGACATTCATCCCTAAAATGTAGTGATCTTAAAAAAAATATCTTCAAATCTTCAATTGGAATCTGTTTCGGATTTCTTAGTATGCATCCCTAAAATGTAGTGATCTCTGAAAAAAAAGATCTTCATCTTAAATCTTAAAATTGTTACCTGAAATTTGGTTGAAGACAAAACAATTCTAATTATTCAGCAATTGGTTGCTGGCTGGAATTTGCCCATCCTTGCTTTTACGTTTGATGCGAAATCTGCTGTTTGTCCATTTAAAGAGCGGACATGAGTGAAAAATTAATTTCAGCCCAAAGTTATCGTTTAACATCGGATGACATACAAAACCGCTGTAGCATTCAACAAGGACGCTTGCTTAATTTTGCACTTGCTTTATCCAAAATCTACATTATCCTCTCACGGCGCAAAGCCTTTACAATCCTTTCTTCAACGACATGAGGCTTGTTTGCTTAGCAATCTCGAACGCCACTTCAATTTCACGCCTGCAACATTGCGCTAAAAACTGTACAACAACATCAAGTTTTTCCATTTGAAAAATTTCTTTCCTTTTGAAATAAGTATTTCTCGGAGCTATAGCTATAGCTGCTTTGAGGCGAATTGTTGTCTAGTGGTGATGTCTCCTGCCTGGAAGAACACAGGTAGTCGGTTCGATTCGCAGTGAGATAAGCATCACTGACGAGCTATAACAAGAGCGAAGCTCGAGTCTGGTGCTTCTCGTTTTCAAAGCAGCTCGATTTATGATTAAATAAATCCTCGTGTTTAACTATATAAAATCATTAGACATGTCCGCGATGAATCTTTTCACTGTGTCGTTTGACAAAGATCCTGCATCCAATTTTTTACATTCTTTCTCACCAATCATTATTTTAACAGCTTCTTTCATACCTGGCATTAACAAACCTCACCAATTGTATGATCTTTTTTCTGCTTTGCTATCTGGTAGAAAGCAGAATACGAAGAGTAGACGGCGAATTTATTTTCAGCTGTAAATGACGTCATAATACTCCTCTGTCCTTGAATTGATTTCAACTTGTGTACAAAAAAATGAACAGGCTTGTTGATACAATTCGAATGATTCGTCTCTAAATGGCGTTGAAGTTTGTTTTTCTTCATTGATTCTGCTGAGAGAACTTTCAGACATACTACACATTTTGGCTTACCATTCAATTCAGAAAAACCAAGTTTTAAAAATGCCTCACTATATGATCGTTTTGCCATTCTAACCTTAGTCTAAAACAGTAAAATAAAAATTCTAATTTAGTCTACCTTATAGTAAAAACGTTTTTCCTAGTTTAAGTTTATAATCCCATAAAATCGAACATACTTGCACGACGAAAGTTTTTTATGCTGAAAACTCAAGCAAGAAATGCGGTCAACTTAATTTTTATTGCCTGTGTTGCTGTTGCTTCGGTATCTTATTCACGTATTATAAAATTGCTCTTTCGTCTTCACAGTCACACACTTTTAAACTTTTTGCTGCGGGAGTTCTTAGTCGAACAAAAAAGCAAAGGTCTAGCGAAAGGTGACAGCGTTTATTTTGCCAATAGATGATTGCTTTTGGCGCGAAAAAGCATTGCAGCTTCGTTGCTAATAAAACCACTATGATAATAAAACTTGCAAATTTTTCTCTGGTATAAAACTTGCAAATAAAACTTGCAAATTTTTCTCTCCTATTATTTGCTTTTGAACTTTGTTACACTTGATCATATGGTATTGACTAAAGCAAGACCATGCAAGACCAAGAAACAACTAGTTGTGTTTTGTATCGTACCAATTAAAACATTTACACTCTCGTTACAGTAATCTCCCGGTTCGCAACTTAAATCTAAAAAACAAATGCGAACTTAGCTTTTAAGTGCAAACATACCACCTTCCTAAGCCATTATTACGTAACTTAAGGCTTGTACAATTATAAGCTAAAATGAAGACTACCATTATTAGTGCTAATGTTCGAGACTGAAATATGCATCAACTGACGATTCATGACTTGTTTACATCATACACTTTTTTATGATCTGTTTGATTTGCTGTATATATCAATCGTCGCTTCGTTTGAAGGGCATCCACTATAGGTCAGACACACACAGGACTGGGGCCGAGGGTTTATCCTTTTACTACCCCAGACTGCTGTATTGCCTGAATCAGATGCTGGCAGTGGTGTTATTAAGCCAGCATCGGGTTTCGTTATCCAAAACCGTCAGACCTCATGCTCTATGTGGTGCCGATGTATAGGACACGCTATTAGAACATGGTCTGCGGTTTGCTCAGAGGCGCCACACTCACAATTTGGGAAAGAAGCGAGACCCCATTTGTGCATGGACGAATGGAATCGCCCAACACCAGTCCGCAGGCGGTTGAGCTTAACCCAAGCACCTCGGGGTAAGCCCATCCCAACAGGCCTGGCACCGGTCTCGGACACAAAAGCACGGAGCCTGGAAGCATTTTCATAGTACTCCGCGTTCCATTTGTAATTTGTCCATTCAGAAGCGCGAATGCCAAGTCTGGCAGGGTTGTACAAAAGATTCCGCGCAACTGGCACAAACGGGCGTCTGGATCTTAGTCTCATTTGGCGAGTATCTGAGGACCCACTTAAGAGACCATACAAGATATGATCGGGGTCCAGAGATCCACGGTAAGCCAAGAAGAGTGTCGCTCCCAGTCGGCAATGCTCAGCTGGCTGGATGCCTGAGATCTATAAACTATATATATCAATAAACTACTGTAAAAGTTGAATTCAATTTTTTGAACATTTTTTGCGAAGCTAAAGAAAAAACAAGCACTAAAATTAGAAAAACAAGCGACCCAGAAAAATTTTAAGACGACCCAACTTTTGGTCGCAACCCATACGTTGGAAACCACTGCCTTAAGGCATGATTTTTGCTTTGGCTTAACGTTGTCCTAGTGACTGTAGACTTATTGACCTCCCCGCTTCTTTACAAGTTTCCCATCGTTCACTAAAGCTAGTGATTGATGTGTTAACTAAAGATATTGTACAGTTGTGTTTTCGTCTGTTTTATATCATTTTTTTGCGATTAAGTAAACCAATACGGAGGTAAAATCCAAGTAAACTCCATTCGAGATAAAATCTATCCGAGTTAGGTAAAATCCATCCGAGGTAAAATCAACCTCCGAAGACTTAGATTATCAGTCTCGATAGCTGGTGAATGATCAGGCAAATGATGATAAATTCGGGGTGCTTTCGCTATGGAAAAAGGATAGATCCTCAGCTTCGGAAGCAAAAGAGACTCCATAAGTCCAAAAATGCTAAAGAGGGCCATTTGTGTCCGTACTACTACTTTTAAATGCTCAAATAAATCCTAAAGGCTTAAGCGCAAATAAGATCTGCGTTTAGCAGCTAATTGGCCAGTAAATATACGATTTTTATCATTCTTTTACAAAAGACCTTTGCACGAATGTAGACAAGCTAGTAAAAACCACAATTCATACTGGCTAGTTGGGTCTCAAGCAGGAAGCATGGGCTTGCTACGTTTGTCCACGAGAAACTTAGTTGTATTGATGTGGATCAATCCACAGAGGGATTAGCAATTGAGTGGTTGTGTGTGGACATTGATGATTGCAGGATAGTCAATGTTTATAAGCCACCCACTTTGCAACTCACAGTAACAGCTATTCCAATGTTCTCATATCCCTGTCTTTATGCAGGTAATTAAACTGGCAGCACACTGACTGGGGCTATATTTACACCAGCTCAAATGGAGAATGCCTGGCTTACTGGGCAACCAAGCTTTTTCCTCTTGTATAGCCCTAAAAATGCTCCTAATTTTTTCTCCGGTTGCTGGAACATAGGAATCAATTCCACTCTGGTTATTGCGAGTGGGATTTAAACATCTCCAAACTGGACCGACATATTTTAGAGACGTTTCCCAGGTCCCAACATTGACCATGTTAATTACAGCCACAAAAAACTTTACTCCAATCGCGAGTGAGCCGTATACGGGCTGGAAATCTGCAAGGCTGAGAGCAATACGGTTTCATCACAAACCTTTTATCTCACAAATTGGTTTTTTGTTTTATTTTATCTCTATATTTATCTTTCTAAATTGCAGGAAAGCGTCGAAGACGCTATACACTAGGCAGGCAGTTACGCCGACCTGCTTCCGGGGATACCAAGATATTGTTGTCCGCTTGAAATGTTTTATTTTGGATTTTTATCTTTATAGAGATATGACTGGAATTTAAAACTGCTTGCCAAGACCATCAATCAGGGGAAAGTGCCGTAACTGTATTTCCCAAAAACACAACAGAATGGCGCAAGTGGGGTTTGAACCGTGACCGTGTTGGAGCGTGAGCGATTGGCAAACAAGTAAAACTTTAACTCCTTTTAATAAATACAGAAAATAACGTTTAAATTTCAAGACACGAATTCAGACGATTCTTCGACCTATAACGCTGGAAGGATGAGTCTCAGGATACGTTTTTGATCAGGTCGCTTTAATTTCTTTTTGTCTCTCCGTCCGTCTGGCTGTTTCCGGACCGCCAATTTGGTCCAACGAATATATATTGTCGAAGTAAGTTTAGTAAATTTATATTATGACGCCTAATCTTTTTCACAGATAAAACCACGAGGCCTTAAGTCACGTGATCAGGCTACGTCCTGTTCGCAGATGTGGCGACAATAACTACACAAAAGGCGGTAATGGCCTTGGTGGCGCGATCAGCCAACAATCAGTTAGGGGAAACAAAAGAAAGGCGGTTCAAGAACAAAATACTAAAAAATAAAAGTTATAACATGAAAATCAAATAAACGCTGTGCGTTGAATGGAAGAGCGCTGCAAGTTGAGTCTGCAGCAAGCGAAATAAGCTTGTGAAAATACATTTACGGAAAACATTTGCAAAATCAAGCAAATGCATGCACGAAAACAGGTTTGCGGCAAGACAATGAGTTCGCTACATGTTGATCACCAGCACGTGGCTTTAACCATTGGCCCTCGCTGCCGACAATTACTATCTCCCAACTCTAGCTCTGTTGATGAAGCAGGCATACTACGACTTCTGTAATACCATTTTTGCAGCAGCAAAATTGATACAGAGTGCGAAAACCTCTACCATGTTTTTCTACTGCTCCGCACGGTGAAGCAACTAGTTTAGCTGCTTCCGGCTTTCTGCCCTACCTTGATAAAAACGAAAAGGTTACTGGTCCGAGGCTATCAATAACGTCGACTTCACGCACTTTAGTCGGCTGGCATGAAATATAATTAACCATTTGACTGGCAGAACTAGATACACACGCCGCCTCTGTCCCATTACCGCGAACTCGAATGCCGCGCAGTTGGTTAAAAATGAAATAGAGGGTGTTTCAAAAAAATTTGACATCATTTGACATATAAATATTACAGAAACTACTTAGTCGAATTAAATGAAATTCAACAGGGTTAATGTTGAGCTGAACAAAATTATTACTATAAATTTAATTAAGAAATTCAAAGGCACCTGAATTCACAGCACATGGTTTCGGAGGAGTCGGAGCACCGACTTTACGTGAGCCATTTCACAGGCGGTACGCATATTGAACATTTGCGAAACCTTTCATGAAATTCAGGTGCCTTTGAACTTCTTATTCAAATTTACATAAATAAATTTTGTTCAGCTCAAAATTAACCCTGTTGAATTTTATTTAATTCGATTGTGTAGTTTCTGTAATATTTACATGTCAAATGATTTCAAATTTTTGGAAACACCCTGTATGTAAAACAACAAAGCGCAAGTCAGTCAGAAGTCTAATTAAAAGGTGTCCCAACTCTGGAAAATTTCAAAACCGCCTGACAAATGTGTCACTATAGATTTTTCTCCCAAAGAATTTGCCGATGCCCTTCAGCTGTTAAAGTTTGGAAAAGCTCCGGGCCCTGACTCTCTATACGCAGAGCTAATAATTCATGCTTGCTCTGTTTCGAAATCCTGGTTAAACAAGTTTGTGTCTTCCAGCATGCATTGTTGATTGCCATCCCGAAACCGAAAAAGTTATTAGGAGACCCAAAAAGCTATAAACCTATCTCTTTGCTTTTTTTCCTTTTGCACATTTGTAATCGAAGTTTTACCCTCACCACCGGTTCCGAAAAGCAAAGCAGGTTACGACACCTTAAGAATGGCGTCCCACAAGGATCAGTCTTGGGTCTCCGCTTGTTTAATATCTATATAAATGACCTGCCGGCGATAGCTGCCAGAAAATTTGCTTATGCTGATGACCTGGCCATCTTGCTCTACACAAGCAACTGGCAGACGTTAGGGGGGCTTTTATTGAAGACCGGGCAAGCCTATCCGCCTACCTTTTTAAAGGGAAGTTCAAGCTCAGTGCAAACAAAGACAAAGACTGTGTCGGCAGCCCTCCATCTTTTCAACAAGGAGGCACGACGTGAACTTAATATTTTTGTCAACAAACTGGCCTTACCATTTTGTGCTAAACCCACTTATCTTGGCATAAAGCTGGATTGGGAACTCGCGTTTCGCCGACACCTAGAGTCACCGCACAAGAAGCTAACATTTTGCGTCGGGCTTCTAAAGCAATTAACTGGATCAAGCTGCAGTGCTTATGCCACAGTACTCCCCGCAGCCACTCTTGTCTTGGTCCGTTTCACGGCTGAGTACTGCGCGCCTGTTTAGTATCACAGTGCCCATACTCGCCTTATTGACAAGTCCAAAACGATGCCTTACGCATAGTGACCGGATGCCTGCATCCCACACCATCAGACAATCTTTTTATCTTAGCAGGCATCTAATCAACTGACCTTCGCAGTACTTTTTTAAGCTCGCTATGCTCAGGGCCCACAACACCTTCTATATAGTATGAGAGGCTCTGTCTCCACTTGGTGCAGCAACTTAAATCAAGACATCCATTTGTGCCTGTTGCAATAGAACTGTTGAACAAACCTACCCAGTCAGGCACCAGTGTAGCACGATGAGCAGAATTTGAATGGAGAATTAAGTGTCAAGAAAACAACTTTCGACTCCATACATTTATTAAATATGTTAGCCCAACGCTCCTGGGATTTAGCTTTTCCAGACCTGCATGGGTTAGGCTTAATCTTCACTGAACCGGTGTTGGTTTATTCCGCTCAGAAACGCACAAATGGAATATGGCTTCTACGAGGGTCTGTGAGTGTGGCGCAAAGAAATAGACAGCTGAGCAAATAATAACATCTCGCCCAATTTTTCACCATCCAAATGGAGTTTGTGTTCTTTCAGATGGTAACAAGAATATGAGACCTGACTGATGGAAACACATCCAGCCATTAAGTAGACCGTCCTGCTCTCGTCCATCTCCCTAAACAAAAAATAAAATCATCCAACTAAAGATAACACAGGTGGACATCAAATCTGTTGTTTCGCCAACAAAGAGTTTTTTGTGTATTTATTAGCTTAAATGCATTTTTGCCTCGCTAATTTTAAGTGCTTTGTTCTTTGTGTTTTATGCGTGAAATTTCCTGTTTTTTGAAATTAGGTTAATTTTTTCTTGTGAACCAGGAAATTGGAAACCCTACCCCCTGATGCTTTCTTACTAAATTTTGCAGCTTTGATGGTTTCATTGCAGCATTATTAAGCACCTTCAGTGACATGACCAGCACTGTGACTAAACATTTTTCTAATAAATGAAGATTTGTGACCTCCCGGCTTCTTCATAGCCTCCCTGTAGTTAACTAAAGCCAATTTTTTGTATTGAAGTGATTTTATCTGCTTGATGTCATTTTTTTGCAACTATAAGTAAACCAATACCGAGGTAAAATTACTTTAAGATGATCATTGAAATATAGTTTTATCAGACGCATGAGATCAAATAGAGCTAACTTAAACAGCAAAGAAAATTATGATGTTATTAATACAAAGTTTTTTATGTAGTCTTTGAAAATGTTTTACAAATCCCCGATTGAAAATCACTACTTTGATCAAATATTAGCCATGATAAAAAATATTTACAGGCATATCTTACTTAAAGTCCGCATTTTCCATCCTTTCCATCCCTTATCATTATCCCTTTCTGCTATTCCTATTTTGTGAAAAATCACCCCAGAAGCTCGCACCGTTCCATCAGCTATGCCCGTTGCTGTAAAAAGAATTTTCAGTTTATAAATTTTAACTTAAGACAATAAACGTATTTCAATAACAAAGAAAGAGCAGACTTAATGAAATAACCAAGCGATTTGAAACATGAATGGACTTGAAACTCAGGACTTGCAAATTCAGTGCAATATATCTGGACTCAAACTCGGACTCGCCAAAAAAAGTAGCGAATCTAGCAAGTCCGATATCTAGATTTTATGCAGAATTGACAATTTGAAGGTTTTGCCGATTATTGCTATTAATACTTAAGAAAAAAATTTTTTAAACTTTGATTGACAAATGAAGAAAAGTTGAAATATAACTTCCTTCCTACTATTTCTCTTTACTATTTTGAATTTTAAAAATGTTTTTTACTCTATTCCAGTCAAGATCATCACATATTTTGTAATAAAAAGTGCTCATTATAATATTGATATTAGAATAAAACTATTGTCAAGAGATTTTTGTGCAACTTATGTGGGTTTTTGGTTGGCTCCTTCCATAGAAATCAAAGGTACAATTCCTATTTTTAGACAGGGATGTGTACTAAGACTCAGACTGGGGGCTCGAACCCGCTTCAAAATTTTGACAAGTCTGCATCCCTGATTTAAAATTTCCATAAAACTTCTTTACTCAATCATTAGGTCTTTTAAAAGCAAATCTCATTTTTAAAGCATTAGTTAAAACAAAATATAAAAAATAGAAACCTTTACTATATCTCGTATGGCTAAATATAAAAAATTTACTGGGTATACAAAAAGTTTCTGGACTACTTTTCATTGATTTAATAAATAAATTAATTAATTAATTTTTTTTATTTTTTTAAAATCATAAAATTAATGTTTTAGACAATTGTTTGTATTTTACCCATTAAAATTTACAAATTTCTAAAAATTAATCATTAAAAAAGGAGAAAAAAATGCAACCATTGAATTATACCTCGCGGGAATATCAGCGCCTCATATTACTGTATAAGGCAACTTAAAGTTGCTAAATCGACAGTCTATGATACAATTAAAAGATACAAAGAACTGGGAAATAACAAAGGCCGTCCCTCAACTGGTTGACCAAGAATGACGCGTACTCCGAAGAAAATTAAAGCGTTATGGAAGAATCAGGAGAAACCCATGAAGAACAATGAGAGAGATAGCAGAAAGCCTAGGAATATCTCCAAATTCTATACTTTCCATTATAAAAAAGACCCTATAAATAACTTAGAAACTCTGTCTCCGGCTCTGATCAAAATAAAAAAGCATTTCAAAAACGAAGTGCTTACTGTTGTAGACTAATGCAAGCAAATAAAAATTAGCTTTATTCAACTGAAAAACGCTGCATCTACTAACTGTGATAACATCAACTGAAAACATAGGAATTTTACCGCCGTAAGCACATCACGAATTATGCAGGGAGATGACATGTGAATAGTACAGTACACGCGCATAATGCCAGTTCGATTACACGACATTCACTCCCGCTCGCAAGAAAGTAAAGATTACGTTACAGAGAAACGCATACACGAAATTAAGTAGGGCTAAGAAAATAAACACAAAGCAAAACAATCAACTAATTGTACTCTAATCTATCGGGGGGTCGTCTTTGACGACTGGAGCACCAATTTAATGGAGTTTGCAGATCAGGTTGATTATCCGAATCATTTGTTCCTGGAAGATCATGCGAACCGCTGTCCGGTCTTTCTAACGTAGAAAACGGAATTTCGTTACTTTGCGAAAGACTCTGGGACTCATTTGCTTCTCTTGGAACGGCTGGAGTAGGTGCAATATCTCTTGCAGAAACAGCGACCTCGAGTCCTTCGGGTGATCGTACGACGGCGTAATTCGGATTAGCGTTGAGCAAATCCATTTCTTCTACAACAGGATCATACTTATCTCGTACATGTTTACGCACATACACAGGTCCAGGTTCAGTCATCCAGATTGGAGCGTTGGTACCAAACATTGAACAACTGGGAAATTTTAAAAAACGATCATGGGGAACTTCTTTCGTAGCTGTGCAAAGTAATGATCGCAATGAGTGAAGAACTTCTGGGATAACCATCTCCCAATTAACGATTTCTAAGCTGTTTGTGCGGAGCGCCAGTTTTATGGTGTTCTAAATTATTCCATTTTTTTTTCAGTTGAATAAATTGTTGTAGACTAATGCAAGCAAATAAACATTAGCTTTATTCAATTGAAAAACGCTGCATCTACTAACTGTGATAACAACAATTGAAAACATAGGAATTTTACCATGCGCGTAACTGCCAAGGCAGTCGTAAGCACACCACGAATTATGCAGGGAGATGACATGTGAATAGTACAGTACACGCGCGCATAATGCCGGTTTGATTACACGACACTTACCTTCAACAAGATGGTGCACCATCGCACACCTCGAAAAAAACTCAATCATGGTGTACAGAAAACTTTTCCTCATTTTGGGATAAAGAAATGTAGCCTCCTTCCTCTCCTGACTTAAACCCACTCGACTTTAGCATCTGGTCAATGCTCGAAAAAGACGCATGCTACTCAGAAAAACGTTCTGTCGACCATTTGAAGAAACCCTTACAAAAGGCATGGGCTGATATTCCCCAGAAAAAGATACGTGCTGCAGTAGAAGCGTTCAGATCAAGACTGGAGAAAGTAATTGATGCAAATGGTAGCCAAATTGAGCAAAAATAGATTCCCTGATTAAACTTATGTTTTATCTTATCTTTGCTCACTCAAAAAAATCAGTCAAAAAGTGCATTTGATATTATATATATTTTATTTTAAGCTTGTCTGGAAAATTTTTGCATACCCTGTAAATAATATTTATATGTAGAAGGAAAGGATAAATGCCCCTGAACGCTGACTGTTGAACTTTGCTTCCACAAATACTCTCAGGTTATGCCCTCAGTGTTGCTTGATATAAACAGACAATTTTTTTTATTATTCATCCAACCCCTACTATAAACAAGGCTTGATAGGTAGGTCACTAGCCAACAAATTCCAACAGGCACACTGCAAGTAGTATATGAAATGGCGTGTCCAATGCAATTTAAATCTGAGCATTCTAAATCTTATTTTTGAAAAATCTTTTTCAAATTTCTATTGATGTGGGAATTTACCGCGTCCGATGTCAGAACATTCTAAATCTTAGTTTTTAAAAAATCTTTTTTAAAATTTTTATGTTTTGGAACCGACATTTATAGAATTTTTAAAAATTTAACCATTTACACTTTTGTTTAAGTTTTTTTCTATTAAATAAACAAGCATTTAAAAACAACGTTGGCAAGTATATCAACACCCACCAAATGAGAAAACAGTCGGCAAAAGAAATATTAAGTTCGAATCCAGATGACACCGCGTTTCACTTCAACCGTAGCTATCGCGTTTCACTTCAACCGTCGTGGATCGCGTTCGCTTCAATTGTGGTTGATCGCGTTTCAGTTAAACCGTCGAATTTAACTGCTCTGTTCTGTTTCGGTGGTGTAGAGTTGACAAAATAAGAAAGACTGTGTGCTGGGAAATTACAGGTCTTCATCCATGGGTTCATCCATGGGTTTATCTTCAGTCAATTCTTCTTTCCAATATTTTTGAATATTATCATATGCATTTAACATTGCCTCTGTGCTTTTTCTTTTTGTACAAAATTCATTAAAAGTAATAAAAACATGTTTAAAACCCAGAAAGTCTTTAATAAATCGTGCAATTTCTCTTTTCTTTCTTGCATCACTATCACTACTTTCAAAGTTTTATTTTAACCATGTTTGCCAATTAAAACGCACATATCCTTTAGTTCTTTTTTTTCAAACCAAAATCCATAAAATTCTTCTAACAATTTTCCATGATTATAATGAAATTTCAGACTGCTTTTTTTAAAAGTTTTTTCATAATTAGCATAATCTTTTAAATAATCTATCAAATTTTCAAAATTTTTTTGTTCAGGTTCCTTTGGTTCTTTATAATCATCTTTTGAAATTTTTTTCTTGAGGTATTTATGTAAGTCATTACCCACACGACTACTTGTGTTGTTTTTAAATTTTCGCGGCACACCCATTATAATGGATAAATTTGGTAATTTGCTTGTTGGTTTCTTGGAAGTAAAAACCATTAAACCTTCTTTTCTCAAGTGCTCAATATAAGCTATCATACTTTCATAGTATTCTTGATGTTCCTTCAAAATATTTTTGTTACTTTCATCCCAGTTATAAACTTCATTAGCCTCTTTACTCATATTGTCTAGTACAACGTTTAAAGACTCGCACTTCACGTGTAATGACAAGAATTAAAAACGTTTTTGTTATAAGGAGGTCCTCAGTCTAAAATTAAAAATTTTCGATTAAAGTACAAACACTTCTTAGCAGAAAAAACAACTTTCCTGGTGTGGGCTCTGTTACGTCTTGCTACGCTTGATAACGTGCGAAGCCTGTGTTATTACGCAAAAAATGTGTTTTGTCATGGCATCAGATTATTTCAGTTGTCCTTTAGAAAAAATTTTTAAGATTGGAAATAACTTAAGCTTTTATTATATCATATATAAAAATGAATCAATCAAACATTTTAGATTATCGGAGTTCCTGCATTGAAACCGACTCCATATAAACGATTTCTACCCAGTTTAAAAACTATAGTTGGTAAAGCATCTGCTAAAATTAAAAAGCGCGTGAATGAGTTTGCTGATTGGTTGATAAATTATGTACACCAAGAACTAAAGCAACAGTTTTTAATTCTATTCAGAAAATTCTGAGTCTTTCCAAAAAAAAACAATTAAGGTAAAATTACTCAAGACGCCTCTTAAAGACTTTACGAAACCTTACGAGTTGGACATTGTTTTTTATGATGATCCACAGAAACAGTTAATTACTACAAAGAATATTGTAGAAAATAAATTGCGGTTAGAGGTGAGCAAAATGAAAGGATTACGAGCAATGATAACTCTTAAAATCACTTTTGAAAAGCAAAGAGCGTTTGAAACAATAACCAAGCAAGCTTTTTTTTAACTGTAAAATATTTATTATCTTAAAACAGGAAGATTTTGATGGTATGTTAGAATATGTGGCCAAACAAATAATAAATAAAATTGGAGATTGGCTCAGCGAAGGTTGGGGGTGGGTGATTTCTTCACTTGACGCACACTATCTTAATGTTGTAAAACATACACCCCTAAATGCAAGTTCTTACAGTTAATTACCAGAAGAACTTAGAAATGCTTAGAAAGGGCTTATCAATATAAAAAATATCGATAACGAATGTTTTAGATGGTTTCATCTAGCTAAAGTGTACAGTGAGAAAATAAAAAGAAATTTTGAAAGAATAAGTCATTGCTAAAAATACGTAGACACTATGATGGAATAGAATTTCTAGTTTCAATTAAGCAAATACCGAAAATTGAAGATCAAAATAACATAAGTATTAATGTGTTTGGGTATGAAAACAAAAGTCGTTTTCCTTTATACGTTTCTCGAAAGTTGACTAAAATAACTCTTGATCTTTTATTGATATGGGAAAAAGAAAAGCAACATTACGTTTGGATAAAAGACTTTAACAGATTTATGTTTAATCAAAACAAGCATCAACACAAAAAACATTTCTGTAGATACTGTCTTCAATGTTTTACGAGTGAAGAAATTCTTAATAAACACATATCAAACTATTTTGTTTTTAATGGAAAGCAAGCCATACGAATGCCTAAAAAAGGGAGCTCGGTACAATTATTTAAAAACTTTTATAAACAGCTACTAGCTCCTTTTGTTATATATGCTGATTTTGAAACTCAAAAGATAAACAGCTGTCAAACAGATGATAACAAGGCCTACACAGAAAAATATCAAAAACACATAACTTGTGGTTATGCATACAAGTTGATTTGCTGTTATGACGATAAAGTTAGTAAACCCATTCAAATGTATAGAGGTGAAAAAGCTGTTTATAAATTTTTGGAGGCTATGCTACAAGAAGCGGAATATTGCAAAAAAGTAAAAAAAGAAGCTATAAATTTAACAAGTATGGAAGAAGAAGAATTTGAAGCTGTACAGAATATCACATTTGTCAAAAATACTTTACTGAGGAGGACGTCATAGTCAGAGATCATTGTCATATTAGAGGAACACAATAGTTGATACACTATATTACAGGAACACAATACAAAGGTGCGGCATACAATAGTTGTAATATAAACTTTAGATTCACTAATAAGACACCTGTAATTT
This sequence comes from Diplosoma virens, assembly GCA_963680785.1. Lineage (NCBI taxonomy): Eukaryota > Metazoa > Chordata > Ascidiacea > Aplousobranchia > Didemnidae > Diplosoma > Diplosoma virens. The sequence goes on along the minus strand of OY796896.1, from coordinate 29,485,855 downwards.
TTCACAATTTAAAGGGATATGATTCACATTTGATTGTGCAAGAAATAGGAAAATTTGAGTCGAAAATTAGTGAATTCCAACAATTTAGAAAAATATATGACTTTTTTCTCAGGCGAAAATTTGAAATTCATTGATACCTTCAGTTTATGAATGACTCATTGGAAAAATTAGCTAAAAATATAACAATTTCTGATATGAAGTACACGTCATAGGAATTCCAGAATGTAAAACTAACGAAAAGAAAAGGTGTTTATCCGTATGATTATGTGGATAGCTTTGATAAGTTTAATGAAAAAACCTCCCATCAAAAGAAAAATTTTTTTGCATGCTAAGCGATGAACACATAACTGACAAAGATTATAAACATGCTCAAAATGTGTGGAATACGTTTAATTTGGAATCTATGGGGCAATACCACGACTATACCTTAAGTCTAATGTTTTGTTATTAGCAGATATATTTGAAAAATTTCGCAAGATATGTCTTAGGTAGTACAAATTAGATTCTTGTCATTATTTCACATCACCTTTATCATGGGATGCAATGCTAAAAAGATTGGAGTCAAATTGAAATTAATGTCCGACATTGATCAATTTCAATTCATTGAAAGAGAAATCAGAGGGGGTGTTTCATATATTTGTGAAAGATATGCAAAAGCTAACAATAAGTACATAAGTGACTATGATCCAACCATCAAATTATATTACGTATCTTGATGCAAACAACTTGTATGGATGGGCAATGAGTGAAGATCTATCCACAGGAGGCTTTAAATGGGTTTCTGAAAAAGTAATTGATTTAACAAAAAAAAGAAAAAAGGACTCATTCTTGAAGTTGATCTGGACTATCCTAAACATCTTCATGATAAACACAACGACAATCCACTAGCTCCAGAGAGAATAGAAATTAAAAATTATATGCTATCAGACTATTGCAGGAAATTTAATATAAAGGTTGGAAGAGTTAAAAAGTTGGTGCCTAACTTAGGACCTAAAAAAATTACGTTCTACAGTACATTATAAAAATTTAAAGCAATACCTCGACTTAGGTTTGAAGGTTACAAAAGTGCATCGTGCTTTAGAATTTAACCAATCACATTGGTTAAAAATGTATATTGACTTCAACACACAAAAACGAACAGCAGCAGAGTCTAGCTTTGAAAAAGATTTTTTCAAGTTTATGAATAATTCAGTATTTGGAAAAACGATTGAAAATCTACGTTACGCGTTAATGTTACTCTGATTAAAGACCCGAAAAAACTTTTAAAACACGCTTCAAAACCAACTCTTATCAGTTGCAAGATATTTAATAAAAACCTTGTAGCTATTCATAAAATCAAAGAATCGCTAATCTTGAACCGGCCAGCCTATGTAGGAATGTGTATTCTTGATATCTCAAAAACATTAATGTATGATTTTCATTTCAACTATATCAGAGAGAAATATGGCAGCAATGCAAAACTCTTGTTTACAGACACGGATTCATTAACCTACAACATTAGAACAGAAGACATATACAAAGAATTTTGGGATGACAAAGACAAATTTAATTTCAGTGATTACGATAAAAATTCAGGTTTTTACGATCCAACAATGAAGCAAATGTTGTAAATCTACAAAATTATTTTGCTGGTGATGGAACTCACTGAGTTTGTATTTATAACAATGAAAAATTGGATAAAGTAGAATATTTTGACAGCTTTGGACTTGTACCACCAAATGAAGTGATAAAATATATGAAAACTACAAATAAAAACATTATTTATAATGACTCACAAATTCAAAACATGAACTCAATTCTTTGCGGTTACTATTGCATATATTATATTGAAAAGCAAAACGAAGGACAAACAGCTGATGAAGTTTTGTTAGATTTTCATGATAAACCTACAGAATTCAACGAAAGTTTATGAAGTTTTATGTTGATATATTATAAATGGAAACCTATTGCGTACGCGCAAGAAAAAAAATTTCAATGTATTCCAGGAACTGAGAAAACGGTAAATATGAAAGAGGACAGACTTATGTTACGATGTACATGTGCTAATTGTGGCATTCTCAAGCATAGTTTTGTTAAATAAAAAGAGCTTCTTTGTGGTACAGAATTTTAATATCGCTTTAAACAAAGTCGATTTAATCGGAGCCATAAGCTTTTCGTCACGCTCTCATCAGTGGCAATCGCGTCAAAATGGGACGAACCAGAGAAAATCAAGGTATTTATAGTTTCAACAGTTGGGAGAAAGGTGCTGCAGTCTCGGAAAGGAGAAAGGCACAATTGCACAAAATCAAAGAAGTGTGGTGCAATACAGTGTAATCTCGGAAAGAAGAAACGCACTATGTGCAATTACCCAGGAGAAACACTGTTACTCGCAACTTAGGTTAATTGAAAAGTTTTAATGTGTAAACAAATTCCTTTTGTTTACATAAAACCGGATGTCTGGTTTTGATAAAAGTTGCCTCGAGTAGACACAGATGGAACGAGTTGCGTGCCACAGCAAGAATTTTAAAACGTTTGTCGTTATAGTTTGCAGCACATTGCTCGTTATCAAGCAAGTGTTGTCCTATGGCAGAGTCACAATCTGGATTGTCACGTTTTAGCTTACAGGATCTGAAAGGTTGAGATCGTGTAGGGCGCTTTGCTTGCTGTTGTAGCCATTTAGGAACATGCTGCTTGATTCTATCTTGTAGTCGCTGTGATGTTCGTCCTACGTACCTACTATCACAGTGGCACAAATATTTATAAACAACGGAGCTTTTCAGCGTGGTAGGTAAAACATCTTTGCGGGCTACAGGCAACATGCGTTTGGATGTAAATACAACTCTGGTGGTAACGGAGCCATAGCAGCTTTCAACAGCCGTTTTGACATTTTTATCAAGACCAATGGAAGCTTTCCCTATCCAAGGAACTCTCAAATACACGGGACACTTCTCAGGACTAAATCGTTTGGGCATAGAAAACTGAGCAATTTTCTTGGAAATGTTGCAGTCAATAATTGATTCAGGATAACCATTATCCAATAGAATGTTCTTGATATGCTTAATTTCTTCGTTTAGTTTAGATTTTGTGCATATCATTAGTGCCCGGTGTACCAAAGTTGATATAAGGTTTGTTTTTTTGTTTAGTGGGACTGAAAGATTCCCAACGTAAGTACTGTCCAGTAAAGGTAGGTTTTCTATACACACTTGTTTCAAAACCCGTAGCTGTTCGTTCAACGTTAACGTCGAGAAACGGTAAACAATTATTTTTCTCTTTCTCAAAGGTAAATTTGAGAGAAGGATGGAGACAGTTTAGTTGTTTGAAAAAGTTATCCGACTCTTCTTCATTGCGAAACATAGCAAATGTATCATCAACGTATCTAAAATAAGTAAAAGGTTTTGATTTTTAAGAGATGAGTTTTTCTTCATAAAATCCAACAAAGATGTTAGCTAAAGCTGGGCCTAGTGGTGAACCCATTGCAACCCCACCAGTTTGATTGTACATGATGTCGTTAAAGCTAAACTCTACTCCAGATGTGGCACTTTTCATCAGTTCAATGAAGACAGCCTTAGAAATAAATGGTTGTGCATTCGAATCATCGCAATATAAGGCATCTGCACAGATATTAATGGTCTCTTCAAGTGGGACATTTGTAAAAAGGCTACACGATCTCAACCTTTCAGATCCTGTAAGCTAAAACGTGACAATCCAGATTGTGACTCTGCCATAGGACAACACTTGCTTGATAACGAGCAATGTGCTGCAAACTATAACGACAAACGTTTTAAAATTCTTGCTGTGGCACGCAACTCGTTCCATCTGTGTCTACTCGAGGCAACTTTTATCAAAACCAGACATCCGGTTTTATGTAAACAAAAGGAATTTGTTTACACATTAAAACTTTTCAATTAACCTAAGTTGCGAGTAACAGTGTTTCTCCTGGGTAATTGCACATAGTGCGTTTCTTCTTTCCGAGATTACACTGTATTGCACCACACTTCTTTGATTTTGTGCAATTGTGCCTTTCTCCTTTCCGAGACTGCAGCACCTTTCTCCCAACTGTTGAAACTATAAATACCTTGATTTTCTCTGGTTCGTCCCATTTTGACGCGATTGCCACTGATGAGAGCGTGACGAAAAGCTTATGGCTCCGATTAAATCGACTTTGTTTAAAGCGTTATTAAATAAGGAGGTTTGTTAGATGTTCATAAGTTGATTGGAAAATTACCTAAACCAAAAGGTGGATTTACTCTGAGTCATAAGTACACAGGACCATTTAATCCACTGGAATAACAGCTTGATGCAAATGATCAACCTTTACCTGGACAAGAACCCTATAATCAATAAATGCTATTGCACCAAAGCATGATATTTGTTACAGAGACAACAATGACAAACAAGGAAAATTAAAGTGTAGGCCTAATAAAAATATGTTAAACAGTTTATCAAAAACAATAACAAAAGATGTACGAGAATCATTTGATAAAAAGCTTGTACAAGCAGCAATAGGAACAAAATATAAGCTAGGATTAGGAGCAAAAAACTGGAATTGGCGTCGAGGCAAACTGATTTAGCTGATGAGCTGCACAAACCAGTTAAAAGAAAATTTCCTCGACGCCGAGTTATAAGTAAATCAATAGATGAAATATGGGCAGCTGATCTGGTAGAAATGCAACAATTTAGCAAATGGAACAACGGTTGTAAATATTTACTTATGATGATTGACATATTTTCTAAATTTGGATGGATAGTCCCTTTGAAAAATAAAAAAGGTCAAATAGTTGCTAAGGTTTTCAATCAGATCTTTAGAAAAAATAGGGTTCCAAAATATTTGTGGACAGACAAAGGAAAAGAATTTTATACAAAAATTTGAAAGAAGTATTAGCAAGCGTAATGTTAAATTGTATTCTACTGAAAATGAAGAAAAAAGTTCAGTAGTTGAACGTTGAAATAGAACAATTAAAATTAAAATGTGGAAGCAATTTACAGAACAAAATTCAACTCAACACTTAAAAATGCTACCTGATATAATTAATGAATATAATAATAGCTGTCACTCATCCGTAAAAATCTCTGTTGAGGCTAACAAAAAGAAAAACGAAGGTATTGTTTACTATAATTTGTATAGTAACCTCAAAGCAACAAAAACAAAACTAAAATTTAAAGTTGGAATTACAGTTAAAATTTTTAAATAGAAACGAAAAACATTTGATAAGGGATATACTTTAAATTGGAAGAAAGAAATATTTGTTATTTAAGAAGTTTTAAATTCAAATCTATATACCTATAAAATTTGTGATCTTCAGGGAGAAGAAATTGTTGGGAGCTTTAATGAACAAGAACTTTTAAAAATAAATCAAACTAGATTTAGGATAGAAAAAGTTATTCGTAAAAACATGAAACAAGCATTATTAAAATGGTCTGGCTGTGACAGTTTTTTTAATAGCTAGATTCCATTTGAAGAAATTAATATTTTATAATATAAAGATATTTTTTGAATATAAACCTTCAGCTCTTGAAAATATTGAAGATATTAGGCAAAAATGGGATAAACGAAATTTAACTTATTGTATTATGAATTTAACACCAAAAATGACAAAAGAATCAATTTATCAACTAATTGAATTTGCTTTTAAAGTTTACAAAAAACATTCAGTGTTTAAATTTAAAAAAGTTGAACCCAATGAACCGTGTGATATAAAAATTAGTTTTTGTGAACAAGATCATGGAGATGGTTTTCCTTTCCATGGAGCAGGGGGTATGTTAGCTCATGGGTTTTATCCAGAACCAGGAATTGGTGGAGATTTACATTTTGATGTTAATGAGAATTGAACAGATTAAGAAACTCCGCCAGGACATAATCTGTTTTTTGTAGCAGTGCATGAAATAGGTCATTGTTTAGGTTTAACCCATTCACAAAGCGTTAATTCAATTATGTACCTCACTTTTAAACATGAATTGTCTAAACAATTACTTGATATACTATCACAAGAAGACATTAAAAGAATACAAAAAGCGTATGGAAAACCTAATATTAAAATATTCGACAATGATACCTTTTTAATTAGGGTGAAATCTAAAGGAAAAAATAAAATAAAACTGTTAATTGAAAAGAAGTAAAATTTATGTGTAGATATATTAAATGAATAACAAACTAATAATAGAAAATCGTGAATTTTATTTCCATCCAACATACATAGCATATGCTGGAAGTCTAGATGGCTATGTTGTTTATGCGATTACTTGAATTTCCACTTTAGGCATTATTAATGTAAAAGATATTCTGAATTCACTGTTGAAGATGACTGGGGACGGTGTTTACATATTCATAATTTCATTTGGGAGTGTTTTCATGGCTTACTAAAAGAAGGAGAGAAAATCAAACACATTAACAAAAGACGTGATGATAACAGATTGAAGAATATGAAATTGCGTAGTTCAAATGATATTGTTATACGAGGATCTATAACCTATGTTTAACATGGAATTGAAAAATAAAAGTGTAGATCTCTGAGTGGAAAACCACTTTTAGTTAATTTTTTTAATTCTATAAATGCCGGTTTCAAAACATAAAAATTTTAAAGAAGATTTTAAACAAAATTAGAATTCTTAAAAAAATTTTTCTCAAGGGATGGACGTAAAGTAATCTGATAGCATGACAAGCACATTTTTACTACGCTTGTCATGCGTTGCAAGCTTTTTAAGGCAATGCAGCGGGCCGCAAAAGCAAAGGCATAAACATCTGAAGTATGCTGGCCGGACCGGTTCTTTCCAACCACGTCATTGCTTATTTAAACTTTATATTTACTTTGTTTTTAAATGCTTGTTTCATTTAATAAAAAAAAAACTTAAACAAAAGTGTAAATGGTTAAATTTTTAAAAATTCTATGAATGCCGGTTCCAAAACATAAAAATTCAAAAAATTTTTTTTAAAAACTAAGATTTAGAATGTTTTGACATCGGACATGGTAAATTCCCAAATCAATATAAATTTGAAAAAGATTTTTTTAAAATAAGATTTAGAATGCTCAGATTTAAATTGCATCGGACACGCCATTTCATATACTACTACTGCATAAACACGATTGCATGGAATTCCACACCAAACAAGAAACTAGACTTTTTTTTTGCTAAACTGAGAAATATAGCAATCTAGCTTATGCAATACTTTTTTTAATAACATAGGTCATCAGACATAATTTTATGGCATTGAAGGAAAATATAAATTCTTGTGTGCACAAACAAAAGACTTGAAAATTAATTTCTGGCATCAATATAATTAAATATTCCAGACAGTTTATAGAAATTAATGACGACAAAGTTAGCACAATTCTGCATTCCAAAAAATCACTCTTTTTCAGCAGTAATGTTGTTTGGATAAAAAAGAATGGTTCACTATTTGATGTTGCGATGGTTTTTTTTTATAGAGCCGAGATATGTGAATTGGTTGGCCTCTTTCTTCTCAAACCTAACACAGTTTTGCGGAAGCAACAACAATGGCCGTTGGGACGACTGTTTGGTGATCCTGAAAAATGCCACTGGTCTAAGCTCAGAGTGCATTAAAAAACGGATCATAAAGTTCTTTCAACATCACGGCTTAAAGATAACAGCAACATAAACTACAACAAAAATACACTTTCACCGTTTTGTCCAACTCCTTATCTTGATGTGAAACTGGACAGGTCGGTCATGTTCTGTCACGATTTAGTGGCATTGTGAAAAAAACTATCTTTACTCATCACATGCAAATTGTAGGCTCAGGATGAGGTACTGGTGCCAAAACATTGCACACCAGTCTGGTCTCGCAGCATTTATGCTTGCCTCATAGACAGTGACCAAAATGACACCTTGCGCATAGTCACTGAATGCCTGCATTCTACTCCAATGGTCCACTTGCCCATACTTTCAGCTGAGTTCAACTGACTAGGAGCAACACTCTTCTTGGCTTACTGTGAATCTCTGGACCCTGACCATATGTTTCATGGTTTTTAAGTGGATCGTCAAATACTCGCCGAGAGAGACTAAAACCAAGATGTTCTATTGTACCATTTACGTGGAATTTTTTAACCAACCTTGCAGGTGACAAAACGCGATGCTTGCTCAACATCATTACTGCCAGCATCTGATACAAATAGTATAGTAGTCTGGGATAGTAAAAGGATAAACCATTAGCCCCAGTCCTGTTTGCGATTGACCGGAAGTGAATGCCCTTACAAACAACAATAATGACGACAACTGAACAAGATTACATACTTTAAAAATTAAAAAAGTTTTTTAATGTATAAATCACGCTAAATCTCCTTCTTTGCCGTTGTGTTGTTTTTGAAAATTGTGTTCAAACCTTTCTCTATCAGAACAAAGCTAGAAATTTATTTTTAGAAAATATCGCAAATGGTTAATCAGCAGATTTTGATAAATTTGCTCGAACTTTTTTCATTGTGTCACGTTGTTTATCATTCACCGGAATCAGTTTAAAAACTTTACTATGGGGTCATAATTACTTTTCAAAAAGTTGTGACTTGTGTTATTAACAAAAACAGCTTATGAAAAACTAATTGGTGCAATTGAACCAAACTTGTCAGTGTCACTGAGTTGCTCAAAAACTTTTTTCAGCTTTACAACAAAAAAAAACGCCATTACTTAAAGGAAATTAGGATTTTGACCAAAACAATAAGAATATAAAAAAACTTTAAATTACATAATTGTTAAAACTATTGCTTTTATTTTGTTACTTCCGAATTTATTTAATATTCATCAGGAAGTAAAATAATCACATAAAAAATGCCTTCTTTAGCTTGTATGCCCACTGTTGGTAAATTTTTAGAAAAGACAACATAAAATTCAAAAAAGTTTCCCTTGAACCTTTTTTTATAAGTTTAGTTTAGTTCAATTCAATTCAGTTAATTTATTTTGTCAAACAATTTACATACATATAATAAAACAAAACATACATAAATTAAAAACAGTAAACACATAATGCAGAACATTATTCTACAAGTCAAAATTACTTGATGGGTAGACAGTGAAAGATCAATTGATCATCTAAATGTACTGCCACCCTTTTGTATTGCTTTAGTTTTGATAAATTGAAAAGCTTGGTGAAAAAAATTTTTTCTTAGTTAATTAGAGGATATAAAGAAAAAACGATATAAAGAATAAATAAAAAGTTTTTTGTAAAATGCATTTATAAAAAAAGTCGAAAGAAATTTGTTTTTACAAGATATACAAATTAACATAAAATCTATTGATCAAAACAAACACCAAAATACACAATAAACTAAGTTAGGTACCGGTACATAATGTGTTTTGACCAATTCATAGCATTATCAATCATAGCTTTTAAATATTTAATATTGTCTTGTTGCTAAATTTTGTTTTGTCCAATTTTTATGCTAAAAAAAGATTTCTCAATTTTTTTTAGTAATTATCATATAGTTTGTATTATTGTAGTTGATTGTCAATTTATTTACTTGCATCCAATTTTCAATTTTTCGCAACTCATCATTTATTCTATTTTGTAGTGTAACTGGATTTTTATCTGTATATGTTAAAACGGCATCATCTGCAAATAGTACTATTTTTAGACCAGAAACCTGTGGTAGGTCGTTAATGTACATTAGGAATAAAAGTGGACCTAAAGTAGACCTTTGTGGTACACCATAAGTGCTATCACACCAGTTTAATTTTATTTTATTTACAATTGTGTATTGTTTTCTGTTGGTTAGATAGCTTGTAAGTAGATTGTAAGGTTCACCTCGAATAACATATAAGTGTAATTTTTGTAGTAACATTTTATAGTCAACAGTGTCAAAAGCTTTTGCTAAATCTAAAAATATTGAACAAGTTATTTTATTGTTTTCCAAATTTTCTATAACTTCATTGCACACCTTGGCCACTGCAAGCTCTGTGCTATAGTTTTTTTTAAAGCCAAATTGAAATTAATAAAACATATTATTTTTGTCAAAGTAAGAATATAATTGTTTGTCAATGCATTTTTCAAAAATTTTAGATAGTGTAGGAATTAAAGATATTGGTCTGTAATTATTGTAGCTACATCTATCTCCTTTTTTATGTAAAGGAATGATTTCAGAAGTTTTTAGGAAGTTGGGAAAAGTGGAAGTAGTAATTGAAATATTAAATAATTTTGTTAAAATAGGTGCAATTACTCTTGAAGCTAATTTAAGATATTTTACTGGAGGATTGTAAGATGGCGCACTTTTGGATGGATCCAATTTTTGTAGTTCGATTAATACCTCTTTTATAGGTGTTAAACGTAAAAAAAAATTTTTAGATGATTTTATATGTGTATTTGATTTGAATGGTTTGGTTGATTTAATTTATTTGCAATATTTTTTTCCAAAGATGAAAAATAATTAGTAAATTCATTGCTAATGTCATGCAAGTTTTCAATGATTCCATTTTCATTATCTTTTACGTAGTTGTAAGATTTCATTTGACGTTCTGCTTTTTTTGAGTTTTATTATGCTGTTGATAGTTTTCCATAACAAGCCGCTATTATGTTGTGATTGTTCTATTTCTTTATTATAGTACATTTTTTTGGCGTATACTTTAACATGTGTTAGTTTATTTCTGTATGATTGGTATTCATTTTTGTGCTGTTGTGTCTGATTTTATCATTTTATGAAATAATTTATTTTTGTTTTTGATTGAGATTAAAATACCTGTTCTTATTTAAGGTTTGTTTTTCAAATACTGCTTGCGAGTCAATTTCCTCATAGGAGCATGGTTGTTTGAAACAAAATTAAATGTGTCATTAAAGCTTTGGAAAAGATCATTTACATTATCATTTTGTAGAGAAATATTTAAATGTAAATTTTTATTTAAGTCAATTAAAAACTCTTGAGCATCAAAAGAGCATCAAAAAATCTTCAGCATCATTTAAATCAATTAGAAACTTTAGACATTTGATCAAGCTTAACATTATGTTTATTGAATTTGAAGCAAATACAAGTATACTTGCAAGGATCAAAAGCATGAACTTCACAACCGGTTTTAGCGATTGCATCATCAAATTTAAAATTCCAACCGATTCCAAAGGAATACACCAGACAAGGATCACCTCCTGGGTTGGGATAAGGCCAGAATTTTTTTTCCTTGCATAGGTAATATGCACCATCCACCCCCATTTTTCCTCCAAGATATTCTTCATCAGAACAAACATACTAAACACAAAATTTGCTCCTTTTAATTTGCAAATCATAAGATTTTTAAAGCAGTTTTTTTGAGCTCATTGCCTGACCCTGATTTCGAGCGTGCATCATGCACATTGCCACAGATGTGGTCTCGCTCCTTCACCGAATTGCGAGTATGGCGCCTCTGAGCAAACCGCAGACCATGTACTAACAGCGTGCCCTATACATCGGGCACCACATGGAGCACGAGGTCTGACAGTTTTGGATGACAAAACTCGATGCTGGCTTAATGACACCACTGCCAGCATCTGATCCAGGCAGTACAGCAGTCTGGGGTAGTAAAAGGATAAACCCTTGGGCCCAGTCCTGTTTGTGTCTGACCTGGAGTGGATACCTTTCAAACGACGACGACGACGATTGCCACAGATGATACTCTTTAATGCCATCTGTCCTACAACTGAATATTATTCTAGCATCTGGCCAACAGTGTGCGTGATGCACAATTGTCGTTTTTATTAATGCAATCTTTGCACCTAGTAGAAGCCCACAAATTTTAGATTTATTTCTTCTTATATGACCAGCTTTGCGACTAAACCCGAGTATGCAGACTGTCCCTGATGAGAGTTTAAAACTCGAAACTATGATCAGGCAGTGAGCTCAGTTTCAGCGTGTGTGATGCATTATGCCACAGATGGTACTATTTAGTGCCCTCTATTTTATAATTTTTGATAAATTTTTGGCATTTGGTTATCAGCATAAATGATGCATAATACTGCTTCTATCTGTGCAATCTTGCACCTGATAGAGGCCACAAATTTTAAATATTGTATTTGAAGTTGCCAAAATTTGCTTGTTGAATTAATTACTTGTTTTGTGGCAAAACAGAGGCTTATTACAACTTTTGAGGTGATTAGTTAAAGGAAAAAATTTGTCATGTGGGCTAAAAAAATAGAGCAGTTTTAAATAGATAGTACCTTAAAGCAATAAAGTAAAAAAATTACTGAAATGGAGATGCACCAAAAATAACAAAACAAACTCATAAACTCATAAAGAAAAATTAGGTCTTAAAACTATGATGCTTATTTTAAACTTTATTAAATAACTCAGTACAACATTCACAATTATTTGTTGTTTCCAGCCGCATTACAGAGTTAGTTTTAACAAATAACCACTGTAAAATATTGGCACTGTCGTAGAGACGACCGGTCAGCGTAGAGAGAGTTCCTTTAAATAATTATCCTGCTTAAAACTACCTCAATAATACTTAAGCGAATTAAACTGCCGCGCTCAGCTAATTAACTAAATTTTACCTATATGTAACTTATACTGCAGCGCTAACAGAAGCAACACTTAGCTTAAATATAAATGAAAGTTAAATAACTTACCAAAATTTAATTCCAAAGGTAGAAGAAGCACAATTAATCACACGCAAGAACAGTGATGAACGAAGAACAGATACAAAGGATAATATGACTGTATTTTAAGGAGAAATTATTACTCCTCTGCTCGCCGACGCAGTCGTAACCAAAATGAACGACAATCAAACGAATTTCGCAATCGAAAACACTTGCCTGCCTCTAGTGGACCACGTGGTCACAAGACAACATAAATAAAAAAATAAATAAATAAAAGGGATCGTGTTTCTGTTTCCAACATTCCCACCCCAATAAGGCGTAACTCAAGTACTACCGCCTTATTACAGATTACGGAAACAGAAACCGCCAAATCGATATAATACAGTACGATATCAAGAATTTTATACAGACTAAGCAATCCGGTTTTTTACCTAATTAATAATCGTTAAAAACAAAACAAAACACAGCAAGCCATACACAAATACAAAAAAAAAAAAAAAAATTACTTTAACTGTCCTTCCAGTAGACACAGTTTTCGAATGTCTCTCAGGAATATGGAACCATCCGCTGTTCGCACACGCACCCTTCTCACCAGACCACGTTTATCAGGTAAATTTTCCACTACGATAGCCTTTGGCCATTGCCCACGAGGTGTAGCTTCGTCCATCATCAATACTAAATCGCCGGGCACCATATTAGGAGATGAACCAAACCATTTTTGTTTGGGTTGAAGTAATGGTAAGTATTGATTGAGCCATTGTTTCCAAAATTTATCTGCCAAATATTCGGTTTTCTTCCATGAATGACGATAGGCGTCAGCTTTCATGAAACTGTCGAATTTTACATCATCGGCCAGAGATCCGCTCAAAATTGCACTGGGCGATAAAGCAGTCCAATCATCAGGTGAGTTGGGAAGCTTAGTAATGGGCCGGTTGTTTAAAATTCGCTCAATTTCCACCACATAAGTAAATAAATCAAATTCATTCAAGGTACATGTAGATGTGATGGATCGAAAAATCTTGCGGAAAAGTTTAAAGAAGATTTCGTAAAATCCGCCCTGGTGGGATGCACGCGGCGGATTGAAAACCCAGTCAATTTTTCCTTTTAGCAACTTTTGAGCAGCAACAAAATTTCCGCCATTATCGCTGTATATAGTTTTCGGGCTGATATTTCGTCGGTTAGAGAATCGTTTGAACGCCTGCAGAAACGAATCAGCTTTGAGTGAGGGCACCACTTCAAGATGAACAGCTCTCGTAGCAAGACAGTTAAATATACAAATGTAACGCTTCACTCTACTTCGACCAACGGTGATCATTATTGGTCCCATGATGTCTGTGCCAATATTACTGAATGGATGGCTCTCTTGAATTCTTGATGGTGGAAGATCGCCCATTTGTTGTCTCCCAGCGCTCGCCTTCCATACTCGACAAGGAATGCAACCATCCAGCACTCTTTTTATCGCAGACCGTCCGTTCACAATCCAAAAAGTCCTATTCAGGTCTGCTAACACATGATTAACCCCCAAATGACCTTCCTTTTCGTGATGAAACTTAATTAAAAGGTCCGTCACTGGGTGTGAGTGTGGTAGAAGCAACGGAAATTTCGCCTCGTAAGGCAAGGAAGCATTTCTAAGTCTTCCACCAACGCGAAGGAAACCTTGTTCAACAAACGGACTTAGTGATTGAATCTCCCGAAGTGCGGTTGAACCTTTTATCATTTGTTCAGTAACAATAAAGGCTGGGTCTGAAACTTCAGATTGGTTCGGCAAAATGGCAAACACCTCAGCAAAGGATTGGACTTGAGTTACTCGAAGGATTGTTTCTCGTGCCGCGTAGCATTCTGCGGCCGTTAACGGTCCTATCAAGGGAATCTGGTTGCAGCTCTTTCCCTTCCATCGCAAAAACACTATAAATCGTAGCATCCAAGCTACCGCACGTTGCAGTCTGGTAAAGTCAGAGTAGTGCGCGAACAAACGTGAAACTACATCTTCCTTCTGGAACTTTTGGAAACAGCATTGTTTCATCCCTTCGACTTCTTGGTCATCATTTAACCACTCAGATAGAAATTTGGGTTGCTCAGGCCAATGTTCACTATTACACAATAAAAACGGTGGCCCTTTAAACCACAAATCAGCCGAACAACACATTTTTGGCGGAATGCCTCGCGACGATAAATCGGCGGGGTTTTCATTTGTGGGCACGTAGCGCCATTGAGTGACTGACGTAAGCGTGTGCAACAGTTCAACACGGTTTGCAATAAACATTTCGAAACGCGATGACGAATTATTAATACAGCGAAGAACCACAGTAGCATCTGTCCAGTAATATTCCTCATCAATCGTTAAATCAAGCTCGTTTTTAATTAAATTACTTAATCTAGCCGAAAGTACAGCAGCAACTAATTCAAGGCGAGGAATAGAAATCCTTTTAATTGGGGCAACACGAGACTTACCCATAATCAAATTGCAATACACTACACCGTCACTACATACACTGCGCAAGTAACTACACGCCCCATAGCCCACAGTACTGGCGTCAGAAAAAGTATGAAGCTCTACCCGCTTGGTGTTGTTATCGGGCAAGATACACCTAATCACTTCTACTTGTTCAAGCTTAGGAAGCGACCCAAACCAACAGTCCCATCCCTGCTCCAGGCCTGGAATTTCGCTAATATTTTGGTCCCACCCCAAGTTAGACTGGCAGGTTTCTTGGAGCAACCTTCTAGCAGGCAGTAAAAAGGGTTGTATGATCCCGAGAGGGTCATAAGTCTGTCCGATCATTGAGAGCAGACCACGACGAGTATTTGGTTTGGTCTTAATATTCACTTTTACCTTTAGCAGATCTGACGAAGCGTCCCAGAACACTCCCAACGTTTTATGGACAGGCAACTTACCGGATAGATTCACATGTCCTGCCAAGTCTTCAGGCGACAATTGTTCTAAGACAGTCCTGTTGTTGGATAAAAATTTAGTTAAATGAAATCCCCCACTTGCCAACAAAGGGCAAAGCTGGGTCACCAAATCACTGGCATCTTTCTCTGTAATACATGACACGCATATATCATCTAGGTATTTCTTAACACCGCATCCACAACATCCTGACTCGCACCCGTTACATTCTCACTTGCTGTTCTCCTCAAAGCAAAAGCCGCACAGCAAGGGGAAGATTTGGCCCCAAAAACATGAGTGCGCATACGATAAGTTATAGCATTTTGGGTTAAATCGTTATCCGGATACCAAAGAAATCGCAACGAGTCCCGGTCGTTTTCATCTACCATTACTTGCGAAAACATTCCCTTTATGTCCGCAACTACCGCAATTGGGTGTTGCCGGAAACGAATCAAAACGCCAACAACAGTGTTAGTCAAATCGGGCCCGCGTAGCAGCTTATCGTTTAATGATTCACCATTGCAGCGAGCGCTACAATCGAATACAACGCGGAACTTACTCTCACCCATGATGCAGTGATGGGTAATATATCGTATCCGACCACTGGACGTCAACTCCTCAGAAACACGTTCGGCATACTTATCTATGTATTAAGACATCTTTTCTGAATAGCGATCGAAAAGAACAGGATCTTTCTGAAATTTTTTCTTAAGATATTTTAAACGCGTCTCTGCTAACGAACGACCATCGGACAACAGTGTCGCGTCACCTTTCCACAGGAGACCGACCGAATAATGACTATCTATTTTCTTAACCGATCTGTTTAAAATAAAAAGAGCATGTTTATCTTCCTGCGACAAAGCCAGTGCGTTTCTGCCTTCATCGCAGTCCTCAAAATCTTGGGCTAATATTTCTAATAATCGCTCGCAAGACGTATCTGTGTTTTCAGTGCTTAAAAAATTAACCATTAAATTAGAAGGCTCTTCCAGCCTCTGGTCTCCCCCATCTGTGCCGTAAATAGTCCACCCCAAAGCTGTGTGAAGCCCACATGGATCGCCTAGATCACCGACAATCATATTTTTCGTCAAAAATGCTTGGTGTAAATCACAACCTAATAAGAGATCTATATTTTTTTCGGCCAACGAAGGGAAGTTTAAGCTACGAAGGTGAGAATAACCTTGAATTAACTCGTCTGTTGGAATGCCACAACTTACATCCACCATTTCGTCGACTACAAACGCATCCTTCACTTTGAATGCTTCAACCTCATTCACCCCCTGGATGGCCAGGTCACTTACCTTTCGATCCATGACGGACACCGCATTGCTCGTAAGTAATCTCACATTCGTTGCAGAAGGAGACAACCCCAGTCGCTTGGCTAAGCGATCTGAACACATGTTGACGCTTGATCCTTCATCGATAAAAGCGTATGTAAGCACATAGTCGCCAGGATCATGTGCCCACACCTTCACGGGAACAACCTTAAAAATAGCTGATCCGGAGGCGGCCCCAGATAGATTAGTCCTAGAACTAGCTGCACACACCACCTGATCAGCGTCCTGATTCATCTCGTCGTCAGTGGGGGGAATATTAGCATCAACATTTATAGATTTTTTTTCCCTTGGATACCAATGAAGTAAGGTATTATGCTTCTTACCACAGCTACCACACGCTATTTTAACCCTGCAGCTAGAAACTTGATGCCCAGGGAGTAAGCAGTTAAAACACAGTCCCCTTTTCTGAACAATCAGTCTCCTATCATCTATCGATTTGGATTTAAAGTCAGGGCATCGCCATAATTTATGATGGCCTTCACAGCATGCACACACCAATTTGTTTAAAGGAAGTGATATTGATCTTTGAGCGGTGCAAACTCGCTGGGTTTTCCTGCAAATTTCGAGACCTCATCTGGTTTGATTGAATATGCTGCGTTTT
The DNA here is from genome assembly GCA_963680785.1 of Diplosoma virens. NCBI lineage: Eukaryota > Metazoa > Chordata > Ascidiacea > Aplousobranchia > Didemnidae > Diplosoma > Diplosoma virens. The sequence continues at coordinate 29,468,549 of OY796896.1, read as the reverse complement.
ATAGAGCAATCTGCCAAACTCGCTCTCGGCTTCCGAGGCCGATTTCTCAACTAAAATTCTCAAATCGTAAAACGACTTAAATCCATCTGTGCTCACGGAAACAAACTGAGATTTAACCCTATGTGGCAACTTTTCAAATAACCCATGCAAAAGCTCTTGTGAATTCAATATCCACATCTTGTCTAATCCTTCAAACGTTACTTCGCACTGAAACATCTTATCCGCAAGAAGCAGCAAACTTTCGGCATCACCCTCTTTGATTATAGGTCCGTTAAGAAGATCAACGCGTAGACGTTTGATAAGTTTTTGAACATCACCAAATCGCTTGTCCAATCTATCCCAAGCTTTAGCATAAGCAGTTTGACTATCAATAAGGCATCCTATTCCTGCGATCACTTCATGAGCCTTTCCTACGCATGCACTATTCAAAAATGCCATTCTATCTTCAAAATTAGTATATACACCTTCCACGTGTCTTTTAAAACGCCTTTTAAAGTCCCAATATTTTAAGACATCTCCATCAAAATTATCAAGGTTTAGTCTAGGCGCAGGAGGTAAAGGTATCTGACCATAACCCACTTGCGCTGCTGGAAAATTGTTTACATTACCAAGAAAGAGTACCGCTCCTGGATTTAGAGTTGGCTTAGTAAAGTCTACCTTGCTGTCTGCTTCCAATTTACCTGTGTCAGAACCTTTTCTTATACAATGGGTCTGATTTTGCGGCGGTGAAAATTCATTATCATCGATATTCACAGGAAACCTTTCACTAACCTTTACATTAGAGATATTATCAACAGGGATGTCAAGATGCTTACTCAACAAATAACTTGTCGCACAACTTTCGTTAACGCTAGACCTTCCGTCAACATCGTACTTTAAAACCCGTGAAACCTCTTCCTTAACTTCAAACAGCACATCCTCTACCCGACAAGCAATTTTATCCAAATCTACGTCAACCTCATCATCATCACACGCAAGAACATCTGCATGTAGCAACGAAATTGCTTCAAAACACCTTTGCCACTCATTCTCAACACATGATGCTCCTTCTTTCACAGATTTACGGTTAAGCTGCCTTTTTAACACAGAAGCTCTTGCTTGAATAGCAATGATTTTTCGTTTTAATTCGTTCTTATTAATGGTCTGTGAATTGCTTTCACTACATCGCCCGGGGCTACCACTACTCGAAGTCACCGCCCTTTTATCATGAGAACTCATGGTTAAACAATTGGTACTAAAATAATTACCACAAACAAATGAAACACAAGTTATCAATCAAGACAAATGCCAAATTTTAAATAGAATTAAAACTTATCTTAAAATAATTTCTCCTTAAAAGAAATGTAAAATATTGGCACTGTCGTAGAGACGACCGGTCAGCGTAGAGAGAGTTCCTTTAAATAATTATCCTGCTTAAAACTACCTCAATAATACTTAAGCGAATTAAACTGCCGCGCTCAGCTAATTAACTAAATTTTACCTATATGTAACTTATACTGCAGCGCTAACAGAAGCAACACTTAGCTTAAATATAAATGAAAGTTAAATAACTTACCAAAATTTAATTCCAAAGGTAGAAGAAGCACAATTAATCACACGCAAGAACAGTGATGAACGAAGAACAGATACAAAGGATAATATGACTGTATTTTAAGGAGAAATTATTACTCCTCTGCTCGCCGACGCAGTCGTAACCAAAATGAACGACAATCAAACGAATTTCGCAATCGAAAACACTTGCCTGCCTCTAGTGGACCACGTGGTCACAAGACAACATAAAAAAAAAATAAATAAATAAAAGGGATCGTGTTTCTGTTTCCAACAACCACAAGTGAGTTATGGTAAGTAAATGAAATTACGCATTTGATGTACAGCTTGGGACAATGTTTAAGACTGGCTGGTAATATCTTTTTGTTTCTTTCATGTAAATATTTTTTTGTTTGTTTTATGTTAATACTACCGAAATGACCAGAATCTACAAAATGTTTGAAATTTTCTTTTGTGTTACAATGAACTTATATTACTCACAAAAAAAGATTGTATTTTGGCAAAAAAAGTAAAATTTTTGTTAAAATTATAGCAATAACACTGATCAACAAAAAAAAGATTTTTTTTGTAAGCAAGAACAAGAGCACTTATTTTTGGGTAACAGCAGGAGGCTGATTTCAAATCTCGCATTAGTTTTTTTTTCTAGTACGTCAAGTTTTAAAGACATGAAGGGGATGAGAGCATTTTATACTCTATAAATGGCAATATCTCTGCCACTATCACAGCAGTTGTTTAGGTTTTGGCATACTAAACCAATTAGCACGCTGTTATGGTTAATGTTAGATTAAACAAGCAAGTTCAAAGTATCAGCGTGGATGTTTACTGATAGACTAAAAATCAGATAACAAGCCAGCTATTTTTTGTCTATTATAGTTTTGAAAATTACTGTTTATTAAAAGCCTTGAAACAACTTATTCTTGGTTAGTCTTAAAAAAACTGCTAGTCCTAAATGAGTAGCCTTAACAAAGGTTGCTTATAATTAGCCTTAAAAAAGGTTGTTTTGGGTAGCCTTAAGAAAAGCTGTTTAAGAATGTCATAGCAAAATGATTGCTTTTGACTTGGACACCACTTAGTACTGCAATCAATACCAAGATGAAAATTTTAAAATGTTTGGCATACGATTTCTATTTGTATGTATAAGTTGAATCATCACGCTACAACAGCCAGCAAAAATTACTTATCATATCCTAATTGCAAACTCCTTGATACTTTTTATCCATTGCTTGGATTCTTCTTTTTCTTTCAGCCTTTCCCTTTGATCAAGGGTAGCCACAATGTATGATGTTTCTCCAAAGCATCCTGTTTTCAACGTCCTTCTCCCTTGCACCAACTTTCGCCAATCTTCCTTCACTACATCTAAAAATTTTCTCTTTGATCTCCTTCTTTTTCTCTTTTCCGGTAACTCCATTTCTATCACCCTTCTTTCTTCGTATTCCTGGTCTTTCTACATGACATGTCCATACCACCTCAGCCTGCCCTCCCTAATCTTCATTCCTAACCGTTCTACCTTAACTGTACCCCTGATGTACTCATTTCTAATCGTATCTTTTTTCGTCACTCCCATAGCAAACCTCAACATTTTTATCTTTGCGACTTCTCTTCCACTTGTTTCTTTGTGACTGCCACCGTCTCAAGTCCATACACCATTGCTGGTCTCACCACTGAACTGTACACTTTTCCTTTTACTCTAGCTGGTAACCTCCTGTCACAGATTACTCCCGATACTTTTCTCCATCCATTCCATTATGCCTGTACTCTCCTCTTTAGCTCCATCTCACAATTACCACTTTTTGTACCATTGGTCCCAAATACATAAATTCCTTTACTCTTGGCACTTTTGTATCCTCCATCTTCACGGTTTCGTCATCATTTCCTCCATTTATGCACAGATATTCGGTCTTTGACCTACTTACTTTCATTCCTCTTCTTTCCAATGCATACTTTCAGCACTCTAGTCTCCGCTCCATTCTTCCCTGTTCTGTTTGCAAATCACAATATCATCAGCAAACAGCATTGTCCATAATGGTTCTCTTCTTACTTTGTCTGTTAGCCTATCCATAATCACTGCAAACAAGAACGGACTTAACGCTGATCCTTGGTGCAGTCCAACTTGACCTTGAAACTTTCTGTAGTTTCTACTGCACACCTCACCACTGTTTAGCTTTCCTCATGCATATCCTGTACAAGTCGCACATACTTTTCCGTCATTCCGGATTTTCTCATACAGTACCACAGCTCTTCCCGTGGAACCCTGTCGTAAGCTTTCTTTAGGTCCACGAATATACAATGTAGTTCTCTTTGACATTCCCTGTACTTTTCCATAAAATTCTTACAGCAAACATGGCATCGGTGGTTCCCTTTCCTGGCATAAATCCATATTGCTGTTCACTAATCTCTACTCTATTCCTTAGCCTGGCTTTAATTATTCTTTTCCATATCTTCATTGTGTGACTTGTCAGCTTTATTCCTCTGTGGCTTCCACAGCATTGTGTGTCCGCTTTGTTTTTACAGATTGGGATAAGCACACTCCTTCTCTATTCTTCTGGCATCTGTTCACCTATTAGTAGTTTGTTGAACAGTCTGGTCAAAAACTTTATCCCCATCTCTTCCATGCACTTTCAAGGTTCTACCGGCAACTCATCTGGCCAACCGCTTTACCTTTTTTCATCCTTCTCAGTGCATTCTTCACTTCTTTTCTATTGACGCTATTTACCTCTTCGTTAACTACTTCTGCTTCCTCTGTCCTAGGTTTTCTGTCATTTTCCCTGTCCATCAGTTTCTCAAAGTACTCCTTCCATCTCTTTAACACTAGTTCCGAATTTACCATCACATTACTGTTTTCATCCTTCATAACTATCACGTGCTGTATATCTTTTGCTGCTCTTTCTCTCTGCGTAGCCAATCTGTACAACTCCTTTTCACCTTCTTTTGTTTTAAATCTTGCGTACAAATCTTTATATGCACATCCCTTCGCCATCACAACTGCCTTCTTTGCCTTACAGTATTTTCATCTCTTATTTTGTCCCATGCTTTCTTTGCCTCTTTTATTTCTTTTATTCTCTTTGTACTTCCTCATTCCGCCACCGTGTCTTCCTGTCTCCTTTTTGTTTCCCAAATGTCACTTCCAGCACAATTTCAGCTGTTTTGCTTTGCTTGGATATCTTTCTTGGATTTTATTGGTTGGATATCTTGGTGAAATATTTCACCCTGCTTAGCATCAATTGCTCCAAGATTTTTAAGAAAAAACTCAAGGTGTAAATGAAGAAAATGCATGTTTAAAGATATGTGACATCCCATTTTGTTGTTTGCAGCAAGCAACTTTGCAACACCTTCTGATATGAAGGTGACTTGAAATTTTCCAAAACATTTAAATGCATGCAAAGCTTATAGTTCTAATGTATAAAGTTTTTCCAAATTCTGGGTTTTCAAAAACTTTTTGAATTTGTGGACCAACAGAATTTTTTCTTTCAACTTGCTGAGCTTAGTTTGGAAAACTTTTTGCAGTGAAATTCAAAGCCATTCAAACAGTATTTAGCCATAGCTTTCATAAAGCTTGTTATGTAAGAGTGCATTAAAACTTTATCAGGATTTACTAAAGAAATGAGCAGAATATTTTTTACTCCAGGTTTGTGTCGGCAGCGTGGTCGAGTGGTTACAGCACCGGAGTGATGATCAACATGGTCTCGGTTCGAAACCCACTTGTGCCATTCTGTTGTGTCCTTGAGAAAGACAGTTTACGGCGTTTTCCCCTGCTTGGTGGTCTTGACAAGCAGTTCTAAATTACAGTAATATCTCTACTAAATTACTAGCGGACAGCAATATCTTGGCATCTCCGGAAGCAGGTCGGGGTAATTGCTTACCCTATGTATAACGCCTCCGTCGCTTTCCTGCGAGTCAGGAGGATAAATATAGAGATAAAAACAAAAAAAAATTTACTCTTGTCAGCCATTCTTTTGTTTCATAGTGCTGTGCAATGACACGGCTGTCCCAAAAACATAAAACAAACATGTTTAGTAAACTCCCCATACAATTTTATTAATATTTCTGATAACACATAAGCTCCCCTGATAGTCACAATAATGCATCGCATTCAATAAGATTTCAATATTGTTGCAAAATTCTTTTAACTGGGCAGAGTGTGCAATAGGGATGGAGAGTCTTTTATTTTCAACATGTAAAAAAATTGTTTTCAAGCTTCTCTTTGAGAAATCAATGAAAAGCCTCCATTCATCCACGATGTACTATACCCAGAGTTTGAAATAACTCTTTAATACCATGGCAGTGACAAAGAAGTCCTCAATTTTTAATGTCGAATAAAAATCCCTATTGCGTTTTCTGTAGTAACTTACTTTGACATCTTTTTTAACTATATTTTATTCTTTTAACCATGATGCAAGGAGCTCTGCCTTTTCTTTAGAAAAGCATAAATCTCTAGTTAGGTCATTTAGATGCTTCAGTAAAAATAAGATGGTATTTTCTGTGGTATTATACTTAGAATCTGTAGAGTTGGCAGAAATGAATTCGTCAGAATTCTTTTTGTTAGCACTGTAATCAACAGCATCAATCCCATTTTGAAGAAAAACTAGTGATGGCATTGACTCATCACGAGGAACTGGTACTGATTTGGTTCAGATTTAAAAAATTGGCAAAGATTCAAACGTGCGCTTGGTTTGCTTGTTTCTATCACATTCGCATCTTCTCAAGTGGTTCTTTTCTACAAGCTCAATCAGAAAAAGAAAAAAGCATGTAATTTTGTTACATCAAAGATAAATTGATTTACTGTTTATTGATTACTCACTGGGATACGCGCTGCAAGTTAAAAGTATAATTTTGAAGTCAGATAATGGTTGTTAAATCGATAGTGATAATTTTTCTATTTGATGTTTCAAAATCGTTAGTAGTTATTATTTATTTATTTGTTCTAATCAAACTTTGGGTGCGTTGGAAAATTTCCGTAAGTTAACTATTTTAAATCATCATTGTTGTGTTTTTTACTTCTTGTATCTTTGTCTTAGAATTACGAAAATAACCTTCAATACACTCCTAACTGAACTTCGATCGAGCGTTTCGTCAATTGGCAACGTAACCCAGCTATTAGTAAGAAAAATAGATTAGAGCAAATCAGGTACTTTTGCTAAATCTAAGTTGGGATTTATCTCTCTGTTTGAAAGAAAAGCTCTTTGTTTTGGTGAGACAAAATAGCAATCCTGACAGTGATCTTTGGGTTCACACCAAATCATTGGGACTGAAAATGGCATAAAAAAACGACCATTTATTTAGACAATCGTGCAAGCCTAAACAGCATTTCTTGCATATTTTACAAGGTGCCCAGGTCTTATCTTAGTCACTTAATGGGCAACCAAAATATATCCTACACATCTTCTTGTTTTTATGAGTGATATTTCTTTGTTGCTCGTAAAACTTTCCAAAATAAAGCAAAACCGATTTGGATGATTTAAGCACTTTCTAGTTATTATGAATATATTTGAAACTTTGAAAAACCATTAACGTAGTCCTACCTTTTTTACACCTGTAGAAATAAATATAACATGTTGCCATGCATTGATAATATTATTTCCTCCTTTGCGCTCGCCTATGGTCAAACATTTTTTAATTTTTAATTTAAATAATAACTTTTAAAATTATCTTCTTCCATCCTTTCAATGCCACTCAGTGCTTTCATTTAAGTTGTTTTACCACTTAAAAATATTGTTCTATAATGTCGTAACGCAATGTTCTATTGCGGGGCTAGTCAATTGGCAAATCGTGGTTTGCATCCGGACCTGTGGAGTACTGATTGAGAACCTCAATGGTTTCTGAATTTTGGCTGCATTTATGAATTTACAACATGGAAATCTATTAATTGTTTGGTTACGGTTTGTTCTTGTAACTATCATTATTCTCATTAGAAGCTCTAGTTGCCAATTGTTTTGTCACCAATATATGTTTGTTTACATCTACAATAATATTGTTGTCAAATAAATTCAAACCAACTTATAGTCAACGTAGTTATAACTTTAGCACTGTGAGATGATCAGGACAAGTACAGTATAGTAAGCTAGTTGTAGCATAGACTATTTATTTTATTCATTTCATCTCTATATTTATCCTCCTGACTCTCAGGAAAGCGACGGAGGCGCTAATAAATAGGGTAAGCAATTACCCCGACCTGCTTCCGGAGATGCCAAGATATTGCTGTCAGCTTGCAATTTAATAGAGATATTACTATAATTTAGAACTGCTTGCCAAGACCACCATACAGGGGAAAGTGGCTTAAAGTGTCTTTCCCAAGGACACAACAGAATGGCGCGAGTGGGTTTCGAACCGAGGCCATGTTGATCATAAGCACGGCGCTTTAACTACTCAACCATGCTGCAGACTAGATCAGCGTTTCCCAACCACCGGTCCGTGTAATTCTTTTGATGGTCTGCAAAGTATTTTCCTTTATGCCAGGCTAATTTAATATTTAATCATAAGCATTGCCAAGTTTTTTCTTCCTGTAAAACTTATTATACGCTTGACCAATTCACAGCAGTAAACTGGCATATCTCACCTTCCTTGATAACACAAAATTGTTTTTAATAATGAAAGTTAACCTTTTTGATTACCTAAATTTTGTGCCATTTATGATTGTTCCATCATAAATTGTGTTCAGCTTTCAAAAAGTTTAATACAAAAAATGCTATTTTTTACTTTTGAGGTGCTGCTATAGCTAACTTTGTTAATTGTTCCTTGTAACGTAGGCTAAGAGATAAACTTTGCTTTTTTCAAAAACAAAAAATAACAGTTTTTTTTAACATCATATTAACTTATTTATTGTTTCTTGCAAAGTATTAGCTAAATGATAAGTTTTTGTCGTTTGAAAAAAACGAAATGTATTCCTTGTTAATTATTCCCCCAACCGTCGCTATTTTCATCTCGTAAAGCAGGGGTTTTCAACCTGTGGGCCATGGCCTAGTAGTGGGCCACAGTGGTTTTTTTAGTGGGCCATGGAGCATAAATCAAAATGAAAGCAATATGTATAATATATATGTATAATTAGGCTTGCCATCTGTCCCATTTTTTAGGCATTTTTCTGGCGTCCTGTGCAGTCAACCACATGAAGACTTTTTTTTTTTTTAGAGAACACTATGATTTTGGGACAAAAATAGGGAAAATTGACAGCAATTCCAGGTGAAGACCTTTTTCTTTTTTTTTTTTAGAGAACACTATGATTTTGGGACAAAAATAGGGAAAATTGACAGCAATTCCAAGTGAAGACCTTTTTTTTTTTTTTTAGAGAACACTATGATTTTGGGATGGGAATTTAATTTTGTTGAACAAAGTGGGTTGTGAAGTTAACTTGGGTTGAAAAATAGGTCACGGTACAGAAAAGGTTGAAAACCACTGTCGTAAAGCATTCGCCCAGCTCTGCAATTTCACTTCTTGAAAAGAGCACAGAGAAGCAGAGGGAGAAAGAGTGAAAAAGAACGAGAGAGAGAAGTGAGTTGAAAACGAGAGAATTCAAAATTTAGAAAAAAGAGTTTTAAACTGTGAGGACGATTCCTTAACTTGCTCCAAATTTTCAACAAAAAGCAAAAAGCGAGAGAATTCAAAATTTAGAAAAAAGAGTTTTAAACTGTGAGGACGATTCCTTAACTTGCTCCAAATTTTCAACAAAAAGCAAAAAGCCAATGCAATTGAAAACAATTTATTTACAAGCTGACGTTTCGAGAATTAATTTTACTCATTTTCAACAAGACTGCCAGTAAGAATTTTTTGTTTATCGCAGATTTATGCAAAATCTTCCAACATACAAACAAAATGACAAAAACAACATTACACATTATTTGAAAAGGTTATTGAAAGTTTTAAAGTTTAAACGTATTTAATGTCGAATATCGATATGTTTTTTTAGACCAGCCATGTCCAACCGAAATGCGTCAAGGGCCAAAATTTATTTTGCTATTTTTGAAAGGGCCGCAAACATAGTACACTGAAAAGAAATTGCATAAAAATGAAAGTGCAAAAGGAACGCAGAATCTTGCTCTGATTATTTAAGTTTCGTCCCAAAACTCAGGTGTTCTCTAAAAAAAAGGTTTTCTTCTAAAGGCCATTGTTTAACATGTGATGAAAAAATGAAAAAAATTGTTTTTATGCAATTTGAATCAAGAATAAAGCAGGTTTGACAAAACAACAATCCATAAGTAGAATTACCCCAGGTCTTTAACAATTTTAAAAAATCTCTCCCATTTTCCCAGACTACCTGCATTTCCCCCATTTCTGGCAGCCCTGATTTTCAAAGCAAAATACAGTTTTTTAAAAAACAAAACTTAAAATCTTAAAACACTGTTACGTCACAAGAAAGAAAAATACAAATTAATTACGTGTTAAATAAATTTAAGGTGCCGAACTTTGATCAATGTATCGGGAGAACATTTCAGTGTTTCCTGATGCCGGTCGCAAGCCCGGATAAATGGGGAGGGTTGCGGCAAGAAGGGTATCCGACGTAACACTTTTTGTCAGATTATACAAATGCGTTATGTTGAAAAATCCATACCGGATCGGTCGCGGCCCGAGTTACCAACGACCGCCTCAGGTGTCGCACAGCAGAACACCTGTGAAAAATATGCTACTGCTGGGCTTAGTGAGAACAAGAGGAGAAAGAGAGGAGAAAGGCGAGTGAAGAGGCAGCGAGAATTGTCCAAAAGGGAGACGCACACTTATAAGAATTGGTACCTTAAATATAAGGACAATGACTGGAAAGGGAAAAGAGCTGGCAGACATGATGAAGCAAAGGAATGTAGATATACTGTGCCTACAGGAAAAAAGTGGAAAGGGAGTAAACTGAGGAACATTGGAGGAGGCTGCAAACTATTCTATAACGGAGCTGATGGAAGAAAAAATGGAATAGGGATAGTGGTGAGAGAGGACCTGGTTGAAAGTGTCTTGGAGGTAAATAGGGTGTCAGACAGATTAATGGCCATGAAATTGTGGGAAAAAGGGTTAGTAGTTAACATAGTAAGTGCGTATGTTCCACCAATGTAACTATCGCCAAAACCTCGAATTCAGAATAAAAGAACACAAACCAGGACTTTCCAAAAATGATACGGACGTCTCCAAACATGTAATCGAAAACCGGAACCATCGAATTGGTTTTAATAATGTTAACATTTTAGCACACTTGTACAATTGCGTAAATTATCAATTAAAGAAACATTATTAATACAAAATCTAAAAGCATTGCTAAACATTGATCAAAGTTTGGTCCCTTTATATTTATTTAACACGTAATTAATTTGTATTTTTCTTTCTTGTGACGTAACAGTGTTTTAAGGTTTTAAGTTTTGTTTTTTAAAAAACTGTACGTATTTTGCTTTGAAAATGAATAAAGTTAACTCTGAAAACGTCAGCTTGTAAATAAAACAGTTTCTTTTAATTTTGGGTAAATTTTGCTTTTCAACGTGATATTATGTACAATCTTATGAACACTTTTTATTTTTCCTATTGAAATCTAAATTTACACCTTTCTGTCTATTTTTTATTGACCTTCGCAAAATTGGATTTTCAACTGATAAGTATAGTTCCTCATAGTCATTTCAGAAATAGTTTTCAGCACTCAAAGGGTTTTACTTTCTTTTTGAAACTTCTTGATGGTGTTATATACAGCAGACTTGCTAACCATTATCTCCTTTATATTTCACGTTCTGAGAGCTTTATTGTGCAAAGAGCAATAATTTAAATGCGTTTTTCAACACTGACTGCTAGTTTTTTTGCCCATTTTTCAAATCTTAAAGTTTTGTATCTTTTAAGCTAAACATTTGAAATATTAAGCGAAAGTAAAAATTAAAAATGGATATGTGATAAGGTCTATTTCAAAAATTAAAATAAGCAATTTGACGGAATAATGCTAAGAACTACATGATTAATAAGTTTTTGTTTAAAATGTGCATTTTTCTTAAGGTGGTTTTATACTTTTGCCTCTGGCTGTATATAATAATAAGTTTCATTGTTGTTGTTGTTGCTGCCCTCCTCCATGAATATCTTAGAGTAGCCATCCCTTAACCTCTCAAAGAAGCCAATTTAAATTCCCACTCTTGGATTACCTCGGCTGCTTCTAAAGGCTTTTTTCACAGACTAGTAATTTTGTGTTGTGTTGGTGGTTGACTGCAGTTAAAGAGGTGATTAGTGTCATGTGTATGTGACAAGCGTAGTGGGCATCGTGGCTTGTAAGTTTCAGGGTTCACTGCATGTACGTGGCTTTGCAAGAGTAGTGATTTGTTGGCTCTGAGCTGTACCAATTTTGTACGCATATGACGTGGTAATGTTTGTTCCGATGAATGAATTTCATAGGGTGTGGTGTTAGTAACTTTGTTGTATTTTTTAGAACTGAGGTATTGTGAGGTGATGGTAGTGTAAATATGTTTGAGGTTTTCTCTACATTTCTCAGGTGTTATGTCTGGTTTTATGATGATGATGTAAGTATACTCGTTGTTATGAAAGATTGTGGCTTTCATATTTTTGGGCGGATTTAAGTATATATTAAGATCATGTAATAGGTGTGATTGTGTTTGAGTCATTTGTTTAAGTGGAGTAGCATGAAGTTTAAGATGAGTGTCCATTGGAAGGACTTTGGTTTCATCGTGTAAGTGTTGAGTGTTTGTATCTCGTGTGCAGCCAATAGAAATTTCAAAAACTGTGTTCTGAATGGTTTGCAGTTTCTTCATGTGGATGTTTGATATGATAGGAATTCAAATGTTGTTCGCGTATTCCAAAATGGGGCGAGTGATAGCTTTGAATGTGGAGACAATTAATTTTTTTGTTTAGCCCGTTGGGTAGAAGTGAGTGCTTTCAGAATGTTTGGCGCTTGTTTTGCTTTAGTGATGGTGACATTTATATATTGTGAAAAGGTTAGTTTTGGGTCAAGAGTGATTCCAAGATTTTTTGGGTGTTTTGTTGTTGGTAATGTTTGGTTGTTTAATTTAAGTCATAAAGTTGTGCTGTATTCATCTGGGTCTGGTGTAAAAATTGTGGTGGTAGTTTTATTTGCGTTAACATGAAGATTATTAGTAGAGGCCCATTCATATATTTTGTGGAGATATGGTTAAATACGTTGTTGGGCCTTACGGCGTTTGGTGTGAGATGCAGTGATTGTTATATTATCAGTTATTTTGTGATTTGTACGTCTTTTGGGGGGGAGTGAAATGTCAGAAGTATAAATGTTGAATAATGTTGGAGATAGAACACCAACCTGTGGTACTCCAGTGTTGATTCATTTAAGTTTTGATAGCGTGCCATTGTATTAAGTGCATACTTGTTGTCCTTTTATGTAGTTTGCTATGAACTTGATGATGATGTTAAGAATGTTTGTTAATGTGAGTTTGTGTACAAGTTTGTGTATGTTTATTGTATCAAATGCCTTGCTCACGTCCAAAGTTACAGCTACGGTGCGTTATGAAGGCCTTGAATTGTTGAAACCTCTTGTGATTTGCTGGCAGATATTTTGCAAAGCAGTGTGTGTTAAGTGTTTATGTTTGAATCCATGTTGATGAGAAAAAGCTGTAAAGTCTTTTCTTTAGTGTTTTGGCAAGGGGTGATAAAAGTGATATGGGTCGATAATTTGTGCCAATGTTGTGGCTTTGTTTGGATTTGGAATGGGGATGATAGTGGCACGTTTCCAAAGATGGGGTATTGTGTTAGTGTTTAGGGCAGTGTTTTACATGTTTGTAAGGTATCTGATGGCAAGTGGCCCTATGTGTTTGAGGTGTCTGATGTTTATGCCATCAGATGCAGTAGAATTCTTGTTCGTACTGTTTGAGATGGCTAATTGCACTTTTGTAGTGGTAAGTCGTATTTCCTCTGTAGGAAGTTTCTTGGTTCTATGGTCTATGTGCCTGTTGATTTTGTTTGTGCTTTATGGAGTGACGTTTGTGAATTGTTTTTTAAATTCTTTTGCTTTGTGTATGTCAGTGATGGCTGTTTTAGTTCCGAAGCGAATGCTTCTGTTCCATTGTGTAGGTTGTTATTTGTTAGATAGCTTTGCTTTGGTGCCCCGCAGAGAGTGTGAATTGTGTTTATGATCAATTTTGTCAAGATGTTGTTTCCAAGTGTTTGTTTTGTGTTCATGTATTTGTTTGTTTATGTGATTGTTAAGAGTAATGATTTGTGGGTCCGATCTGTTTTGTTTGCGAATACAGTATGGTTGCGGTGAAGGATAAGCTTGCAAATATGCGTAGGTAGGCGAGTGTAATTTGTGCTGTTGTGATTTCCTTTACGGGATGAAGAGTCTATCCGCATCCAAAATTGTCTTGATAAGGTGTTTGTTTGCCCCATGAACATTTGTGCTGTGGGTTCTGTGCGAGATGAGATTCTCAACATGTTGTTTAAATGATGTCTAATAGGCCTTTTGGTAGTTTGTTATTGTTTTAGTGAAGTGAGAGCGCGCTGTTTTGTTCTTGTGGTGTATACTGAGGGTGGTAGGTAAACGTAAATCATCTGATGTGAGGTAGTGGATGGTCTGCCAGCTAGTGCCGTCATGCAAGTCTGCTGAAGCAGTAGCGATGTCTGGTAAAGTAGGCTGTTGTGTTTGATTAGGTGGTAAACATGTTGGAGCGTTTGTGCTTGGTGTGATGTGATTAGAGTTTAGCAGGATGTCTTCGATCAGTTCTCCTCTATGGTCTATAGTTGGCGAATACCATAACAATGAGTGAGCGTTGACATCTGCTGTGATGATTGCATTTGGAAGATTGGTTATGTTTGTAAGCGTATTGGATATAACTGAGTCTTTTTCTGTTTGTGATAGCTGGGTGGAGTGTACATGTTTGCGATATGTAATTGCTGTGATGTTGAAAGGTGGATTTTGACAATTTGTAGTTCAATTGGAAAGGTGTTTGATGTATTGAGCTGAGAGAAACTGATTTTGTTTTTAATCTAAGTTAGGAGGCCTCCTCCTTGTTTATAAGTACGGTCTGTTTTGATAGGTGTGAACTGAGGAATGTTTGGTGTTTTGTGGAATTGATTAGTTTTGTCTCTTGCATTGTTATGACACCTGCTTGTGTATTTTTAATGAGTACTTGTATTTCATCTGTTTGTTGCGAATTACATTTGCATGAAGTTGCAGGACTTTGAAAAAGTTCTTTAGTGATGTTGTGTTTGTTTGTGTTCTGTGCTTGAAAATGCCGTAAAGTGTGCAGTACCATGAGTTGTTGTAGTCCATTGCTGTGATTTGGGAGCATTTTAAATGCACCCAGTGCTTTGTGCAGCTACATAAAATAGATGTTTGATGTTTAGTGATAGCTTTCAGACAAATGTCACAAACTCATTTGTATGCTTGTGGTCCAGGGTTTGGTGTATGTTGCCCCCAAGAAGCAGCAATCTGATCATCCAGTTTGTGAGTAAACTAAAAAATTGATTGTCCCGAGAAGTCAGAGACGAGTCTATTCTCACCGGATAAAGCAAAGCAAGAGCTTCATCCGACAGAGATCGGACAGAAAGCAGAAATGAGCCAATTTGTAGTGGTTGAAAATCAACCACCAGTGTCCTAACCTCAACGAGGATGACTCATTTAAAAAAGTACTTTTTGAACAGATACCTTTGCCAAGTACCTAAACGTGGACCTTTTTAATCTGCGCGACCCGCGAGGCAGCATGAAAATACGTTCTAGGTGACATGTCATAAATTTGTAATGTAACCCTACCGCTAGGGGGTTTTTATATATAAAATTTCCTTCGCCTAGACTGCTTGTTTGCCATAGCTTTTGAGCACAGTCTGTCCAGGTTTGAAGTTGCCGTCTTGTGAACTACATTTTGTCTGGTCTCTATCTGCAAACCTTTTTTGGCATGGATAATCCCAACAGGAAAGGTCAAATCTCCGGCCAACACAGCTGTACAGGTCACTGAGACACGCAAACTTTCCTACCACGGTAAGGTAGTAGTTCATAGAAAAGATAAGTTTCATTAATAAGATACTTTTTACTCCTGTCAATTGTAATAGGATAAGAGTTCGCATTTTTCAATGTTATCTAAGTAAGGATCTAGGACACCAAAAAAGTAAGAAACTTATGTTTTTTAATGCTTTACAGTAGGGGCTCCCCCACCTTTTTTCAGTCACGGACCTTTTCAAAATAATATCCAATTTAAGGACCTCTAAATTTTTAAGACTGGTCATGCCTAATAATTTTAAAAAGGATTTTAAAATTCGGTCTAACTTCCAGTGTACTCGCAAATCCCCGCACCCTTTTCTCAAACCCTGGTTGGTAACCACTGCTTTATACCAGTGCTTTATAACGAATGTGTTGCGGTACAGTGGTTTCCCGCAAGATGATACTAGGCATAGCACAGAATAGAGTGATCTAAAGGCTACTTTTTTAAATGGAAAAAACGTTTGCTTTTTTAAAATTTAAGCTTTACAATTGATAGATAATTCTTTGATTCAAACTTTAGCAAACTTTTTAATTGATTAAGAAAAATTAATAACTTAATTTGTTTTTAAGTTGATTCAATATTTTACCGTAAAATTTTAAAAGTTTCTGATTGTGCTGGGAGAGAGAAAAGATTGCAGAGCACTGTTTTATAGCAAATATAAATTTAAATAATCACTTAACCATAAATTAAAGACCATAAGTCAAAGAATATGTTATTTAAACAACAAAAACCTTTTTATCATAAACATATTGCCATATTGCTTTCAATTGTTCGACACCAGGATTTTTTTTTTTTTCGATTTCTGCAACAGATTCCGGAATTGGTACTTTAACAACATCCAACTTTGGTACTGTTTCAACAACAACATTTGTTTTCTCGTTTGTCACTTTTTCTGTATTCAAATAGGGTAAAGAGTCAAAAATTAGAACACCTAAAAATAAACTTCCACGAGGGCCAGTCAAAAAATTATCCGCACTTTATGCCACAGCTCACTTTTATATTTAACCTTACTAAGAGTGGGGGGGGCTGAAACTTCCCGCGGTTTTAAAATGCTATGTGCTGTTTAAAAACTAAATGCACAAATTTTTTCAAATTTTATGACTTTTCCTGAATTTTATTCATCTAAAAGTTGGTGCGATTTTTGAAAAAATCCACTTTAATGACGTTTTGATTAATGACGTTCGACAAACAGCCAAAGTCGTTAATTCTCTCAAATTGCTCTCTCGTTTGCAGCCGATTTACGAAAATTGACTACCCTTTGAAAACACGGATTTTAATTCCAAATGATGTTTAAACGCAACATTTAAGTATCTATATTAAAAGAGTATAAAATTTCCTTTCTATACAAACTTGAATGACAATTCTAGCGCTAGTAATTGTCGAGACATAAGCAAGCAAAGACCGCGGGCATTTTCAACCCCCCCCCCCCCAGTCGTACAAAGTTTCCAAAAAGCCGAGTCTGAATAGGGTTAAGTTGGACGCAGTTTTTCCAGCAAACGTGGGTTTCTGTGTCATGTGATCACTATCAGTTGATCTATTTGTTTGATCGATTGTTAAAGATGTTTGTTTCGGTCAATAAAAATGGCCGCTCCACTACCAGAAGCACCAGTGAAGAATAGCGCCCAGTGATCCAATTTTTATGGTCAGAAAGTGTGTCAGGGGCTGAAAGTCACCGGCAATTTTTAACACAATATAGAAACAGTGCACGACCAAAAAGAAGTATGAATAAAAGGATTGAGAAGTTTAAAAGTGGCCGGACAAGCGTGGATCATTGAAAACATTCTGACTTACCAGTAAAGAAGAAATTCAAGACCCAACTTTCTGCAGGAAAGGTTAAATTGGTGCTCACCATTTTTGGGTTTAAAAGAGGCTATTTTGAAAAATACTCAGAAAAGTGTTGAAACACCCTGCATACGGCCCAGACCTTCCGACTTCTATCTCTTTAGTACACTCAAAAATGCTTCACAAAGTCGTCGATTTTCTTCGGATAAAGCAATTCCGAAAATGGTGCATAAATAATTACAAGACCGGCCAAAAACTTTCCTCCCAGGTAAAA
Source organism: Diplosoma virens (assembly GCA_963680785.1). Taxonomy (NCBI): domain Eukaryota; kingdom Metazoa; phylum Chordata; class Ascidiacea; order Aplousobranchia; family Didemnidae; genus Diplosoma; species Diplosoma virens. The sequence goes on along the minus strand of OY796896.1, from coordinate 29,451,044 downwards.
TTTACAAACTTGTAGACAGCTGTAATAAGTGCATAAAAAAGAATGAGAAATAGGTTGAAAAATGACATGTTTCTTGTAGTCTTGTGCTTGTGCAAACAAAACAAAAAAGAAGTGCGGATAATTTTTGACTGTCCCTCGTAAAACTACAATGAAAAAACATAAATTTTAAAAATATTACTTTAGTTTAATGGTATCATATTAAGGCATCTTTAACACAAAAAATGAATGAAAAAAATTTTGTACCTGAAATAGCCTACTAGCAATTCTTTTTTTTTAAATTGTTACGATAAGAAATTGAACTACCAATGTTTGTTAAGTACATTTCTGTGACACGGTGGTCTGTGTTTAGTTCATTTGTAACTGTGCCTCCAGTAATTGTGTTTTAGCACAATTCTGGTATTGCAGTGCAATAATTTGTTAACAATATTGTAAAAAACAAGCGCAGCTATCACACGTTGGCAATACGTTCTTTATATGTTCTCTTATTTCGTGACATGTATTTTATTTTATTTTCGTTATGGAAATAAAACAAAAACGTGGTATCAGAAGTAAAAAATGAAATAGAATTTAAATTATTTTGAGAAACATCGGCAGCGTGGTCGAGTGGTTAATGCGCCGTGCTTATGATCAACATAGTTTCGGTTCATAACCCACTCGCACCATTCTACTGTGTTCTTGGGAAAGACATTTTGCGGCACTTTGCCCTGCTTGGTGGTCTTGGCAAGCAGTTCTAAATTACAGTCATATCTCTATTAAATTACAAGCGGATAGCAATATTTTGGCATCTCCGGAAGCAGGTTGGGGTAAGTGCTTACCTTATGTATTAGCGCCTCCATCGCTTTCCTGCGAGTCAGGAGGATAAATAGAGAAATAAAATAAAAAAAATAAATAAAGAAAAGGTAGCAATTTCAAAGAAATGGATAGCTTACTTGTACCAGAGTCAATGAATGTTATGTCAGGCAACGTAGCAGAAAATTGGAACTGCTTTAGAGAGCTATGGATCAACTATGAAACTGCAACAGATTTGAGCGAGAAAGATAAAAAAATTTGTGTTGCAACTTTTGGAAAAATAATAGACAATAATTGCTACAATATTTAGAAAAGACTACCATTAGAAAATGTTAGTAAAAAAGGATTTAAAATCATTCTTGACAGTTTAAAGAAAAATGATTCAAGCCAGTTCTAAACGTTGTTTTCAATGCCTGCGATCAACAAAGTTATCAGTCAATTGATGAATACGTAGACATACTATGAGAGTAGGCTAACAATACATCTCAGTTTTGTCGGGACAGTCCCAATTTTTAGGGATTGTTTCCTCCCATTTTGGCAGAAGTTGAAGACAGATTCCATGTGCAGACCCGTTTTTTCTGTTTTTTTCCGGAGATCACTAGTCTTCAGAAACGAAAATCATGAAATCCGAGACAGATTCAAAATGAAGATCTTCTTTTTTTTTAGAGAATACTTCTTTTTGGGTTGAAAATCCTAAAATTTCAGACTTACTCGAAGTGAAGGTCTTTTTTTTGAGAAAACACTACTTTTTGGAGACGATTTTTTTTGTTTACAAGCGTTTTGGTGTGCCCCACCGTAAATATGGTATGCTTATATAAGAGACTTGAATAAAACCTGCAAATTCAAAACTCTACACGACATTTTTATAAAAGATCGCATCGTGTTTGAAACAAAAAATAAACAAGTACAAGTTATATTGCTGAATCAAAAAGATGATCTGAACAAAGCTTTATCTGTATGTCGTAGCAGTGACTCAACCAAACATCTGCTACAGTTCAATAATGTTCAACTTCAACCGCTAGCTCTCTCCAGAATTTCCTACAAAAAGAACGGAAACATGAGCAAACGAACTGTGAGTACTGTGGTTTAAAACATGCTGAATGCAAATGTTACGCATTTAGAAAATCCAGAGACTGATAAATTATTTTGTTTAACATATGAATTTGGCATTGTAAATTCCAAAGAAAATTGTTGGTTTGTGGCTTCAGAAATGTAAATTTTAAAGTGTGAATCTCAAGTAGTTAAATGTCAGTTGAACATTGGTCTAACATGCAAAACTATTTCTTATAGAGATGTTTGCAAAATTTGTTTTGATAAAAGTAAATTAAGACTCCAACTTTAAAATAAAATTGTATGATGGTGTCAGTTTGATGCCACGAGGTCAGAGAAAATTCAATATCGGTACAAAGATAAATCAATCATTTTACTACTTCAAATCGTAGAAGATCCTTATGTTCCTCCATGATGTCGGTTGAAGCATTGGAGCAGCTCGGTTTGTTGCAAACTAATTTTGAAATGTCTGGTAATAACATAATTCTAAAATTTCTGATGTGTTTAAAAGTTTAGGTCAGGGCTGGACAAAGTGTGGCCCGCAATGTGTTTTAAAAATTCAAGAGAATAAATCAGAGGCGAGCAAACTACAACCTACCGGCCATATTTAAAGATAGTAATCAAGAAATCTGAGAAAGATTTTAAAGTGAAAAACTTTTTTTTTTTAGAAATTACTACATCATAGGGACGAAAATCAAAAAATCCCAGACAGATTTCAAAATAAAGATTATCTTTTTTAGAGATTACTACATTTTAGGGACAAATGACATTTCATAACGACTCATAATAATTAAAATTTACCAATGTCAGTTTATCTGCCGAGAGCAGATAACTTCAAAAGTCTCAATGTGGGCCAAAATTGAAAAATATTGCCCAACCCTAGTTTTGGTTGTTGACCTGGATCTTATGAGAAAACAGTCAACCATCTCGTACCACCTATTAAACATGCGGCAAGATAAGTTCTTGTTTTTTATAGAAACAAGACTCAAAGAAGAGCTTGACAGACTAGTGAACTTGCAAGTGACTACTCTAGTCAAAAAATCAACCGATTGGATAAGTAGTATTGACTTATGTTAAGAAGGGTACGTGACAATTTGGCGGTTTAGACAATTCGACGAGATAAATTTGTCGGCATGCCAATTTGGGGCGAAAATAAATAATTTTGATTTACCTTCAATAGCGTTGAAGTGACCACAAAAAAAATTTTGTTATGTCATTAAGGCAATCGAAAAGACAATTGCAATTGTTCAGCTGATAAGAGTGAAAATTTGCAATTAAAACTGTTAAATGCGTTAAATTTAGGGATGTTCCTAGCCGAATATTTTCTATTTGAACTTAAAATAGCTTAATTTTGTATATTTAAATTAAAAAAAGCCACTTTAACAATTAAATTTTTGAACCAAGGTTGTTTAAAATACATGTATATCTTGTACGAAATTGAAGTTTTGCGGGCGTACGAAAGTTATGATATCATAATAAGCATTATACTATATATCAGTGGTTTTCAACCAGGGTTCCGCCAGAACAGTCCAGGGGTTCCGCAAGTGCACATTAAAATCCGAGAATCTATTTTATTATTGTATTGTACGCATAGTGTTTAAATATACAGTGATTTTTGATCTATTAAGTCCCATTGCAATTATATAAGTTTCTGTTGCATTCAATTAAGTCTGTGGTAGTTTTTAATAGTATTATATTTAATATTAGTATTTAGTATTATATTTAGTATTATAATAGTATTATTATATAGTATTATAGTATACAGACGACTTTGGCTAAAACACACAGCACGTCATAATGCCAATTGAAAATTATCGATTATTCTACATCACAATGCAAACTAACTGGTAATGAACAGGGAATTACAGTACAAGTAGGCTACTGTACTGTACTGTACTATAATTCTCTGTTCATTACAGTATCATTACAGTATTAGTTAGTTTGCATTGTGATCTTGCATAATTGATAATCAATTCGCATTGTGACATGCTGTGTGTTTCATCCGAAGTCGTCAGCAACAATGGTTTTCAACCGCCGGTCCGCGGACCAGCCACGATTCGGGTAATTTTTTTGAACCTTTTGAACAGTGGCATGCAGGGCAGGACGAAAATATTTTGTCTTCTACTGACAAAATATCTGCTTTTCAGAAGAAAGTGGCAATATGAAAAAAACGCATAGCTGCAGGAAATTTGGAAATGTTTCCAAATACTCCAAGCAATTGTCCGAAAATTCCACAACTAATATTGAACCACTTGGACACTTTGTTAATAAATCTTGACAAATATTTTCCATCGATATCTGTTGACCAGTACGACATAGTTAGAAGCCCATTTGTGGAATTTGAGCCATCTGAAGAACAATTCACATTAACAGAAGAAGAAGAATTTGCCAGTGTTTCAAGTGATAGAACATTAAAGTTGAAGCATTCTGAGCTTAGCTTGGATGCATTCTGGTTGTTGGTTGAAAAGGAATATCCTGCAATTGCCCTAAAAGCGCTTCAACTTCTTGTGCAGTTTTCAACCTCCTACTAGTGTGAGTTTGGATTTTCAACTCTGACAACAATCAAGCACAAGAGGCGAGCACAAGTGCTGTCTGTGGAAGATGAACTTCGTGTGTGTCTGTCAAAAACACGATCCAATCTTAAAGAGTTAACATCAGGCTCAAGTTTCACATTGAATTTTTTACGAAAATAAATGTAATTTTTTACAGTTTGTATTTTTATTGTAAATAAGTCTGAACATGAGTATTTTAATCTCATTTTATTAATCAAATGATATTTTTTGCATAATAAATCAAATTATTGCGTAAGGGTTCCTCAAGCCTCTGAAATGTTTCATTGGGGTTCCGCTCCGCCAAAAAGGTTGGAAACCACTGCTATATATAAACATTTTTCTTCAAATCTTATTCTGGTCGGCGCGCATAAACATTTTTCTGCAGTTCGGCGTATCAGAAAAATACTGAATGACGGTGAAGTCAAAGCGGTTATTATATTAAATTATCAAACCATAAAAATTATTTTAACTATTTTTTATTAGCTGCTCTAACAGTTTGTTTCGTTTATAGGGCACGTCAGAAATTAAAAATCTGAAAAATAAATACAAAAAGGAAAGCTTAACAAAGCGATTAAAAGTCGGCACAAGAACTTCAAAACAAAATGAAAAATTCGGCAGTGATTAAAAAGATAAACCGGTTACAAATATTTTTTAATTAAATTTCAATGTGTAAAGTTTTTTTCAGTGTCAGAATCATTAATCATGATATTGGTCATAATAAATTTATATATTTAGAAACATTAGCGTAAGCAACGGAAAAAAACTTTACACATTGAAATTTAATCAAAAAAATATTTGTAATCGGTTAACTTTTTAATCACTGCCGTTTTTTTTGTTTTGAAGTTCTTTTACCGACTTTTTATCGCTTTGTTAAGCTTTCCTTTTTGTATTTGTTTTTCAGATTTTTAATTTCTGACGAGCCCTATAGACGAAACAAACTGTTAGAGCAGCTAATAAAAAATAGTTAAAATGATTTTCATGGTTTGATAATTTAATATAATAATTGCTTTGACTTTACCGTCATTCAGTATTTTTCTGTTAAACCGATCTGCAAAAAATGTTTATGCGCGCCGACTAGAATAAGATTTGTAAAAAAATGTTTCTTAAAATAAAATGTTTCATTTGAAACTCTTTTGTTTAAATGGGTAGCCTTAAAAAGGCTGTTTGGAAAAATTCAAACATTTTCGTCTAGCTCTCTTCTGAAGGTTTCGCTAGAAAAAATTAAAGAACTAAATGTAGTATTTCAAAAGTTTTAAAACTGATTTTGATTGGCTAAAAATTAGGATTATCACTATTATTAATCTTAATTTTTATCCAATCAGAATCAGTCTTAAAACTTTAGAAATACTACATTCAGTTCTTTAATTTATTCTAGCGAAACCTACAAAAGAGAGCTAGACGAAAACGTTTGAGTTTTTCAAAACAAAAAAAAGAGTTCCAAATGAAACATTTGATTTCAAGAGCTATTTTAAAGTTTTCTACCAGCAAGAACTTTTTATATAGCATAATGCTTATTATGATGTCATAACAGTCGTACGCCCGCAAAACTTCAATTTCGTACAAGATATACATGTATTTTAAACGACCTTGGTTCAAAAACTTAACTGTTAAAGTGGCCTTTTTTAATTTAAATATTCAAAATTCTTTGGCCTGGGGGTTGTATATAGGGTTTTCCGATCTAATTCGTTGTTTTTCAATCAAATTCGTTCTTTTTGCAATCAAATTCGTTTTTTTGTAATCTGTTTTGTTTTGCAAAAACTATTATGTACGTATATATCTTTGTATAGGGTTTCCCGATAGGGTTTATATACATATATAGATAATAGAGGGTCTCTGTATTAGGCCTCCATAATATTAGGTCTCCATAATTAGATTTCTACAATATAGTCTCCATAATGTATATATAGATAAGTATGTAGACCTATCGGAGACCCTATATGGAGACTCAGTATTATGGGGACTATATTATGGAAGCCATATTACGAAGACCTAATGTCTATTATTGAGACTACATTATGGAAACCTAATTTTGGAGACCTAATATTATGGTGACCAAATACAAAGACCTTATATTGTCTATATATTTTATAATATAAGGTCTCTATATTAGGTCACCATAATATTAGGTCTCCATAACCTATAGTTTCCATAATATTAGGTCTCCAAAATTAGGTCTCCATAACGTTGTCTCAATAATAGATATTAGGTCTCCATAATATGGTTTCCATAATACAGTCCCCATAATATTGTCTCTCCATATAGAGTCTCCGATAGGTCTACATACCTATCTATATATACATTATGGAGACTATATTATAGAAATCTAATTATGGAGACTGTATGTATTATGGAGACCTAATATTATGGAGGCCTAATACAGAGACCCCCTATTATCTACAGTATATATGTATATAGATCTTATCGAGAGACCCTATACAAAAATATATATATAAAAGTTTTTACAAAACAAAGTAGATTGGAAAAAAAACAAATTTGATTGCAAAAACAACGAATTAGATCGGAAAACCCTATAAATTCAGACTATACAAATTAAAACCAATGTTACAATTTAACCAGTTTACTAAAAGAAAAAACACAAATTAAAACAATAAAAAAACTTTGATTTAAGCAAATACTCACGATTTTGTTCGAACTCCAGATAAAGGACAAGAGTTTTTGATTACTATTATTTTATTAATTACACGTTTTTATTTTCTTTATTTTCTTTTCTGATTTCTTTGTTCTTCTTTAATCAACACGCGCGAAAAGTTCACATTGATTGAAGTAAATTAAATTAATTTTTTTATAACAAGGGAGCGAGCTTACAGTAAGTTCAAATAGAAAATATTCGGCTAGGAACATCCCTAAATTTAACGCATTTAACAGTTTTAATTGCAAATTTTCACTCTTATCAGCTGAACAATTGCAATTGTCTTTTCGATTGCCTTAATGACATAACAAAACTTTTTTTGTGGTCGCTTCAACGCTATTGAAGGTAAATCAAAATTATTTATTTTCGCCCCAAATTGGCTCGCCGACGAATAAACTCGCCGACAAAATTGCTTGCCGACAAATTTATCTCGTCGAATTATCTAAACCGCAAATTAGTCCTGCCATTGTCTTGCTTCGTGTTAAGAAACCTAGCAAATTACGTACGTATTTGTCTAAACCACCAAATTACCCAATTCTTAACGATATTTTAGTAAAGTTTTCTAAAGCTAAATTGTTCTTAGTTGTTGATTGCAAAGATGAATTTTACCAAGTAAAATTGTAAAGCCTGGCATATGTAAGTGTATAAATACAAACCCGGTTCTAAAATATAGTACAATACATGAAATAACTAAAAAGAAAATTCAGGTAAACTATTTTACATATACATTAAATATATCAAATAGAACAGTGTCCTATATAAACAAAGTTTGCTGAAATTTATGTCTTTCCACCAGCTGGCAACAAAGCCAACAACCTACACAAACAATTTTTAAAATGCTTTCAATAAAGCCATGCCAGAAGCTTTTCGTGTCACACTTTTCAATGGCAGTCGCGACAATGATGAAGTAAAGAAGCCACACGAATTTATACAATTAAAGTAAACGTTATACTATTACTTGCAAAACAATTTTGTTTTATTTTATTGTGTGACGTGTGTACTTGCAAAATCCTGCAAACTGCGCAGCATTGTGCAAGTTTGCATTCTGCAATCATTTAAATAGTTGCAGAGAGAATACAAACTCTTTTTGCTTGCACAGAGAAGGCTGCCTGATCTTTATATACATTGCCTCCAAGAGTCGCAGTTGAAACTGTGAACGTGCAGTTGTTAAAATTAAAAACTTGGTGTCTTCATAAGTATGCCCTAAGAACTATGAAGACACCAAGTTCTTTGCGCTTTAGCAAGTTTTTGAGAAATCGTGGGAATATGCCAAAGAGGTGTATACATGCTTTGTAGACCTTGAAAAAGCATATGACCGTGTCCCAAGAGACAAGCTATGGGCAGTACTGCTAGAGTATGACGTGAGAGGTTAGCTATTAGCAGCTATCAAATCTGTGTTTGTGTTCTTGTCAAAGGCATGAAAACAAAACCTTTTAGTGTTAGTGTTGGACTACGACATGGCTGTGTTCTTTCTCCTTTTCTGTTCATTATATACATGGACAAGGTAGACAGAGATAGTTCCTCCAGTAGTGGCGTCATATTTGGGGAGTGTAATGTTCGGGGCCCGCTGTTTGCAGATGATCTTGCATTGTTAACCTCGAACAAAAGTGATTTCTAATATGCATTTGATTGGTTTTATGACGCATGCTTGGATGCTGGGATGAAAATTAGTACGGCTAAAACTGAGATTATATGTTTGTCAAGACACCCTGTCCAGTGTTTTCTAAAAACAAATGAAGTAACTCTCCCGCACACGGAGAAGTTTACGTATCTTGTAGTCACATTCTCGAGTAATGGTAGACAGGACAACGAACTAGACACATGTATTAGAAAAGCAAGTGTAGTAATGCGCCAGCTTCACCTATCAATTGTACTGAAACGAGAGCTGTGTACAAAAGCAAAGCTTTTTGTTTTTAGATCAGTTTTTGTCTCTATCCTCACTTATGGTCATGAGTGTTGGATAATGACCGAAATAGTGAGCTCCCGAGTACAGGCGGCCGAAATGAGTTTTTTGCGAAAAGTCAAAAGTTTATCCCTACTTGACAAGCAGTGGTGCGCAGTACCGTGTACTAAAGTACCGCGGTACTTTTTTAGTACCGTTACCAGTACCTTCGGTACTTGGTACCGAGTACCGGTACCGCGGTACTTTTTTTATAAAGTACCGTAGTACTCCTTCTAATTCTAGGGTCATTGAAAGTTTTTTTTGCAAGCATTGCAACATGTTTTTGTTTTTCGTATCGATTGCAGCTTCAAAAGAGTTTCTTGATTTACAGTAGTATTATAACAAATTGACATTTGTCAAAGTTAAGTGTTTACCAGAATTTTCCCCATCTTTGTCATACTAGTTACTAGTTAATTTTAAGTAAGGTCAGGCTTAGGAACGTTTTACGCACTTCATAGCCAGTAGCCCTTTTGCGACTTTTTGTTTAGGCTTAGCTTACTCAGGCTAGTAGGGTAGTCTGGGTAGACTACAATTTTAGTTACGTCTCAAATAAAACCTAAAAAAATAAATTAAAAATTCCAACCCACTACAATACTTTGGCATCTCTGAAAGCAATTATCTGCTAGTTCTTCTGGTTCCCTAGGGGCCCGCATATACAGCATTAAATAAGCAGGTAAGGTATCGCTTAAAAGTTGCCCTTGGTATAACGCCTTCAACGTTTTTATAAGAGTCTGGAGGATAAAAGAGTTGAAATACGAGCGTACATTAAAAATCGATAAAAGTTTTAAATCATGAAAACGAATGATGGGTTTGTGTATGAAGCTTATTTTGTCTTATTTTTTTCATCAATCTTAATCATGTTTAAATGTGCATAGAAAAAGAAACAAAATTAAAATTGGTTGAAAAAATATTGTTTTAACTTATCGGTTTAATTATCAGGCTTTGTTTCCATTATATTGAAGTAAGATTGTTAATTACTTATGGCCAGTGATGGGATTCAGGGGGTTCGCACGGGTTCGCGCGAACCCGTTCTTAGAATTTCGGCACGTTTAGTGAACCCGTTCTTGGAATTTCAGCACGTTTAGCGAACCCGGTTTCAACTTTACGTAATCTATGTATTTCAATATCTCTGTGTTTAAGTTTGATACAAAAGAGCAGTGGTGGATATTGGGTGAGGCGAATGAGGCAGTCGCCTCAGGCCCCCCTCGATTTTAAGGGCCCCCCCTCGAAAACAGCATATACAGTTTTGGATTTGCTCAGTGGACGATTCGGAGTGAAGACCTTTTTTTTTTATGATTTTGGGAGAAAAATAGGGAAATTAGAGGTGAAATTGAAGTGAAGACCTTTTTTTTTTTTTTTTTAGAGAACACTTTGATTTTGGGAGAAAAATATCCAAGCCCAGATCAGACCTCTTTTTTTTCTCAGACAACATGAATTTTTGAAAATTCTTGCCTCGGGCCCCTAAATTGGAATATCCATCACGGCAAAAGAGAACCTGTTCTTAAAATTTTGAATCCCATCACTGCTTATGGCCTTGAAGTTTTACATTATGTAATTGTATCACTTTTTTATACGCCAGCGTCAGTCTATGTCAAGTGTTCCCAAACTGGGGTACATGTACCCCCAGGGGTACATTTTGACTTTTCAAGGGGTACATTAGATTAAGTATAAAGATATTTTTTCCATAACTTGTAATCAGCATTAAAATATTTTTCTATCACCTAATGTTAATAATTTGAAGACCTGAGTTTAAGAACTTTTGAGGAAGTCAGATTTTCAACCCAGTAAAAACTTTAACTACAACTACAGTAACTAGCAAGTTTGTCCAATGACGGCACACAAGACAAAACAGCTGATTGATTGCTACAAGAACCGTAGTTACAAAGACTAGAAAGCAAATACAGTCGACCCCACTTATTTTAAACAACATTTACGTCTCTTCGCCATTTTGAAAACAAAATCAAATAACAGCGTAACGAAGTATGAAACGGTCAAATGCAAGACAAAAAGTGTGGGTTATTAAGCGAGGTTTTGGGTTTATAGGGCGAGTTTTTTATTACAGGAATAAATGTAGTTGTCACGAATAAGGCCCTTTTTGAAACGCAAAATTTGTATCGCATGGTTTTATATTAATGTGGGCCATGGCCCAGCGATTGAAAACTGTTAAAAGCTGTTGAAAGCGTATTTTGCGTTAGAAGCTGTTAAAATCGTATTTTGTAATACCAATCAACCATCCATAATCTATAATAAAGTGTTGTCTGTTGCAAGTTACAGTTAGAAAAATTATTGATTTCGTTTGAGTTTGCAATAGCTTACTAGCAAAAGCAGTATATTTTCTTTCGCATTGTGTTACTGAAATATAAAAATCCATCGCAAGAAATTTCTCCCAATTCTGATTTCCGACATACGTCTGCTGTTCCTTTAAAATGATCAAAAGAAAATATGATATGTTAAGGTCATTGTGGTACAATAAATAAAACTTAAAATTTTTACTTAAACACACAGCAGGCTGCCTTCAGTGTTCAAGTCGACGTTATTTGTAAGTTGAAAACTAAGATAATGGCACAAAAACGCCAGTCTACTATCTACAGCTATTTCAATAGAACAAGAAATTGTTTTATAGAAAGACTGTTGTTGATTTTCGCTTTAAATAATCGCTATCAATTTTCGCCACAAGCAAGCGCTGCTTTGGATTCATCGGTTGTACATTTTATTAAAACTGATAGCCGCCGTAGTTCCGTAGTTAATCAGACATGTTCTCTGCGGGCGTCGTGACGTCTTCACATTAAAACTCATCTTGCAGAAACTGAAGTCAAACTAGAGAGAAAACGCGTTGATGTATTTTATTTTTATTTTTTTATTTTTATCTCTATATTTATCCTCCTGACTCGCAGGAAAGCGACGGAGGCGCTATACATAGGGTAAGCAATTACCCCGACCTGCTTCCGGAGATGCCAAGATATTGCTGTCCGTTCGTAATTTGAAGCAGAGATATTATTGTAATTTAGAACTGCTTGTCAAGGCCACCAAGCAGGGGAAAGTGCCGTTAAGGTACTTTGAAAGCTGTTTTGAGTGGAATTGGAAGTTAATATTTCGTAATATTTACGGTAGTCAATAAATTGACAACTTGAAAAAAGTGGCCTTGAAAAAATATTTTGGTATGTAGAATGTTTTCATAAATATTTTCAATTGGTAGTAATTAATTAATGTTTTATTTGGTTAATTGATTTAGTTTGTTGTTATTTACAAAATTTAAATGATTGTCGTGTACAAAAAAAATATGCACAGTCACCGCACCAGTTGTGCAAAAAAAAAGTGATTATCGTGTTTAATGTGCATATAATTATTTAATGTGCATATAATCAAAAAAGACATTGTAGTTTGGGAAAAAGTAGTATTTTTGCCTGCAATTATGTCAAATCTTTAGCGCTTTGGGCGCTAAATACGGTATATCAGAAATTAATAGGACTTAATTGCAGTGTAGCAAATATTTTCTAAATGTATTGCATTTGCAAGGAACATTCTAGTTATCCAATTATAAAAATGGAAATATTTTACATAAAATCAAAAATCCACTAAACACCAGATTTCATATTCTTACCAATTTGAAAGGGACTGATGAAATTCTGATTTCGTTGTTTTGCAAGCAAAAATATAAAAAATTATAATAACATTAACGGCCAGCGAAGGTTGAGTAATTTTATTAAAACACCAAAGAGTTTAAACCAGAGTTTTCCAAAATGAGGTCCGTGATGAGCGCACAAGGGGTCAGCGACAATATGACAAAATTTGTCAACATGAATACAGTACTTGGTAAAGTAATCCATACCATAAAATACGAGACAGATTTGAAGTGGAAACTTTTTTTTTAAGAACTCTTCTTTTGAGGGACGAATTTTTATCTATAAACGAGCGCCCCGGTTTGCCCCTACAGAAATATGGTATGCCTGTTTATACGTAAGCATTTATTTTTTAAGGGATTTTGTGTTATTTATTTTAGGGTTTGTTTTATCTTTCCTCGTTGGTTGGGCAGAAAATTGGTGTAACATAAGATTGGGATCCATAATAAAAAAGATTTGCAAATAGAGGTCCGTGGCCAAAAACTTTGTGAATAACTCTGACTAAACCACTGTTATAGGTTATATGAAAATTAGTACGATTCCTGCCAAACTTTTTTTAACATAAAAAACAAAGCAGAAGATAACGTATTCGTTAGGCTTTTCATATATCCAAAGCATAATTTATCCAAAAAATCAAGATAAAACATATTTACTGCATGTTTTTTACATCCAAAGCATAACTAATTGTTGAAAGTGAACAGTTGGATAAGTACGATATTGTTTTTGTTTTGTTAAATACAATTTTTAAATTTCAAATGAAATCCAATGTATGACAGAGTTTTAGTCATTACCATTAATTCGTATTATACAAAAATACCGAGTACCGGTACCGCAGTACTTTTTTGGTACCGTACCGGTACCCCGGTACTATTTTAGCAAGGTAAGAGTACCGTACCGTGGTACTTTTAAGAAGTACCGTGCCCACCACTGTTGACAAGGTTAAAAGTACTGACATCCGTCAATCTCAACATCGAATCGCTGCTACTCCGCATAGAACGATTGCAACTGCGCTGGTATGGCCATGTGACACGTATGTCCCATGTGTGAACAGCAAAGCAACTAATGGATGCTCTTTCGAGTGGCAAAAGGCGTAGAGGTTGACTCAGAACTCGCTGGCGCAGGTATGTTGAAGACCTGGCCTGGTCACTTCTTGGAATTCCACCAGCGGAATTCCCGCTAGTTGCAGGAGATCGGGATGCTTGGAGATCCCATCACGAGCTGCTGCCACCACAACCCCAAAAGGACAAGCGGGAAAATCACTGAACTAATTCAATGTTTTCCCTGAAAATGATAAAATTGTTGCCACACATTCTGTTTCTCGATAACACATGTTCGTAACAACAGCAAGGTGTGATGAGGCTGTCGTTGTTGTCATCGTTTTGAAGGGCATCCACTTCAGGTCAGACATAAACAAGACTGGGGCCGAGGGGTTATTCTTTTACTACCCCAGGCTGCTGTACTTCCCGAATCAAATGCTGGTAGTGATGATGTTTTCGGAACTTGTTGGCAATGTGCCCTGAAAGAGCAGTTTTTTTAGAGATTCCTGTCCTGAAAAGGAGGTTTGCCAATTAGCAGACCCTCGCTGAACATCGAGATGGGTAGATACCCTTCCGTTTTGGCAGGGTGGTTTTCGGTCTGTCATGTTTAACAGCTAAAAATGTGATGAGACAAAGATAAGTAACACGCAATGCATTCCAATTAGCTGCAAGCGTTGACAAATTATATAGAATATTTTGTTAAAAGTACATCTACTTACGTTTTAAGTAAAGATAGAACACAATCGAAACACCAAAAAGTATGGAGAACGCTATCACAGCTTTTGAACCGATATTAAAGGTTGTCATATTGTAGTTTTTATATTATACTACACTAATACTATTATTCAGAATTCAGTGCTGTAAAATACGTAAAGACATTAAAGTAAAAAAATAAGTCATAAACTGAAGTTAATTGCTGGTAAAAACCATTGCTTTGCAAAAACATTTTGCGCTTTACAGAAATGATGCGACAACACTGAGTAAAGCTCACTTTCAACATCTTAAAGCTACTTGTTTATTTGAAATGCAATCATACATTGTTTAAAAAATTTACTACTTTTGAAATTATCGAAAGTTTACATTATTTTAAATAAAAATATTTGGTCTCAGTCTCGATCTTGGTCTCGAACTTAGGTATTAAAATTTGCCGGTCTCGAAAAAATATCTGGTCTCGGTCTCGAAGAGGTTTTGGTCCCGAAAAAATTATCTGGTCTCGGTCTCGACTATATTACTGACTAGCAGCTCTAAATTTCAGATACATCACTAAATAAAAATTAAAAAAACAAATTAAAAATTTGGACCGTAAAACAATATTTTGACATCTCCAAAAGCTGATTGAAGTAATCGCTTGACGGTTGCTCTAACTGCAGCGCCTTCGACGCTTTCCTGCGAGCTTGGAGAATAAATATTCAATAGAATAAATAAAAATTAAAGAAAAACAACTGCATCAAATTCAAAATTACTGATTCATAAAATTATTATTATTATTACATGTCAAAGTTGTTATACGAATTAATTGTTACGCAGAAGTACACATTTTAGTAGTGTTCTTAAATTGTGGATCACTAATGTACGAAATAAACAGAAATTTTTATCATTCAGTCAACAACAAAAAATACAATAATTTTTTTTCTAAACTGATTTAAGTAGTGTTTCTACAACAATTTTACCGAAATTTCTCCGTAAAAACTTTTATAACAAGCCAAGTTTATTAATCAAAATAAAACTAAGTCAAAAAATGGGCCTTGTTATGATATTTTCCGGACTACTAACCATTTTGTTTTTTGCTTGGTTTCAGTCGAGTTTTCCTTGTGTCCGATATGAAGAAGTTGCACAAATTCACTTTTGTGTAAAATGCTGCAATTCGTCCATAACGGGAGAGCATAAACCAAAAGTTACCAACACGATATTTTCAGCGTCGGGGAGTCTTGGTGGCATCAAGGACCATAAAATTTTGAGTTGCTGCAGACTAGATCTTTAATTAACACAACCATGGCCTACTTAGTGTATGGTTTTGCATGTTACATTGGGAGGCAGATTTCTTAGAAGCCATTGCTGCATTTAAAAATAACCATACGGGGCATAAATTTTACGAGATTATTAATCTACACAACAAAAACATCTTTCAGCATTTTTAGTTGTGCCATACTTAAACTATTTTACTTAGTTGAAAATAAAATTGTCCCAGGCTCGATACCCACCCCAAACACATTAAGAGTCAACCATATACAATATAAAATTTAAAAAAAAAGCATTTAAAATAGGACTGCATACACAATCTATTCCTAAATTTTTAAGCATAATAATAAAAACTACACAAAATAGAAACACAAGTCAAAGTAGGGTCAACGTTTTAGTATCGATTGGGACTGTTGCGGTGTAACAAAGCAATGCAGCAAGGTAACAATTTTTGCAGTCGGTAACTCCATTAAACGTATGTTATGTGCCTATATAGGAGCAAGGATGCATAACAGTAAGCGAGTTAATTCTGTTGCTGTTCGAATAAGAACATTTTGTAGTAGTTTACTTTTTAAACTTATGTCGTTTCGATCGTTGACGTTTTTTAAATTCTTATAATTGCTTTTGTCCCACCGTATCATTACAAGATTTTGCTTGTTGTTAAAGCATTACAAGATTTATAATAATTTCGGGTACCAAACATTCTTTAACCCTTTGAGACCTAGTGGTAGGAGAGACTGGGGCAAGTTGTAACATTCGTATTTGTGAAAATCTAACATAAACCAACAAAATTTTAAATAGCCCCAAATAACAATCATACTAAAACTGATTGCTAGCAAATAACATTGTTTAGTTTCCATGACAAAAAATAGGTTTACTGTTAAACAAGCTTTTTGAGTAGGCAAAGTAAATTTTTCGATATTTAATTTTTGTCTTCTGGAGAGGTAGCGGGTGCGGTTTTATTAAAATGTTTTATATCAGTTGAAACACAAAACAATAGGCTATTAAATGCCTAACAAGGTTTAGCAACTTAAACTTAAATCTTTGAGATATTAACAAAAACTTGACTAAGTATGAGATGGGGTAAGTTGTAACATATATTTTTGTGCATAGGTTTAACTAGCTTATATTAAAAGTAACTTGGACAACAACATTTGTGAAAAATATGAGAAATTATAAAAGAAAAACCAACAGTAACACCATCTCATCATTACAAGACGACTTAAGGGCTGCTGCAGCATGCAGTTGCTTTAATTTAAAAGAGATCAATAAGGGGAGTAGCAAAATATTGGTGTTGGCCATGTACAAAGCTCCACAGAGTGCTAAAAAAACTTAAAGGTAGGCCAAGTCCTTGGTTCAAAACAAGAAAAGGTCTAAAAAGTGTGGCATATTAACAGACACACCAGAAAAGGACAATCTGTTACAGCTGCAAACAAAGAAAAACGAATTTTTGAAAAAACACTAAAAGCAAAAGAGTAGTTTTGCATTACATTTCTTGAGCCTTATTTTAACAGTCGTCCTGATGAGGAGTGGGTGGTACAATGCTATGGTTACCTAAAGAGGTCACATTTTGCTTGTGCCGAAAATTTGAATACATATTTTTGTCACAAATGTGATTCTGAAATTTATGATTGGGCTAATCCAACAGCGAAAAAAACTGTTTTGAGATTTTTAGGCAACGGCCAAACAACTCATTTTTTGAGCTTGATACTCATGTCTGTAACTAGGCTATGTGTGATTTCATTGTCTTTACTTTTATATATTGCTATTTGCTTCAAATTGCATTTATATTTAAACATTTATTAGTGATTTTGTTGCTGTTACAACTTATTCAATTGACGGGGCACACTGTAACGCTTTTTTTTAATGTTTAAATGGTAATTTTAACCACTAAACTTTGAAAATTATGAATTTATTTTTTTGATATTAGTTAAACAGTGATCTAAATTTTTCATATTAAACAAAAATTTTGAAAAAAAAATTTCTTATGAGAGAAATTGCAAAAAGAAAAAAAGTGTTACTACGTGCCCCGGTCTCTCCTACATTTGCGTACCATTAAAATAAAGTCTTATAATTTTGTATATAATGCGTATCAGGCTATCAAAAACCTACCAGTACGTAATAATCGTATTATTGCAGATAACTTAGATATTAAAAAAAATTGAATTTTTTTACATTGGCTTTGCTTCATAGCTTATAAAAATACTGTTGTAAATAAGCCGCTGAAAAATATTTCTGTTTTACATCATGTGTTTATTGTTATAGTAAAGACGATTTACGCATAAGTTTGAACTCTGTAAATAATATAAAGCCTATTTAGCGAGATTGTAATAAACATTAAAAAAAAGGTTTTTCAACTTGTAAAAATTTGTTTTATTTAGTGATACTCAAAAGTACCGCCGGGAAGAGATGCGCAATATGGTAAGTTGTGACTGGAACTTGATATTTTTGTTTATGATTGCAGTTGATTTATTGCGACTTCAGCTGTATAAAATTATTAGGAGATTTAAAAATACAAATTAAAAAGTTGAATTTTGCTAATTTTCTAAATTTTGATCTTCCATATAGAAAATTTTGTAATTCTACTTGATTAAATAAATAAATTTATACTTTTCATTATATTGCTTTTGCACTTTTGTACACCCTTTCGAATTTTAAATTACAATTTTGTTTAACTGCTGTCTCCTAAATCCATAATGCGGTTTTGTAAGCACATTTATTTAAATCAGGGGTTTCCAACCCATAGTCCACGGGGCACATGTGGCCCCCAAAGCCTTTTGGTGGAGCCCGCAAAAGATTTTTTGATCAGACGTTCCATCAACTTGAATTATTGCAGTGCCTTTAAACCTCCTCAACCTGTGTTGCACAAGGATGTGTGCCGCAAAAGCTTTTGAAAAGCACTAATTCAGCAACAAAATAAAGTCCACAAGCAGAATAAAGACCTTTATTTTAGAAAACACATGGCTTTGGAGACGAAAATTGTAAAAAAACGCATGACGACATCACTTTGATTAATTCAGCGATTGTTGCCCGTGATAAACCTACAGACATAAATTTGCCCTGCGACGAGCAAAAGGTTGGACAACCCTGATTTAGATATTTTTTTAGATTTGAAATTTCAATCTGTTGCAATAATTCTGTTACACCTGAAGAAGTGGGCAGTTGCTCACAAAACTTGTGTTGATAAAAAGTAAAAAACAAAAAATCAACTTGTGTAGTTTTTTTCTTTTTCCTTTCTGAGTAATTGTTACTGTAAGGTTATAGTAAGGGGATCTAAACTGGCATTTCTTTTTGCTTTAAGTAGCTTTGTTCTTTGGAGAAGATGATTTGGTGCTTGTTAAAAATACACTCTAAACGACTGGTGTTGTTACTAACCCAGCTGGCGGTTGTGTTCGATAAGGCAAATTCTTTACAAGCACCAATAATTATCTTTAATAGTTTTAACTAGCCATTGAGATCAAAATATTGTTTTAAAAAAATGATTATATCCTCAATCAAGTATACATCTACGTATAATTTACTAATATTTATTTTCAATTATTGATTTATTATCAGGAATATTGCTTGTTATTTTTAGATACTTCTATTATGCTATTCAATTATTGAATCTCATGAATCAGCCACAAAATAAAATTTTAGAACCTATTGATAAGTAATTGGTATTCAATTACTATTTTTCCCTTTGTACTATATGAAAAAATATGTGAAAATAATCATAAATCTTTTTTTTTATTGCATTGACTTGAATTCAAAAGAATTTTTATTTGATAATTTTTAAATTTAATGAAGCTGTGATATACTTTTTTTAACACGAAAAAGAAAAGTCTAACCCCTTCTCAAATCTTAGACTTATTGGAAAAAATTCCTTCAGATTATTCAAGTGATACAGATAAAAGTTTAATGGAAGATTCTGATGTTGTAGCATTAGATCTATAAAATGTATTTGTAAACAATGAAAATGAAAATTGCATTATTGTGATGAAGGAAATGCTAACCAAACTGCTTCTTCATTGCTAAATAAAAAATCTGACTTAGAAAACTTGGTAGAAAAAGGAAGGTGGAGGAAAAAAAGAAGAAACTTTGATAAATTGTACATTTAATGAAAGTAGATCAAACCTTTATTTGCCAAAATCACCATTAGATGCTTTCTTATATTTTTTTAATGATGTATCAATGAATAAACTTAAATGAAACCAATTTGAAGGTGTAAAATTACATTACTAAAAAAGAAATCCTCACTTTTTTAGGCATTAACATGATCATGAGCTATCATCATCTTCCTGCTGTTAAACACTATTGGTCTACGAGTAGTAATCTAGAAGTTCTTCCTATAAAAAAAGCCATCACTAGAGAAACATTTAAATTTATTTTGGATAATTTGCATGTAAATGACAATCACAAAATGGACAAGACTAATCCTGAAAAACTATATAAAATTAGACCTTTATTGGATCATCTTAATTCAAAATTTGTTTTCATGCTGAAAATTTGAGTTTGGATGAATCAATGATAAAATTCAAGGGAAGAAGTGCATTAAAACAATACAACCCAATGAAACCTATCAAAAGAGGATACAAAATTTTGTGCCTTTCTGATAATGATGGTTATATACTGTATATAAATTTCAAGTGTATGTAGACAAAACAAATGAAAAAGAAAATAATAAATTTGGCTTAGGCAGAAGAGTTGTGGTTGACCTCACAAAGCATCTTGAAGGCAAATATTACAAAGTATATTTTCATAACTTTTTTTCCTCAATGCCACTTTTTGAGTATCTTCACTGCAATGGAATTCTTGCTTGTGGCACTATTAGATCAAACTGAAAAGGTTTACCTGAATTAGTTGATAAGGAGATGAATCAAGGAGATTATGATTATCGATTCACATCAAGTGGTATTACCATTTTCAAATGGAAGGATACCAAGCCTGTCTATTTTATCACTAACTTTCATGGAGTACAACAAACAACAGTCAAAAGAAAGCAGAAAAATGATTCTCATGTTTTTGTGACCTGTCTCTCTATGGTAAAAGATTAAAACGTTTTCATGATCGGTGTTGACAAACATGACCAAATGCGACAACTGTATGGTCATGATAGAAAAATTGTTAAGTGGGGGCGTAGACTATTTTTTGAATTTGTTGACATGACTATTGTGAATTCCTTTGTTGTATATAAAGAGACTAGTGCTTGCAATATATCTTTTTTTGACTTCAAGCGTGAAGTTGCTCAAGATTTGCTTACACTTGGTAGTAGTTGCAAAGCATCAACACCTAAACGACGACGCATTGACTATTCCATACCACGATCTGTAAGACTTGTCAATGTAGGAGTTCATTTCCCAACATTTGAAAGCTCCAAAGCTGTGTCACAAAGAGTCAGATGTGAAGTCTGTTCAAAAAAAGGTGTGCAATCTCGCCCTGCATCAAGGTGTACACAGTGCAATGTATACCTTTGCTGCAATTCGTCAAAAAATTGTTTCTATGAGTTTCACACTGCCTAGCATTTGATACTTTTTGCAAAATTGATAAAAATGTTATGTAAGAAACTAATATGCAAATATGAGCCTAAAAAAATGCTTATTAATTTCTATGTTATGAATTGTAAAATTTAATATTATAATGATGTAAATAGTGTGACATCACAGTTAATACTGCATCTTGTTTATGTCATTGGCAATGATTAAAAATGCGTCATAATGATTCTTAATCATTTTATGCATTGTTTTAACGTTTTGTTCAGTTTTTGTAAATATTGCAACCATTTATGAGTACAGACGATTAATTTCTCAGGCATGGTTTTTTGGATTGCTAAAGCCTGTCGGTACGTTAAAGTACCGCTTTCGGAAAATCGGTGCTAATTATTATTTAGTCAAATTTTTGAATATATGTGTTAGATTATGTCTTTTTACCAACAAAGTTGAAAAAAAGTTTTAAAAACAAAAATAAAGTTGTCTGGGTCTCAAAGGGTTAAAATCAAGGTGATCCTGGCATAAAAAAGCAATGCTGGAGTCAAAATGGAGCAAAACAAAACGCGCTGCTCTTCATATGGGAATATAAGCTGTGGTGTGCTGTGGATGGACGAAATTGGATTTCACTTTCAGTTCCATTCTGTACATTTAAAATTTTATTTCAAAATGCTTAATACAAATAACTAAATTTTTGTTTGCTGTTCGATTTGATTGATTAATGAATTATTGCCATTTTTGGATAAAATCTGCTTTATCGAAAAAGAAACAAAACGACGTCATAAAATTTTCACTCTTCTCAAACACGTAGCCACTCTTACACCCAAACACTACACATTTGCTCATCATCTTTAGAAGTTTCGTACCCCCAGCCATCAATGCTATGCAGGGCCCATGCGAGCCCTGCATAGCCCCACATGGGCTAACCGCACGGATTTAATCTGGCTTTCAATTTTAAGCCGTAATCAAAAATTAAAACTTGCTAATAAGCTAACATTTTTAATTATTTTTAAAAATGAACAATTTGCATAAATAGTTTGAACCACATAAAATTCGTGCGGTAAGCCCATGCGGGGCCACTGCAGCGCCCGCGGCCAAATCGGTACGAATGTAGTCAATCATAAGGTTGTGAGAGATATGCAAATTGCATTTCCTGATAGTGGAGGCATATTCCAGCATGATTTGGCCCCTTGCCATTCTGCTAAAAAACTGTTTACAAGAAAATGGAATAAAGGTTTTAAAATGGCCAGGGGATTCGCCAGACTTGAACCCCATAAAAAATTTATGATGTATAATTAAAAATAAACTGAAGTCGAAAGACTGTACAACTGTCAACAAGCTGATTGAGGCCATTATTTCAGTCTGGTAGGGGAATGCGGGGCAAAACGGTCACCTTCAACAACTTCTCTATTATTAGTAATTTTTAAGAATTTTTGCTATACCTTAATTTTTTTGTTCAAGTTATATATGCATAAATTGAATTTGGAAGTTCTGCAAAAATCCCGCCTGTTTAAACAAAAAAAAATGTGCTTTTGCTTAAAATCTTCTAAAATCTAATAAGCATTAAATGTGTGATCATTAGTGGAGCTAACGGTGTTTGAATATACTTTTTGTCTCTAGGAGTAATGTAATAAAGTACAATTGTATACTGGCAATTTTTTGATAAAATTATATCGTTTTTGTAAAATAAATTAATAAAATGGTAAAGCTACCATAGTTGGGGCAAAACGGTTATGGTGATGACCGTTTTGCCCCAACCATGCTAAAACTGAGGTAGTTGAAAGTACTGTGACGAGTCTTGTAATCCTGCTTATGAAGTCACAAAGCTAGTACTTGTTGGTTGTCACAATCGTAGTGAGCACATGGTAAACCCTATGTGCAGTAAGTTAGTTAAATCCTATGTCTAGAATAGATTGTGTAGCAATTAGCAGTTTATTTATGAAAGATAGTTAAGTTAGTGTTAGTGCTAACTGCTAATACTGTTTTATTGTTTTGGTTTATAATTCTTAATGGATTCTGTTTCAATATGGTTTTATTCGGAATATATGTGTATTGCGATAATCGGGTAATTGAACAAAGTGTATTTTGGTAGCCTAATTGTGTTTTGAGCAAGATTTCATAAAGAACCTAGACAACAGAGCACATTACAAACAGTTTTGCTACATAAAAAAAAAGTATCTTAACAGTGTATAATTAGTGCTTATTGTTTTCAAGTTTTTTTAAGAGCTACCGTACTATTTACCGATACTAGTAAAATTCGTATGGCGTTGTGTTCCACCCACACCGATTTGCTGCTTTCTGTGAATTAACCGCGGTCATCATTAAAGGTAAACAGCTTGACCATATTTCTTGGAATGTTCGTGAAGTGCCTTTCCGAAGGGCACAACGAGTATCATTCAGTCGACGTTACGAAGAATCAAACCAGGTCGTTCTGCACGTGAGTCGCGGATTACCACTGAGCTAATCCGCCGGTACTAGTGTGACGTCAAAACTAATTTTTACGCTCTAATATTCTTACTAACAAACTAATAATTAAGATACTTGTTGACAACAATTAAAGTTCTAGCAACGTGTTAAAAGCTAAATGTGATTAAAACAACTATAGTTTAACTTTATTTTATTCAAACAGTAATATATTTGTACGGTATTAAATTAGTAGATTGCTTACTACATAGCTTTCAATTTTTTATTTGGTGATTGGTGAGCAGAAATCATGGTCCACAATTATACAAGAAAATCTAATCGGTCATCATGGAATGAAGAAAATTTGAAAAATGCTTTAGAGCAAGTTAAGTCGAATGCAATGTCTGTTAAGAAAGCCTCCAACATTTATTCCATTCCAAGAACCACTCTAACACGACATTTAAAAAACAAAGTTGCGTCTCCTGGAAAAATAAACCTTGGTTGTTTTCGCACTGTTTTTTCAAAAAAAGTAGAGGAAGATCTTGTAAAATATATCAAAAAATATGCAAATTAGGTTCTTTGGATTAACTCGAGATCAGGGCTGCGAACTCGAAGCATTTTTAATCGAGTTCAAGTTCGAGTTCACAAAAAAATTGCAAGTCCGAGTTCGAGTTCTTTAAATTTCAAGTTTTTGAGTTCGACTTCGAGTTCACAAAATAGAGTTGAAAAAATACAGTCGGAATAGAGTTAAGAGGATAATTCAACCGCGAAAAACTGAGCACATGTTAAAAATTGCTTTGTCATCAATGTTACCAATTTTAATTTATTATTAAACAAAATAAAAGAGGGTAGCAAATTATAATTGGGCACCATCGCTGAGAAATATTATAGTCAAATTTACTCATTAAATGAACTCAAACTCCACAAACTTCTTTCGAGTTCGAGTTCAAGTTCGAGTTCAGAAATTTTTATTTTTCGAGTTCGAGTTCGAGTTCGGCCAAAATTGAAGAGTTCTTTAAGTTCGAGTTCGAGTTCGCAGCCCTGCTTGAGATGCAGTTTGTTCGCTAGTGTATGACTATGCAATATCAAACAAGTTAAAGACACCATTCAACAAAGAAAAGAATAAAGCTGGACCTGATGGGCTTCAATCTTTTTTTTAAAAGACATCCTGAGCTTTCTTTAAAACAGCCTGAATCTACCAGCCTAGCTCGAGCCACAGGGTTCAACAAAGTTCGAGTAAACAAGTTTTTTGATTTGCTGAAACAAATAATATCGGACTCCAACATCGCTCCAGACAAAATCTTTAACATGGATGAAACTGGAATGTCGACAGTACAAAGAAGCCAAAAGATCATTACACAAAAAGGGGTAAAACAAGTGGAAAAAATTTTCAGCGCGGAAAGGGGCAAAACTGTCACTGCTATCTGCTGCATGAACTCTAGTGGCTTTTACGTTCTACCAATTTTTATTTTTCCACGAAAAAGACTTGCAGTAGCATTAATGAATGATGCTCCTCAAGGAGCAAAAGGTTGCACTACAAACTCTGGGTGGACCGAGGGACAAATTTTTTATGAATGGCTCGTTCATTTTCAAAACCATGTAAAAGTATCACCACAACAAAAATGCTTAATTATTTTAGACAATCACAGCAGTCACGTGTATTTGCCTGGGATTAATTTTGCCCGACAAAATGGAATTGAGTTCCTAACCATTCCACCCCACACCTTGCATCGGCTTCAGCCTCTAGACCGTACTTTTTTTGCTCCGTTAAAAACATTTTACTCACAAGAAGCCGAAAAACGGATGATAAATCATCCAGGTCAACGCACAACTGAATTCCAAGTGTCAAGACTATTTCGGCGTGCATATGAACGTGCTGCTACAATGCTAAACTCTGTAAGTGGCTTTCGTTCTACCCGTATTCTTCCTTACAAACCAAATGTTTTCAAAAAAGAAGACTTTTCTCTTGCAGTGGACACAGAGATTGCTAGGGAAGCTCATGACACTGACGGCACAACATCACCATCTCAGCGTGTCATTGCACTAGCAGATGATGAACAATCATTTTTCAGTGATGATACAATATCAACACGCACTTCCACAGAAGTTAATCATTTACAAGTGCACAAAAGCAATAAGCTATCTGATTCAACAGCCGCTTCTGATGTTTTGCAACAAGCTCTCGAAGATCAATCAATTAGTTACCAATTTGAAGATATATCGCCACTTCCTTCGGCAAAATTAACCCAAAGACGGCGCAAAGCCAAACAGGCAACCCACGTAACAGGTTCGCCATTCAAAAAATCAATCACTACAAAAGTGGGTGGTGCTGCGTTCAAAAAACTCAAATACGCAAAAAAAGTGCAAGCCGCTAACAAAGCAAGGAAAACTAACAAGAAAAATTATAAGTGTTTGCTTTGCTTGCAGCCCTATGAAGAACCACTAACTGAAGACTGGATTCAATATTCGAATTGCTTACTCTGGTGTCATAATAGATGCTCTGATTACGGTGGCCAGGGTTTTTTTGTGTGTGATTTTTGTCGAAAGTAGTTTTTGACACGTCTTTATGTGTTCTAATTTTTTAAAATAAAAAAACTTATTTTCTGTAATTTAGTTTAGGAAAGTTTAGGAAAATAAAATCTTTCGATTCTTTTTGGGGCAAAACGGATATCGTATGACCCTTTTGCCCCAAGCACGGGGCAAAAGGATCATGTCACCACGCTTTTTATTTTTGTAAATAATTTTTTTCCTAAATCTCAAATGCTTTTAATTTATTTACTATTTACAGTTGTATCATAGCTTGTGAATAAACTTCTTTTTGTTGAATTATCATAAGTAGTTAAAAATCTATCCAGTTTAAAATTAACATAACCGTTTTGTCCGGCCTTCCCCCACCATGATGACGGAATTGCAAAAAGTTGCCAGAAATCGGTCAGTTCTATGCCCAAGCGGGTAAAGAAAGTTCTTAAAAACAAAAGAGGCCATATATCGTATTAAATGTGAAAATTGTTTTGTGTTTTGAACAATAAAGCATTTAGAGTAAATTTTCAGCCGTTTTCTTTGAGTGAGCCAATTAATTTGCACACTACTGTACTTGTTGCTTTCTTAAGCAGATTTTAAGTACAATAGATTTTTTTTATTTGTAAGAGTTACTGCAATTTTATATACCAATCTATTAATTTCTTTTTAGATTAACATACTAAATTAAGAAATTAAACATAATTAGCAGTGATGTAGTCGAGACCACAAACGTCGAGACCACAAACGTCGAGACCGAGACCCGATAATTTTTCCGGGACCAAGATCGAGATCGAGACCGATAAATTTCAAGATCTGAGATTTAAGACCGAGACCAGAAGCAATCGAGATCAAGACCGAGACCAGAGACAATCGAGATCAAGACCAAGTCCGAGACTGAAAAACTTTACAAAAATATGGTCCATTTCAATTATTCCGAAAACAATCATTTTTTTAAAAAAATAATCCAAGATTACATTTTATATAAACAAGCATCTCTACCTTGTTGGCAAGCGCTTTGCTTGTGTCGTTGCATCATTAAACAATTTGCTTTAAAAAAACACAATTAAAGCAGAAGAAAGCCGAAATACGCAAAGTATGCTGGTTAACAATGTTAAAAAAAGTTGGATATTTATTAAAATTTTTTTTCAAAACTCCAAAATGCTGAAGGCACGGTCATCACGATAATAATTAGAGGCTTGTCGGAAGCGTGGTCGAGTGTTTAATACGTCCGAATTGTGATCAAAACGGCATCGGTTCAAAACCTACTATCGTCATTCAGTTGTATCTTTGGGAAAAACATTTAACGGCACATTTCCTTTGCCCCCGGTTTTGGCAAGCAGTTCTAAATTTTAGACGTACCTCAATAAAAAACTAAAAAATCAAAATAAAAAGTTTTAACCGAAAATATCTTGGCATCTTTGCAAGCAGGTCAGGTAATTGCTTGTCCTAATTATAACCCCTTTGGTGCTTTTCTGCAAGGCAAGAGGACGAATATAATGATGAAAATAAAAAAATAAATAAACAAACTATGGGGGTGGGCAAACGTTGTGACTGAGAGAGCCACCAACTAAACATATTTTAAAAAATTTGCGGGCTATAATCAATAAATAGTGTTTATAAATATTGTGTTCAAATTATGGCTAACATAAATTTCACTACAACAAGAATTTATTCGCTTTATTTTTAAAAAAATGCGTAGGATCGAAATAATCGTGTTTTGTGGGGAAGAGTTCGGTTCAAGTGTATATAAAAGATAATTCAAAATAATCATTAAAATCAAACTATTTAAAGACCAAAAAAATTTTGTCACTGTAATACTGTAGCGATTGCGGGCAAGGGTATGAATACAAGCATTCAAAACATTATCAGACTTGTTTGTTGCCGAAAGAAAAATTGAAATAAATTTTTTTGGTTATCGGATTATCTTGGAAGGCTTTGATCACAATAAAAATCTTCATTGGAATAAACGTAAGAAAGTCGCAATAATATAAATTAAAAAAGTTTGAATTTAAGCGTTTGCTACTTCAAATTGCGGCAAAGCTGTAAATTGAAGGTTGTTCATAACTGAATTGCAAAAATTCATCACAATAACATCAAGTAAGAAAAAGTATCAAAAAATCCCTGGTCTCAAGACCAATTAAAAAAACACGAGACCAGACCTGTCCCAAGACCTTCATCACTGATAACTACCGTCTAAGAAGTTCGCAGCGACTGATTTACTACTAGTGATTTTACAAACGTTACTGTTAAACTCCGCATAAAACCTATAAGACTTGAGTGTTTTTTAGTTAATGAGACGCATTAAAAACAGGCGTGTGAAAAACATTTATACGTGTATGAGCTGCACGTTATCTTTGTGCATCAAGCACAAACACACAAGACTGTTGAGCTTTTTTTTAAAAAAGGTTACAATTTCGACAAGAAATGTGACATGCAATGCCGTGCGTTAAGTAGGCCATGACACAACTCATTTAAAGATAACATGTAATTAAACAGATACTTAGCAAATTTGTTATTTTATAAGAGCGTATCAAACTGCTAGCTTTTTCTATTACTCGTTATTTCTAAAGTAGTTTAAGTAAAGCGATTTCTGTTCATTGCAAAATAAGTCTCCAATCACAACTATGAACACATTCTAAAAGAAACTACAGCAGTAGTACTACTATACAAAGCAAGATTCAATATTGATAATTAACTGGGGGACTTTTCATTTTTGTTAGAAAGAGTCTGGAGCTCTCTCTGGGTCTGCTTTGCTATAGCTCTAAATGTATAATTTTCAAATGAGTATCATTGTTTAAAGAAAAGATTTAGTTCTTATTTTTTGGTGGTGACAATTATCTTTTGTCTTTAGAAGAATAGTGCGATTTCTAGTTAAGCGATAGGTAGTTCTAAGTAATTTTCACGTCGATTATTAAGCAACAAAAGACGCCACGATTCCGATTCTACTATTGGCCAACCAATAGTGTAGAACGTACTTTATACTCTAGGCCAGTTGTTCCTAAATAAGGGGTCAAAATGATTAATATATGGATTCCAAACAGACTATGGGGTGGCTGAGGTGCCTCAGAAAATGTGTGTACAAAATAGTTTGTCTAGTAACTATTTGATAGTACTGTCACTGACAAAAAAAAAACATAATTCAAATGAAGCGTGTGATTACAAGTATTGTCTTTTGCCAAGGTAGGCTTATTTATTTTGTATTATCATCGGTTATGTAACTAAACCAGTGCCTACGGGTTGAGGCTTGACGCGTTTTATTAGTCTTCAGTTCTACTCGTATAATTCATGTTTAGTTATTTGGCTAACGCTGTTGCAATGTAGCTTTGCCGATCACTGTCAATTGAGTTCTAGGCTTTGAATTAACAGGTTTGTTCTGTTAGTGTGGTCAGTTTTTATAATATGTAAGTGGTTAGTGATGGTTTTTGTTTGTGCATTATCTGATAAATATGTAATTTTGTTGCGAGAATAAATAAAGATTTTAGTTTATTGTTATAAACTGCACACAGCGGCGATATAATACATATAGATCTATACTTCTATAGTGTATACCAGTGTTTTTCAACCGCTGTGCCGTGCCAGGTGTTCGGCAAAAAATCGCTAAGTTTCATCTAGGTAGATGGCTAAGTTTTTTTCCATAGTAATTTTTATATAAATGATATTAAGAAAATACATGAATTAATTTTATTGTACATAGTCATATTATAGGCCTTGGCTATTATATGGTAGGTAATTGTTACTTCATTAATAATAATTTATATTTGTCAAAAATGTCATTAATAATAGTTTCTTCAAATGATAATTGCTACCTATTCCAGTTGAAATTGTAAGGGACCGAGACTGTGATTGTACCACTTTTGTGCCGGCATTTTAATTATAGTTTTTAAATGTATATGACATCATTATAAAAGTTTATAAATATACAGTATATGTCATTCTATTTTACAATCCAAATCTTGAATATTCATTTAACAGATTTTATAAAGGGACCTATAAACTTCAACGTAATCCTAAGTCTAAAATATTTTGGCTGAAATTTTAGGCAGAACTGATTGAAGCCAAGTAGTATGGTAGTAAAAGTAATGGATAAATTTTTAAATAAAAGTCGAGAAGCCGAACTTGAACCTAACCAAAATAATGTTTTTCCAGAAAAAATTCCTAGTACGAGCAGTGGTCAAAAAAAAGCAAAAACAGTGATGTGGAGAAAACACAACAAAAAGTTATCTGTCATTCGAATTTACTTTCACTGTGGATGCCATGAAACCTACTCCGTTGTGCGTAGCATGTGGCGAAAAGCATGCAGCAGTGCTATGGTCTCAAGCAAACTTACACGCCATCTGCAAACGTAAATAGTTACTGGAAAACAAGCCAGCAGATTATTTTCTTCGCTTAATCAAACACATAGAGAAACAGGCCAGCTTTATGAACAAAACCGCAAAAAATAAATGAGAAAGCTCTCAAAGCGAGCTTTCAACTAGCTGAACCTGTAGACAAATCAAAAAAAACGCACACTATTGCAGAATCATTAATATAACCTGCCTGCAAAGCTATTGTAAAAGAAGTCCTCGACATTGACGCGGTTCAAGAAGTAACTAAAGTCTCTCTCTCTCAGACAACACAATTCGCAGACGTATTGATGACATGTCTGTAGACATCGAAACTATTGTTTTGGAAAAGATTCGCATTGGCAAACATTTTTTTTTGCAATTGGACCAGTATACAGATTTAAGTAAAAATGCTCAACTATTGGCCAACGTGCGTTTTATGAGTAGAGGTATCAGGGAAAACTTCTTATTTTGCAAAACACTAATGAAAACAACAGGAGAAGAAATTTTTTCTATTACAACGGAATATTTTGAAAATGAAAATCTGCAATGAAAAACTGTATAAGTATCTGTACTGACGTGGCCGCAGCTATGGTTGGACGAAATAAAGATTTTGTGAGTAAAGTCAAGGAAAGAAATCAAAATGTTGTCTCTAAACATTATTTTTTGCACTGCAAAGCACTTGTTTTCAAAACTTTACGAGCAGATCTAGTTCCTGTCTTAAATGATGTGGTGAGTATGGTAAACTTTGTAAAGATTAGACCTGTAAAAAGTTGCTTTTTTGCTTTGCTATGTGAGGAAATGGGAGCGGAGCATGCAACATTACTGTTCAATACAGAGGTGAGATGGTTGTCGCGGGGCAAAGTGCTGGCTCATGTGTATGAATTGCGGGAAGAACTTAAAGAGTTTTTAACTAACGAAAGGTCAGTTACGCACAGCTGCTTGCAAGTGATGAATGGTGTGCAAATTTGGCATATCTGGGGGATATATTTTACCATCTGATTTGAAGAGACACTTGCTTTATTTCATTTGATATTTTTCTGCGGTACTATGGTAGTAATTTTCCGTTCCAATAGCCGTTATAACAAAGTTATTAAAGTGTATAATTGATCGTAAGATAAACTTTTATAATAAAGCCAAATCAGGGGCTTTTTACTCAAATTTGTTAGAAAATTTTACACGAAAAGAAATCTAAATCTACAGTTACGGCTTTTTCAACGTAAACAACTTCCCTTGGATATTAAGATTGAAAGCCTTTTATTGCCTCGTAAAGTGTTTGAGTAAACATACTTAGTGAATCGTTCAGTCTCAATTGTTTTGCTATACAGTCTTTAATTTGCTTTTTTCTCACATTTTATGAACTAGTGACTAGGTGTCGAAAAACTATATATTAATAACTCCAAAATTTCTTGAGCAATTTTTTCAAAAATTGCACCAACTTTTATTAGATGAATAAAAATCAGGAAAAGTCATAAACTTTGAAGAAATTTGTGCAGATAGTTTTTCAACAGCACAGCATTTTAACAGCGCGGGCACTTTCCGCCCCCCCCCCCAGTCGTGATAGAGTTAAAATAATAATGGTTTTCTTTGTTTTAGCGCATTTTGTTAATTTCATTTAAGTGTAAGTTTTTTTGAAAAGGGTTAAGAAACCGAAAAACTTGGAAAATAAAAATTTTTGAAGTTAGTTGTGCTGCTGAGTATTGTCACAATATGATTAAAGAAAATTTATTCCTTGCCCACATTATATTCTATTAATTCTTTGTCAAATCTCATCAATTAAACTTAGGTACAAGAAATATTGTTAAGAGTAGAAATCGTTAAGGAATGTGTCCGTCACACCGGATAAATAGATAATAACTGGATATCTCTAGCCAATCGCCACAAGCAACACCAGAGATGCTTGTAACTTTAACCGTCAACATCCTCGACAAAAAGCAATTAGTGATGCAATTGTGCAAGAATTGATTGTTGGTTGCTTAATGCCATTATCAATTGTGGAAAATGTTCATTTTTAGAAATTTATGAAAACAATTGAGCCTAGGTGAAGTTTTCAAATTAATTTTTGACTTTGTTTAAGAATTGCAACGATATGATATTTCATACAAATTGACAAAATCTCAACGGAATTATTTTCATTTAAAATAATCAACCATAAGCACTATTAAATATAACAAGCTATTTTTTGGGCTTTAAATGTAAGTTTTGTTCTTGGCTAATTTTTTTGGCCTTTATCTATGTTTATAAAGCGTAGCAAAACTCCCTTAAAAAGTAGCACAAAGTTTGATGTAATTAGAAGTAAGAACAGGTATCTTATTAAAAGATTGAAAATTAATAACTTTTTAGATACACTCCGATATCACAATCCACGCTAACAAAAACAACTTTGCCTCAGATGTATGCTTTTGTCAAGAAACAAAATCAGAAGCTTTTGGAAAAATAATCATTATTTTCAGTTACTGTTGATATTTGGACAGATCGTATAATGCGAAGCTATCTCGGAATCACAGCCCAACTATTACCATTACTCCAATAACTAAAGAAATGAAATTGCAGTCAGTTTTGTAAAATTTCAAAGATTTACTGGTTCACATACAGTCGAAAACATTTCTAAAGCTTTTTACGAAGCCAATTTGAAAAACAAAGTAAAGATCATTGTGACCGATAATGCTGCAAATATGCTCGCTGTTTTTAAAACATTTTTTCCCAGATTCAAACACGCTTTGGAATTCAATGAAGACAATGATGAAGAACCAGAAGATGATGACGAAGCTTATTACAGTTTGGAAAATCAACAAGATGCCTCCATTAAGGGTACATTACAACTATTTTTTAAAGAACGAATTTCTTGTTTGCTAATAGATCATAATAACCTATTCGAACTCGAAAAAAAAGTTAATATTCAAATGCATCATATAGATAATTGGATGTGCCAAAACAAGTTATCACTTAATTACTCAAAAACAACATATCTACTATTCAACAAGCATCTACCTAGTGCAGTCAACACAAACTTTAAAGTACTAATAAATAATATCCAAATAGATAGAAATAAAGTAGTAAAATACTTGGGAGTTCACATCGATAAAAATTTAAATTGGTCGGCACATATCAAAGAACTCTCCTTACAATTGGCTAAGTGTTGCTCTTTATTGTATCAGCTACGTGAATATGTGACAACTGAGACTCTTCACATGCTCTACTACAGTTTTGCATATAGCCGTATCCAATATGGTATTACTATATGGGGTACGGCTTCACAAAATCAAGTTCATGAAATCGAAGTGCGGTTAAATAACATCATACGAACGATTACCTGTAGTAAGAAATTTGCCCACGTCACTAAATTATACAAAAAACTAAATTTTTTAAAAATAAAAGATGTGTATAAATTAGAACTGGCTAAATTTATGCATAAACTATTCAGTAATAAATTACCAGAGATGTTCCAAAATAGCTTTACCAAAATTGGAAATATTCATAATTATGAAACAAGAAATAATATAACTGCCAATTATTTTCTCCCCCGTGCATCAAAAAAAACAGGTCATAAGAAATTACAATATCGCGGTGTCAAACTTTGGAATGAAATTGACGTTAATTTAAAGAAACTACCTTTGCATACCTTCAATAAGCAATATAAAAACGCACTCTTAAGCACCTATTAATAACTCGCTAGGTCTCATGTAAAATTAAATGCATTATAGTTGATCCTGATCTTAATTATTGTGTTACAATTGTACGTACTAAAAAGATTTCAG
The DNA here is from genome assembly GCA_963680785.1 of Diplosoma virens. Classification (NCBI taxonomy): domain Eukaryota; kingdom Metazoa; phylum Chordata; class Ascidiacea; order Aplousobranchia; family Didemnidae; genus Diplosoma; species Diplosoma virens. Next base: position 29,416,977 of record OY796896.1, on the reverse strand, counting down.
TTTAATGTAATACGTCCCTCGGGAAATAACATTCAAAACGTTTTATTGCCATAACTTTTTGAATCAGCGAAATTAAAAATCCGTGAAGTCGAAACTAATGTGCTATCAAATTACTTTTGAAAAAAAAACCTTAGTCATGAAAAGATGTGATCGCACAACGAGAATTCTCGTTTTACACAGGAAACAGGTCTATTAACTATTATTTACCATTTACGTAATTAAGTCAGTCATTTGTATTACCCTTGTTGTATTGTTGTTTTGTTTTGTTTTTCTTTTTTTCTCTTTTTTTTGAACTACAGGGAGCACCTTGACTTTGATAACCTAACGGTTTTTCGGTGCTTCCTCATAAAAAATCGCTTTGTGCTTATGTAAATGTTGTTGCTCATTTGTGAAAATAAACTGTTTCATTCATTCATTCATTCATTCTAATACTCTGCAACTCACCGTAAAAGACGGCTTAAAAGGATCGAAGCACTTAGAGGGGGTCATAGGAAAAGTATCCCGTCTAGCTGCACTTTTGCGTTGCAGCACAATTTTTAAAGAGAGGTAATTTACATATAATCAGTACAAATAACTAAGCTTTAATTACAGCTTTTAAAGTTTTATAAAAATATTTTGAAATCAAGTTAACAAATTGTTTTTTAGGTTTGAGGCAAAGTTTGGGAAAAACAAATCTATTCCCAGTACAACTAATACCCAATGGAACTCCACACTATACCAAATACAATCGATACTGAAGCTTGATTGGCGAGCCGTAGCAGATACATGAAGCAGTGATTTCAGCGAAGTTTCAATTACGTTACGAGAATGGTGTCAATTACAGGAATTGTGCAGCATTGTTGCTCCTTTCGGAGAAGCGACAGATTTGACACAAGGTTGGTATGGATGAAGTGATTTTTTTTACTAGTTCAGCTGGCAAATTTTATATTCATTTAATTAAAAAATGTGTTTTCCTAATCATTGCACAATATTTGAAAAAACATTACTAAATAACCGCAAATTGTAAGGAACAGTTGATTCGATATAGAAAAATTTGGTGCCTCAACTTTGATTTTTACCGAGGAGAATTGTAAAATTTACTCGTCTTTGTTGGTTTGCAAGGTTAACTGATAACCTCAAAAGGGCATGAAATAAAATTATTAAAAATTAGCTGTCAATTGTTTGACGATTTAGTAGTCTATGATGACAAATAGCTAGTAAAAATGCAAAGTATATAAGAAAAATCAAAGAGGTGAAAGGACAGTTTATTTTATGTTTAGTTTTTTACTTCAAGCAAAAATTTTTATCAGTTTGTTTCAAATTTTGATAAGTTTTGATTGACACTAATTGTATTGGTAAGCTGTAGCAAAGTAACTGGAATTTCTTCAGCAGACATTTTTGACTCACAGCAGGTTAAACAGAATATCGTCCGTTTTTACTCAAATACACCAAAAAAGCCAGTGAAAAAACAGGCGCAAAGTTCTCGCTATTGTTTGTCATCAGTTATCAGTCGTGTTGCGGACAAGCGGCGGTAATAAATTTTATAATTTTTCGAGTAATATAATCAAACACCAGGCGCTGAATTGTTGTTCGCCGAATTTTCGGTCCCGAATTGTCGAGACTTGCGGTTGATTATGTGAGGTATAAGAAAATAAACACGAAACAACAATTCACAATTGATCAGTTCATTATTATTTGAATTTTGACAACAAATGCGAAATGAACACGGCGTATTTTTTTTCACAAGTTAATAGACCGATCTCTAATAGTGGTTTGCTTTACAGGTGAACAAACTGTCACAATTAGTGTTGTGATTTTTACTGTACTTAATCTCAACAGTCATTTGAGGACAATAAAAGAAAGTGACCGTTTTCGTAGAGGTCTTGTCACTGCTTTAACCTCCTCCCTTCAAAAACGATTTATTGGCATTTTCAAAAATTTTTATATGAAAAAAGCATCGGCAGAAATAGCACACTTTTAATTAGCGTTTGGTCAAAGCATATATATCATTGCCACTACTCTTGATCCCAGGTTTGCTTTTAATTGGTTAAACGAAGATGTCATTTTTGACGAAGAGGATGATATTGATGTGCAAAGAATTTGTAGCAGAATTAAATGCACAATTAAAGGTAATACTAAAGTTGAAACTTATTAAAGAAAACGGATTGAAACTAAATTGTTTTTTACACTAATTAATCTAATCTATTTGTTTCGCTAAAGCTAACGCTTAGTCAAAGTTGGTCGTTTTGTTGTTGATTTAAACTAGAGCACTGCTTTTCAACCGGATGTATTGTATTGTACTTTTATTGTACTTGTATTGTAATTGTATTGTACCTGTTTGGTAGCCTGTACAGAGTGTACAGCATTTTCAAGAATCTTCAAGGAGGTTTTAGGTTTGTTAAGAAATTTTTTTAGTTTATTCGGACTATTAGATTGTCTATATTATTATCTTTCGTCAAATAAAAAATTCTGTAATTAATTAACGTGAAGACTTTTTTTTGTATTTTAATTGTTTTTCAACCATGTTTTATCAACCATATAGGGTATGTTTATTCAAAAAAAACAAATGAAATCTAAGAAAAGAAAAATTTACACTTTAATTATACGCTTTTTTTAAACTTTAAAGCATGAAACTAGGTTGTTGGCAAACAGGCGTTTTTAGCTTAGTCCAAATTGTGTACCGTTGCAAATAAAATTAAAAAGCAGTGAGCTATTGCAAGACGTATTGCCGTATGATAGAAAAAAGAAATCTATTTTTAGCTTTTACGTACACTCGGGGTTGCGGAGTCAGAAGGTCAAGATCCAACTCCAACTCTTAAACTTTCTTAGATGCCGCTCCAGCTTCTAGAATATCAAGGATTCCGAATTCGACTCCTGACCCTAACTCCCAAATCAGAACAATTGCTTTATTCAAAGACGATTTGCTTCAAATTAGGGTGGCCAAAAAAGGTCTTAAGTTTAAATCTGTCACGGATTTCTTGGTTTTAATCTCTAAAAAGTAGTGTTTACCAAAAAAAGATTGGGCATCAGGAGTCCACTCTGACTACATTCCGACTACGACTCTGTTCTCTTAAGAGTCCGACTCCATGCTACTCTGACTCCACAATGGTTAAACACTTGCTTTTGTCGCAAGAGATCACTGATATAATTTTTTGAGATATATTCAATAGCTCAATTTTAGAAGGTACTTTTACCAATGTAAAATTTTGTTTTTCTATTACAATTATTTTAAAACTTTTACTGTTTTTCAATTCTTTATAAAGATTATCATTAATGCAGCCGAGCGCTAATTCCCGCTTCGTCTGCTCTAGTTGAGCGGATTTTTAGCGCCAGCGGTTTGATCATGCGACCACATAGAGCAAGGCTTTTTTGTAACATGCTGGAGATGCTAGTTTACGAGTACTTTTAGTTTAAGAGTTTACGAGCTACTCGTATTTGAAATGTAACTTTGGATTTTTGGAAAAATAAAAATTAATGTTATTAATAAAATTACATTTTTTTACAAAAAATATTCTGGTCTTAATGTCAGTCTGGATAGTTTCTCGTCTCGGTCTCGAACCTTAGGTCTCGAAATTTTCCGGTCTCGATCTCGGTCTTGGTTTCAAAAAAATTTTACGGTCTTGGTCTCGAATCATGTGGTCTCGACTACATCACTGCCTGGCACCATCCGACTTCTATTTTTTTGGGCCCCTTAAAGAAAGTTTGAGGGGGCAACATTTTTCCAGTGACAAAGAGGTCAAAACTTGTTAAAAATGTGCATCCGTTAAAAGGTGGGAAAACGCGGTTCGAAAAGCAGGAGATTACATCGAGAAGTAATTATGAAATGCTCACTTTCTTGTGATGCATTATTTGTGTACCTTTAAAACTCAATGTCATAAAAACAAACCTGGTTGCATTACTTTCTGAACGCCCCTCGTAGTATTAGTTCCTTTGGACATTGGCTGCTACCGGTAGTAATTTGTCAGTCTTGTTGACTTTTCAATTTTGCTCGTCCGTCCGACATCGTCGAAAACTGTTGTGACGGAATCGCAAAGCTGCCTCGTCCTCGTCCAGCTCCTCACAAACACGCTTTCCGACTAGTGTATCAATATCACTTGTATAGATAAAAATAAAACCATAAAGTTTGGTTCTGGTCGTGAGGCGCGTTTGTGAGGAGCTGGACGAGGACGAGGCAGTTTTGCGACTCCGTCACACTAGGTTTAAGAAAATAATTATAACATAGCTCACGTTTAAAATTTTTCGAAAAAACATTTAGCCGTCATCATATTAGGAGTTTGGAACATACGATGGGACATTGAATTTTAACTAGCGGGTCGCGCTGTGACTCGCGGGTTAGTGGCTTGCCATACTTGGAGATAGAATTGGAGGTATACTCGTATATACTTGTATATACGAATGTGTCATTAAGTAATCTCGCTAACCCTAAATCCGAAAATTTTTTTGTATTTTACTTTATATATTTCAGTCCAATGCGGCGTACAGACTTGACAGTTTCTAAAGCAAGATAAATTGGTTTTATGTCGAACTGAAAACTGATACTTTAAAGTCAAAGAATCTTTTTAATACATAATTTGGTGTAGAAATTTTTTTATTTTTACGCCAACGTCGGAAGCGTTTGGAATTAACTGATGGACATTTAGAAATTTTGGGCTTTTTAATGTATAATTTATTTATCTTATTGCAATACTTGAAAAATTTGCTTGGTAAAGTCTACTTATTGTTTTTTATGAATTATTGTTTGCATATTTCAAAAGAAAAACTATAAAATCAAATTACTTTTTGGAATTAAGAGAGACAAAAATTTTTATTTGGCATAACCATAGCACAACATATTAACAACAAACAAACTTTCTAATTTGAACAAAAATCTAATTGATTGAAAATTGTGCCTGCAAGTAATTAAAAAGAATGAATTAAAAAGAATTGGTATAGTAAAACTTTCGATGGCGTTTGGGTCACAATTATTTTGACTTGCGCTGCCCACCTCTGGTTCCTCATCGAATTGCAAAAACATCTTAGTTACACCAAGTAGCCTAATAAAAATATCAAAAACGTCCCGTCTCGAAACCATACAAAAACGAGACCACATCACCTCGACATCAGGACGATTAGCACAAGTTTGAGACTGAGACTACAAAAATTCGGTCGCTAGATAATTGTCACTAATAATTTCGAAATTCCAGTCAATTCTATATTTTAGTCGAGTATAATTTATTAATAGTCATATTAATCTAATGAACAAGCTGTTATAAATTTCTGTTAAAATATAAATATTTTAACTGAAAAGCAAGATTTTGGTATCTCTCGATGAAGGTCGGGGTAATTGCATTGCCAATATTAGTGCCTCCGACATTTTCCGACGGTTGGAGAGGATAAATATAAAGATGAAATTAAATGAAGTATGCAGTCAAAACAATTTAACCACTGTGACTGGCTAAAGCTGCAACTAAAAGTCTTTTTTCACGAAAAAATTTTCTAAACACACTGTCGGCAGCGTGGTCGAGTGGTTAACGCACCGGACTGATGATCAACATGGTCTCGGTTCAAAACCCACTTGCGCCATTCTGTTGTGTTCTTGGGAAAGACACTTTACGGCACTTTCCCCTGCTTGGTGGTCTTGACAAGCAGTTCTAAATTACAGTAATATCTCTACTAAATTACAAGCGGACAGCAATATCTTGGTATCTCCGGAAGCAGGTCGGGGTAATTACTTACCCTATGTATAGCGCCTCCGTCGCTTTCCTGCGAGTCAGGAGGATAAATATAGAGATTAAAATAAATAAAAAAAAAATAATGGTGATGAAGGTCTCGAAATGATATGGTATTCGTTTAGAGCAGGGTTGTCCACCCCGCGGCCCACTTAAAATTCTGGTGCGGTCCCGCGACGATTTCCAGTTTTCTAGTTATAATGAAGGTTACCGTACGAAGAAGAGTTTCGCGAGATTGCTGAAAGACATTTTGGGCGGAAATCAATAAGAGGAGATTCTATAAGACCTTTTTTTTAAAGAACACCTAAATTTTGGGACAAAAGTTAAGAAATCGGAGCAAAAAAATAGATGAAGACCTTATTTTTTTTGGAGAACACCTGAGTTTAGGGACGAAACTTAAGAAATCGGAACAAGATTCTGCGCAAACAACTTTTTGTGGCCCACTGACTTCGCTTCGATATGAAATTTGGCCCAACTTCAAAAAAGGTTGGACATCCCTGTTTTAGAGACCAAATATTTTTGTTATTTGATGTTATTGTGATGAATTTTGCAATTTACCCAAGAACAACATTTAATTGACCAGTTTTGCCGCAATTTGAAGCGTTAGAAAGCTTTAAGTCAAATTTTTTTAATTTTTCAATTTTCGTATGTTTAATCCAATAAAAATTTTTATTGGGATTAGGGCTATTTATTACAAATAATACAATTACGAAAAAACTTTATTTAAAGGTAATTTTTTTTTGGCAACAATAAGCCTTCTAATGCTTTGAATGTTTCTTCCCAGTCCCCACACTCTAGCCATTAAAAGATTTACACAAAATTAATTCAATTTCAAAAAAACGATGTAATTTGATTGGGTAAATATTTTTTAAAGCTTGTTTTTTTTAGTTGGAAGATAAGCTTTAGCAGAAAAAACTGGTCCGAGACCGAAACTTTAAAAAACGTGTTACGAGATATTTTCCAAGCGATAAATGATTTAAATTTGATTTTTTAGGACAAGAATATCCCCTGTATCAATGACTACGATGCCATCAACGCTTTTGCGAAAAAACTAGGGCTGGGCATTGTCAATTTCAAAAAGAAAACGCAGCTTCCTTTCCGAAACTAATTATTATTTTCGAGAAAAACCAAATTGAACTTAAGGGCAAACTTAAACTCGAGGTGGAGGGTCACTTGCAACTTTTAAAACAAGACATGGAACGCTACTTCCCAGATTTGAGCGACAATGAACTTTCATAATTGAACATGACAAGAAATCGTTTCTATCTGAACCAGCGGAGGCGGACAGAGCCCAACTTCCGCAATTGCATAAGTTGCGCTGCACTTCCATACTTTTATGGAAGTTCGTGAAATCCAAGAAATACGCCAGCAAAACACGCACAATTCTTCAACTCCAGGCTGAAATCGAGCGTGTAATAAAAGATATCCGGCCACAGATGTGTGAAAAAGTTATCAGTAATTTTAAAGAGCGCATAAATGCATGCAGACTCAGTGCAGGTGAACATATGACGGACATTGTGTTCCATACATAAATGGGAGAAATTACTGTTCATAAGCATGCTATGCAATCATTTGTGAACTTATTATTCATTTTCCTAAATAAAATTTCAAATTTGGCGCATTGTATGGAACACTTTATACAACAAATGGCTGGCTAAAGTAATGACGAAGTTGAATCGCATGGGTAAATTACAGACACATGACGGTTTTTTAAGTAAGCAAAACGGTTGACGGCATAAAAAAAATTTGCGACTTTGAAACAATACGGTTCGGACTTGGTACTAAGCACAAGCAACTACATTTCGCAGTCGGTGCATCTGTAAAAAAAATAAAGCATGCAATACTATTCACAAAAAGATCAAGTTTTAAGTTTCAAATCACGTGATCGCGAGCTTAGTAAGAGGTATTCCCAAAATAGGAACAAAATAAACCAAGTTGGGTTGCCAGATTGAGCTACTTCTTGCCAATTAGCCGATTTTAAATATTAATTCGCGAATTGAAATGAAAAATTTTTAAGCTACTCAAAAGATTCCAAATGTCCCATTTTAAATTTTCAGTCGCAAATCGATATTTAAAATCGGCCAATTGGCGAAAAGTAGCCTAATCTGGCAATCCTGAAAGCAAGTCTTTCAAATGAAGTACGTTCTACGTTTATTTAAATCATTTTCAAATCACAACACTTCTACAGCAATAAAACAATCAATCATGAAGTAGCTTAAATACAGCAATTATAACGTAGTTTGGTTAAATTTTAAAATTTGTAACCAGATTACAAATTAAAGTTAAATATCTTTTTCATTTAACAATCAACTTAAACTTTTTTCAACAGATGCCAGCCAATAGTACCAGAAATTAAATTTCTTTGTAGTTATTACGCGTCGAAAAAAACTTTTAAGTTAAACAACTTTAAGCAAAATCCCGTGCAGTCCAAATACGTATTTTAAATTATGACTATTCTTATTGAAATGGTGTCACGAACAGAAAAATAAAACCATTTAAAAGAGGGAACGGTAGCTATTGATGTGAATAACCCATAATAAAGCACTTTTCTAACAGTGGTTGAAGATGCAAATTTGGGCATATTAAAGGTCATATGGATGGGTAGCAATTTGAATTATTTAGTTTCAGCCGGACCTTGAAATTTTGGAGGCCTCCAAAAGAAAATCATTTATTTTAATCAACTCCAACGCAAGAGATATGGTTAAAAATAATCTTTCTACCTAAAATTTGAAATTTTTTTACGTCTTAATTAAAGTAAATTTTATATGGGTTACCGACATTGCTACCAACATGTTTTTAAATGACCTTGGGTTATAGAAAAAAAGCCTGAAAACTAGTCAGCGTCTTTCGTTTAAACGATCAAAGCTATACAGATTGTTGGTTTAAACAAGGGGTGGGGAACCTGATCGAAGGTGGGGGCCGCAATAAACCTTTTATTGATTTAAAAAAGTTTTTCAACAGATCAGGCTTCTTCATCTGGTTCGTCATGTCAAGGCTTTTTTATTTTCACCAGCATCAAATAAGTATTTCTCCTTCACTGCCGAATGTAAACAAAATAAGATATTCACACAACGATTAAGATCGAGAACCGTTGTTTGGTCTATTCACTAGATATGTGTGTACTCGGTTTTTTTTTGGTGAGCTTACATTTCTATTATCATACGCTGGTTGTTAATTAAGTGAGAAAGCACTATTTTGATCAAAAGGATTGATATGCTTCTTTCCAACCATACGCGGGCAGCAGGTTTTCCACCTTTAATTTAAGCGATCAAGGCTACAAATTGTCAGGGCTAAAAGACACTTCAAGCTACAAATGGAAGAAATTAACCAACTGTATCACTGCACAAAATAATTTTGATTGATAGCACAATAAATTAAAATAGAATTGGCACCACTTACGATAATAAGTTAAGAAATTTTTTTTTAATGATTATCAACTGCTGTTGCTGCTCAAAACTAATTTATGTAAAAGAAAGTTGCTTTTTTTTTACTTTGTTTAAAAAAATAACGTACTTCTGACTGCCAATAACTTACAACAAATACAATTTAGTTTGCTTTAACAATCGTATTATGTATCGTAATTAACCAGCACCATGGAAACTAACTTGCATTATAAGATATAATTTGAAAAATACTCGCGTTTCGTCGCAAATTTGATCCGCATTGTCTTGAATTTAGATTCCAAGGCGATGCGTTTATATAATTCGCTACAATAACGATGTGCAAAATAGAGATTTTACAGATATGTAAATACTTTAGGAAAAGTTTCAAGAGACATTTGAGCCCAAATCGTTTAATTTTAATTAACACTGACCTAACAGTTGGTACTGAATTTGAGAAAACTTTACGGCAGTACAATATTCTAACAAGTAAAACCATTGTCAAGGTTGGTTAACAATTGATAAAATACACTTATACACATAACATCGTTTTTTAGTAAAGTACACACACACTCGAGTAAAATACAAAAAATCTTAAATATAAGTGTTTGGTCAATAAAAACAATTTATAATAATTTCGGTATCATAATAGGCAAAATACTATGTATGTTTCACAACACAAAGCAGTTATTTTTTAACTTAATTGCAGCATAAAATGTAACACATTTAACATGAAACAGTTCTAAGCCTTATCGCTATCATAAGCACTTCAAAAACTAACCAAAAAATTTTTTTTAAATTTGAATAAAATTTACAAAATTAACAGAAAACGCTTTAGCAATCATTCAGTAGTGCTAAAAAAATATCAATTATGATAATGAGCAAGCATGATTAGATTATTGGTTCATACCAGATAGTTCTTTTTTTTAAGTAAAAATACATTATAATGGTAGCATTAGTTTTTATTTTATTTAAGAATGACTTTGAGCTCCATCCCAGCGAACATGTTGATGTTCAGCATCATCTCTACAAAGACTTGTGATGCGAACTTCAACGGCTTGAAACTTTTCGTTTTTTGGAGGGACTCTGGTCAATTTATAAGAAAGCATATCTCCAGGCAAAGGCACATACTCACTTTCAATGTCAGAAATGTGCATAAAAATAGGTTCATTTGAGCTTCCATCAGTTGGTTGAATAAACCCATGACCTTTTGATCGAGAAAAAAACTTGCATTCTCCATGATGAAGTGGACCTTCAGTAGCTCGTCGACTTGCTGAGTAAGTACGTGTGCGGCGTGTAACCATTGGACTAGGAACTAAAAATCTATGCTCAGATGATGGCGACTGTGTAGGAGTTACATAAGCCATTTCTCCATCACTATGAGATAGGCGTGGTCTCATAATAGGTATTGTCATTGTCTGTGATGACTTTGAAGGAGACTTATTATTTGAAGCATCAGCCATTGTAATTATTCAAGCAATAACAATAATCTAAACTAGAAATTTCTAAAACAATAATTCTAACAGTTAATATTTTGAAGTCATTCTTATACAATGATTATGCAATGCAAACATCAAAAAGCTATTATGTTATACCACGTTTATCTGGATTACTTGGTTTTGTCACAAATATTTGGTTTAGTAAAGTATCTGACAAATCAGAATCAACATCATAGATATATTTGTAGCAAAGAACACCAAATGTTAAAAACATCAATAGCGTGTTTCTGGTAACATAATACTGTAAAGCAGGGGTTTCCAAACTGAGGTACATGTACCTCTAGGGGTACATTTAGGCTTCTCAAGGGGTACATTATTATGTGACAGAATGTCCTTATTTAAGTTAAATTCCATGTCCGGAAGAAATAATAGACTCAAATGACTAGAATTTTCGAATCCGATCGATTGTAATTACGTCAAACAGGACAATTACGAGGGAAGACTTTTTTTACGGATCACCGTGATTTTGGGTTTGAATGGGGAAATTTTCTGGCTGCTGTAAAATGAAGACTTTTCTTTTTTTTAGAGATCACCTTGATTTTCGGCATAAATGGGGAAAATTTGTATCTGATTCAAAGTGAAGACTTTTTTTTTTTCAGAGATCACCTTGATTTTGGGCATAAACTGGGGCAAAATTAGTGGCTGACTCTAACTGAAAGCCTTTTTTTTTAGAGAAACATCACAAAATTTTGGAGGTACATGCAAACCTGCTACAGTGTCCAAAGGGTACCGATGAACTAAAAGTTTGGGAAACCCTGCTGTAAAGTAATACAGTTTAACACAAGTCAGTTTTTTCAACATTGTGAATAGATAAAAACAGGGTTGCAGAGATGCAGGGATTTTTTTTACTCCAACTTTGACTCCACCTATTGAAAATTTTCTGACTCCAACTCCACCTATTTTAAATTTTTAACTCCAACTCCAAAACATCTAAAAGAAAACTTTGACTTCAACATGTTTGCAAAAAAGACTCCGAGTCCACCTAAATGTGCAACTCCAGCAACTCCAACTCCAACACCAAAACTATGGAGGCCTAATTTAGCATAAAACAGACCACCCACAAAAAAAAATAACTCTGATTCCAGCGCACCTAAAAACCAACTCCAACTCTTGACTCTACCAAATCTAAAAAAATAACTCCAACTATGACTCTGCCCTAAAACATGCAACTCCAACTTTGACTAAACAACTCTGAATAAAAAGGATTCACACTTTTGTTGTTTTTGTCACAACATAAAAATAAAAAGCCTTGTATTTATTCCAGTTTATTACCAGATTTTTTATTTATTTGGCACATTTGTTAAAAAAATTGTTATCTTGCAAAGTCAAACAGCAGAATTTTTAGATTAAAGAGGTTAAATGCATTAAAAAAACTCTTAGTGATGAATATGTGTTTTGAGAAATCTGCTCAATGGGAGTTAAAATAAACCTTGTTTTTTGACTGTACACAAAAAACTTGCTTTACCAATACATTTTTTGCAGTGTGCTCTTGTGTGTTGTGATAATTGCTCCACAAATTATGAAGTGATTAAACAGCAACACCTTGGATCATTTTTTCTTGCTAAATCTGTTTATTCAAAATTTTACAAAATTAATAACCAAGAATTATGATTTCAGCTTTTTAGCAACTTATTAGCAAAACTCTTATTAAATGAAAAATAAAAAATTTTACTAAAAATTGATTTATAAGAATGCCAAAACACCCGAGAGTACAACAAAATAAGGGCCAAAGGTTCATTGGTAATCGTGTAATTTAGGGTCAAAAATAAAAGTCATTATAATTCTGATTTTTTTTTAATAAATAAATTTAGGTAATCCTGTACTTTAGCACAGTAAATAAATTCGTGAATGCTTTTCGTTCTAAGCAATAATAACCACAGGGGAGGATCCAGGTTAGTTTCACTATCAAAAATTGGGTAATCCCATTTTTTTTACTAACCCTGGTAAACTAACCTGGATACCCCTGTGGTTATTATTGTTTAGAATAAAAAGCATTCATGAATTTATTTACCATGCTAAAGTACAGAATTACCTAAATTTACAACTAAAATGTAAAACAATTTTTCTTTGTTATCAAAAATATTTCACAAATGTTACTATCAGAATATAAAGGGCTGCATTGCAATAATTACAAATTACTATATGGAAAGCACCAGAAGTCTGCAAAAAAGGTTCTTGTCCACTACTTGCCAATTAAATTCATAACCTTTTAAATTTTGGAGAATCCTCCAAGCCTGAAAAATTTGTAGTAATGAAAAATGAATGAGACCTAAAAAAAAGTAATAATACACAAACTTTCTTAAAAGTGATTGTGCTATCAAGAAAACATTAATTTTTGCATTGACTTTGGTAACTTCTAAATCCTTTGCAAAGTCCAGTTATTTACTTTTTGGTTCCTTAAAATAATTAGCAAGCAATTAACTAATAAACAGTTTCTATTTTTTGTCATTACATATGTCTGCTTTAGGCAGTGTAATGTTTGTGTCACATTTTTCACAATTAACTGCTTTAATTTATCCAGACTTAAATTATTTGTGATAAGCATGAATGATAATATTCATTTGATAATTAATGATTTTACAGTCAAACACGTAATTTCTATCAAGTGCTTTACAAGCATTGATGAATGCAGTAAAAACTAAAAAATTGTCACTAATCACAATTACTTACAAGGTGGAGACTTTAAATTGTCATCATCTCATAATCTTACTATCTTGATTTTGATGTTTTAGATTATCAACTTCATACATTGCTAAAAAGCTCTGTCAGCTACCTGTAGTGTTCAGTTAAAAACAATGAAACAAACAGATGTACTAATTAATGTTTTATTTATTAAAGCAAAAGTGAGATATGCTAGATTTTTGAAACTAACCCAAAATCCACCTTTCAGTATCAGGATAAAATAAAAAAAAAAAAACAAGATAAAAAGGATCTCTCAAGAAGCGATAGTAATTGCAGGGTTATTTAGGTTAGTTTTATGCACAAAAATCGCTTACAGTGACTTCTTAAAGGACCCAATGTGCCTGGTCATGGCCCTGATTTACAAAAGAGAAGAATTGACTATAGAACTATCACCAGCACCCTTAGAGTCAACAAGAGAACCATCCCACACACATGTAAAAAGTTGAAGTTTAAATCCACAAAGAGTTATCATAAAGGCTCTAAAGTCTGTAGATGACAGTAGAAAGTTGATTTTGTCAAGAAAGTTGAGAAATGCTGATCAAAAACAATCCATCCAAGTCCATAAGATCCATGACCACTAAACCAGGGATTGATAAAAGAATAATTTAATGCTGTGTGGAGGAGGATTTGAACTGCAAAAGTTACAGAATACAAACAGGACAGAAGGTCACTCAAGGCCACAAAACTTTTCAACAAGTTGAGGGACCTGAAGAACCTCAACATGCTATGGTTCTTTCCTAATAAAATTGTTTTTTGCTAAACCAGGTCCACCACAAGAAAAACAATAAAAGAATTGGTATATGCTCCAAAGACATATTTAGAGTGATAGAATAGACCACGATCATGCTCTTTGGTGTGATCAGCTCCAATAAAAATGTGATGCCACCACATATCTTTGAAACAGGTCTAAAGGTCAATACTGAAATTTAATTGCTTTATTTTTAGATAAATACAGTTATAAATATGCTGAATATGGTACACCAGAGTTAATGTACCAAACTTTTACATTGACACCAACAAGACATAAAGTGACTGGTGAGCATATATGAAGATGTAGTGATATTTGTATGCCAAATGCATGGTTGCAGCATGCTTGGCTTATGCTTATTATGTTGTTAATTGTGCTCTGCTTCCCATAGTGTTTGTTGTGCAAAATTTTAGACAACAATGCTTCTGTGTCCACATTTTGTACAACAACATTTCTGTATCCCATGCTCAATGATTTGTATAATCAGTCATGTTCACTACACAGAGTGATCAAAGAAAGTGTTAACACTACATAATAATTCTTTTGCTTAGTATTTGCACATATTATTTTTGTTTTCAATTGATGCTTTTCTTTTACATGATACTGCAGATGAAAAAAGTTGTAAAGTATAAAAAAATTTTAATAAAATTTAAGATAATGAGTTCATTTTATAAAGCTATAAGTGAACTGCATAAGAGTTTTGGAATGGGGAGATTTTTAGAATTTTAAAACCTTGTGTGACCAGAACAGGAGTGTACAAGGTCTTAAAATGTATTGGAAAAACAGGGTCAACTCTTCCAAGAGTAAGAAGTAATCCAAAACATACAGTTAAGACACCTCAACTTATCATAAACACCTGAGAAAAAATCAGAATAGACCCAATGAGGTCCATCAGAAAGTTGGCTAGAGAAGCATCTGTAAGCTTTGGTACAATGCAAAATGTACTCAAAAAGGACCTAAAGGTTAGCCCTTACAAGAAATGCAAGGCTCAACTGCTTTCAGAAGCCACTAAAACAAAACAAATGAGCAGAGCAATACTTCTTGTTCAAGAACTGAACAGCACACATCCTCCAATGTTGTGGACGGATGAAAAACTATTCACTGTCCAAGCAGTCCATAATCATCAAAACAATTGAATTTATGCCAAATCAAAGAATAGGATTTCTGTGAACATGAGACTTACTTCACAAAGGCAAAAATCAGCATCTGCAATAGAGTGGGGAGGAGTCATTGCTACTGGGTTCAAAACTCCTCTGGTGTTCATTGATAAAAGCATTAATGTTAATAAAGACACTTATTTTAAGGTTATAGAAGAAAAATTTGTTGCCACGGATTAATTCAACATTTAGAAAAGGTGGAATCACCCTTCAACAGGACAGAGCAAAAAAAATTTGTTGCCACGGATTAATTCAACATTTAGAGAAAGTGGAATCACCCTTCAACAGGACAAAACTGGTGCAAAAACAATATGGTCTGTTTTTGGACAAAGGAAATGTGGCCTCCTTCTTCCCCAGATTTGAATCCCATGGACTTCAGTGTGTGGAGTATACTGGAAAACAAGGCATGTTCTTCAAATTGTTGAAGTATGGACACCCTAAAACACAAACTTGTCCATTGTTGGAATGAAATTTTAACAGAAACTATTTGTGCCATGTGCAGTCAAGTTGTTAACAGACTTAAGCGTATAGTTAAAGCTAGAAGGTGGACATATTGAAATTTGAATGCATCAATGTAAACCTTTTAATTTTTGATTAATTTTTGCATAATATTAATTATTTTTTTCTATGTCTTCATTGAATTATTCAAATAAACTTTTGTTAACACTTTGTTTGATCAACCTGTATATAATGACATGGCTGTACCACTCAATAGAAAGGTGCCGAAATAATGTACAATGTGATTGTGCTACTCTGGATCAGAAATGTTAATTTAATTATAATTAATTAATAAATTCGATAAATTTTATTTGAATAAGTTTTGTTGGTCCATAATTGAACATATACTCTTTGTTATGTATACAAAAGATACTAAAATTCTAGCAAAAAAACATGATATGTCTATCCATATATATGCAGATGACACCCAATGTTATTTTAATTTTAATAACAATTCTTCAATAGAAACAGTGCAAAATGAAAAAAGAAATATATATAGTTTATTTAAAGTTATAAATGAATACCAACTATCTGAAACTTAATGAATCCGAAACAAAAGAAGTTGTTTCTTGCAACCACCACACAAGCATTCATTTGACTTAAAACTGAACATATTTATTGATAGATGTGTTTGAGACAATTGTTCCATCTGCTCAAGTTAGAAATTTGGGTTTTATCTTTGATTGCAAACTCACTTTTCAAGGTCATATTGACAAAATCACCAATATTTGTTACATTAATCAAGAAACCTGGAAAGAATTGGTTCAAAACTCATTGCAAAATTAAAAATACAACTTGTACACTCCATGATTTTCTCTTATTTGGATTTCTGTAATTCACTATTATATGGCCTGCCAGATGTTTGGCTAAACAATCTTAAAAAAAGCTTTATATGCTGCAGTTTGCTTTATTTTTAACAT
Organism: Diplosoma virens; assembly: GCA_963680785.1. Lineage (NCBI taxonomy): Eukaryota > Metazoa > Chordata > Ascidiacea > Aplousobranchia > Didemnidae > Diplosoma > Diplosoma virens. The sequence goes on along the minus strand of OY796896.1, from coordinate 29,400,406 downwards.
TAAAAGAAGAGATAAACACTACTTGTCTTCATATCTGAAACATCTCCATTTTCTGAATCTTTTCAAGAAGTCATCATAAGCAATTTTTGTTCATGAAACTAACCTGGATGCACCTTTGGTTACTATCACTTCTTTAGAGACACTTTTTCTCTTAATTTTTTCTTTATTCCACCCTTGGCTAAAAGGGGGATTCCAGGTTAGTTTCACCAAAAAAAATCACTTACGATGACTTCTTGAAGAGACCTCATTTTCTCTTTGTAAAGTATCGCATACAATTCCACACAAATTAAGATTGCCTTGCTAACTTACACATGTGTCCATGAACTGGCCCCAAAGTATATGAAAGATCTATTGGCTTTTAAAAAATCTACTAATAACTACAATCTTTGAAATTGTTCAGACAAATTTTTGTTAATGCCATTAGAAAATTTAACATTTTTAAAATCAAAAGCAATATTGCAATATTCTGCTCCAAAAATATGAAGCAATCTACTAGCAGACATTAGAAAATCTGGAACTTTAACCCAATTTAAATCAAATTGAAGAAGACACTACTTTTATTTTTTATTTGAGGATGTTCCAACCTCATTTTGAACTGATTCAAACTGTTTATTGCATTTAACTTAATCAGCCTAACTTTATTGTTTGTGTTTTGAATGTTTGTTCTTTTGCTTGCCATTTGCATGGACTTAACCATTTTGTGTTTTGCTTCAGCTTCAGCATTATATAAATTGTAATATATAGCTTATCTTTCACTTAAACATCAGTATTTTATTTTATTTTTAATTTATTTTTTTGTTTTTAATTGAAATGGTTTACTTTGTATAATGTATATACCCACACTATACAGTTGCACTTGATTTTTTTATATAAGTACCCTTTGTATATTTTATCGTATGTGATGTATCCTAAGCTTTAGTAATTGTTAGGCACCCGTAAGACAGATGTCAACATTTGATATGTTGTGAACAATCTTAAGGAGTTTATAAATTATTGAATTATTATTATTATTATTATTTGTTCTCATAACCAAATCCCTGATCCTAACGAAGACATGTTTAAAACCATGAGCAAATTTTTAAAATTAGACAAAATGTGATTTTATACCGGTAACAATATATTTTAAAAGTTGACTGTTTAATAAATTTTTAAAATAAGATTTTACACTTTCATTTTAAAATCATTTGCCAAACAAATTAATGTTTACTTAACAGTTTTAATAAAAAAAAATAATAAAGCAAATAGAAAAACTCATTGTTAGCTGATTAAGATAAATTGGACATGGCCACTTATTACACCATTCTACAATTCGTCGTGGAAGACAGAATTTATTGAAGTGAAAATTAGGAATAAAAAACAAGTTCAATTTAAAAATATCCCCCATCTATAAAACTTTTATAGTAGTGCAATTATTTTCGGTTGAAATCTAGAATTCCTGCGGCTTTTTACAGAAATGTCGTCATTGTCGTCGTTTATAAATTGTCGTGCTCGTAAGATAAATTGTCGTGCTCGTAAGATACGAACAAGACATACATACATTGGTATGTCGTCCAGACATTTGATCTTTAGAGTCCGGGAGTTTTGAATTTCAACTGTCTACAAGATAGTGCAATTAAAAATCATACTTTATCCTGTGAAAAATGTTCTAATAATCGGTTTTATAAAAACAATCTTTTAATAATACGTAAATGTAAATCAGAATTTTATTTTAAAATTCACGAAGCTCTACTCATGAAAAAGTTAAGTCCAAAATTAAATCGACAAATGTACGCAAACGGACCTTAATTTATATTTATAGAATATATTTTGATCGTAATATTTTTTTTCTATGACATCCTAATCTGGTATTTAATGGGTATGAATTTAGTTTGTCTTTCGTTTAGACTTAAAATTAGTGTAGGCCCAACTTAGTCAAAATTACAGCCTGTGTTTTAAAATATATATTGCTTTTTTTTATGTGTGTGTTTGTGTGTTTGTGTTGTGTGTCTGTGTGTGTGTGTGTGTGTGTGTGTGTGTGTGTGTGTGTGTGTGTGTGTGTGTGTGTGTGTGTGTGTGTGTGTGTGTGTGCGTGTGTGTCTAAATTTAAAGTTAATTTTATTGGTAAAATGTAGAAACATGTGGGCTGAAGAAAACCGAAAACGTTCGTCTTTATAAATAATTTTTTTAATGCTTGTTAGAATAAAAATAAAACCCAAACATCGGAGGCACACTCTAGTGTTTTCTGTTGCCGGTCCCAAACGCGTATAAATGGGGAGGGTTGCGGCAGGAAGGGCATCCGGCGTAAAACTTTTGCCAAACATACAAATGCGTTATGATCATGAATCCATACAGGATCGGTCGCAACCCGGATCACCAACGAGCGCTTCAGGTGTCGCACGGCGGGGCACCCGTGGGAATTAGGCTACTGCTGAGCATAGTAAAAACAAGAGCAGAAAGAGAGGAGGAAGACGAATGAAGAGGCAGCGGGAACTGCGAAAGGGGAGACGCACACTCGCAAGGGTGGGTACCTTAAATATAGGAACAATAACTGGAAGGGGGAAAGAGCTGGCAGATATGACGGAGTGAAGGAATGTAGACATACTGTGCCTACAGGAAACAAACCCAGTAAACATTCATCATCGGGCCAACGTTGGCTTTAGCGCGGCTAGGTTAGGAGAAAGTTGGAAAAATTGCCAACATTTAACCAACAATGCCAACTTTCTGCCGATGATTTATTTTTGAGTTCTGGTTTGTTCTATTTGTTGCGTTAAGTACTAAAGTGGAAAAAAAATTAAATTTACGCTCAAAAAAGCTTTTTTGTTACTATTTCTTTGCTTAGTAAAATTCGTGTTCACAGCTGCTGGTAATGTGTTGGGCCAACGTTGAAGGCAGAATTGGGTGTCTCCCCTGTGACTAAGTTGGTGATACGCTGGCAAGAAGTTGGCCAAAATTTTTTATTCAAAGACATTACCAGTTGTTCGTGTTAAATATTCATGCAAGCTTTTTACAAAACAGCGACAATAAGTAATATAGTGTACTTCTGCTACAGTTCTTTGCTTGATGAAATTTCAATTGTTTGATTTTTAAGTAATAAAACATTTTCTGATGAGGATAGTCTATGTGTTTTTGTTATGCCTCAACGTTTAAAAAGAATAAAAAAAATGTTAGTCTCTATGGTCTGATAGTTGAAAAAAATTTGAACAGTTTTTGGATGACAGTAAAAAGTCGGAAAAACTGCCAACTATTTGCCAACTCTGCCAACAAAATGCCAATGTAACTTTGTTCTCCTTTGTTCAAGTCTATATGAATCAATTTTATTTGAGCGGCATGAGCCCGGTGCGTGTTGCACAATGCCCATTTGATATGCGCATAATTTATTTAAAATAGTTAAAATTTTTATTAATAATTTGTTTTTTAAACGTTTCTATTTGCTGAAGTAAAAATAGTTCTTAGTTAATTACTTATGCTGGTACCCATCCCCCATGGAAATTGGTTACGTCCGCGCATTTATGCTGGCTTCATCACCAACGTCAATCATCGCTCAAACAACGTCAACCAACATGCAATGAATGCACTCGAAAGCTTGAAGAACGAGGACGAATATTGCAACTACATCGCTAATAAAACCACAAATAAAAGATTTCCGTGCAGTCTACGTAAATATACGAATCTCAACTAACATTATCGGAGAGTCAACTGCTAAACGCGTCAATCGTTTATAAGCAACGCAACGAGGAACCGTCACGTGAATAGTACGAAGCCAAGAGGAACATTCCAATGGTTTGTTACTTAAGTTCGGTACAGTGGTAATGGTGCATGTTGGTACAATTGTACAAACTAGTAGAATCCACCTCACAGAACTCTGGGCCAATGTTTAGCACCAACATCTTGCCAATGTTTTTTAAGTTGGCAGTTAGCGTTTTGCCAACGTTGGTAAGATTGCTGAAGTAGTTGGGCAGCTGCAGTAGCATGCGCTGGTCATTCATAGTTAGCCAACTGTCTACAGTGTCTGGAATTTCAGTGTTGGCTAAACGCTGGCAAAACGCAGTTTATCAGTGTTGGCGGAAAATGTGATTTTGGTGCACTCAACTCTGGGCCAATATTGGACGCCATCATCTTGCCAACATTTCTGCTGCTGGAAAACTGCCTTTCGCCAACGTTGGCTAGATGAAAAATGTTTACGGGGAAGGGAAGGGAGTAAAGCGAGAAACATTGGAGGTGGATGCAAACTATTTTACAACGGAGCTGATGGAAAAAAATGGAGTTGGGATAGTGGTGAGGGAGCAGCTGGTTGAAAGTATCTTGGAGGTAAACAAGGTGTTCGACACACTAATGGCCATGAAACTGAAGGTAAAAGGGTCGATACTAAACATAGTAAGTGCATATGCTCCACAGGTTAACAGCAGCATGGAGGAGAAAAATGAATTTTGGCAAGACCTGAATGGGTTGATAGAAATGTATCAAAACAGGAGAGGATAGTTCTAGGTGCAGACCTTAATGGACATGTGGGCAAAGGAAACATAAGGAATGAGCAAATAATGGGAAGGTAGGGTGTTGGAATCAGAAATAAAGAACGATCATCGATCGTTGTGGATTTTGCGAAGAGGATGGATTTGGCGATTGTCAACACTTATTTTAAGAATAAAAACAAACACAGGGTGACGGAAAAGTGGTAGAAAAAGTACCCAAGTAGATTATGTGATGTAGCCTACAGAAGTAGGAACCTGAAGAAAATGTGCGATTGTAAGGCAATAGTGAATGAGTGCGCCGCAAAAGCAGCACCGTATGGTGGTATGCAAAATGGTTTTTATGGGGAAAAAAAAAGCAGAGAAAGTAAAGCCAAAGATATGATGGTAAAAACTGAAGAAGACAAGCTGTCAAGAAGCGTTTAGATAAGATGTGACCAGGCTTTTGGGAGGCAAGAATGGGTTACCTGATGGGTGGGACAAAGCAGCGGAAATGCTAAGAAAAACAGCTGAAACCGTGCTGAGAGTGACATTTGGGAAACGAAAAGGAGACAGGGAGACATGGTGGTGGAATGAGAAAGTTCAGAAAAGGAGCAAAAAAAAACGAAAGAGGCAAAGAAAGCATGGGACAAAATAAGAGATGAAAATACTAAAAAGGTCTACAAAGAAAAGAAGAGTAAGGCAAAAAAAAGGACGTCCATGGCAGAGAGACAGAGCAGCTAGGGAAAAATATGCAGCACGTGAGGGTTTTGAAGGATAAAAAACGGTAATGTGATGGTAAATTCGGAGACTTTATTAAAAAGATGAAAGGAGTACTTTGAAAAACTGATGAACGGCGAGGAAAATGACAGAGAGCCTAAAACAGAGGAAGCAGAAATGATTAACAAAGAGATAAATTGCGTCAGTAGAGAAGGAGTGATGAATGCACTAAGAAAAATGAAAAAAAGTAAAGAGGCTGGGCCAGATGAGTTTCCAATAAAAGTTTGAAAGTGCATGGGAAAGATGGGGATAAAATTTCTGACCAAATTCTTCAACAGACTATTAGTTAGTAAACGGATACCAGAAGAATGAAGAAGAAATGTGCTTATCCCAACCTATAAAAACAAAGAGGACGTACAGTGCTGTGGAAACTACAGAGGAATAAAGCTAAAGAGCCACACAATAAGAAAGAATTATTGAAGCCAGGCTAAAAGATAGAGTAGAGATCAGTAAACAGCAATATGAATTTATTCCAGGAAAGGAAACTACCGATGCCATATTTGCCTTAAGAATGTTGATGGAAAAGTACAAGGAAGGTCAAAGAGAGCGCTCTGTGTATTCGTGGACCTATAGAAAGCTTATGACAGGGACGGGGGTGGAGAGTTTTTGAATTTTTGTAGCAAATTTTTTTAAATTTGTTAAAGTTTTTTGAAATTTTGTTACTTCCACAAATTTCAGTTTTTGAAATTTTGTAAAAGTTAATTTGGTAACTCAGTACGTTATTTAATCGTCTAACCTTTCGACGCCTGTAAGGAAGGTGTTCCGTTTCTAAAAATCGCCCACACTATGTATTTTCACAATCTCATAAAAAATCTCTTTGATTTCGCTTTGGTCCGGCTCAAATAGCCTAAGAAATAACGGTTTTATGAGCAATTTAAATATTTTACATTTGGTTATAAAAAAATGGCAACACTGCTTAGTTTCTTGAGTCTTGGAGAAAGATCCAGAACTATTCGCTTGACTGGTTCGCTATTGTGACACATGTGACGTAATAATAGTTATTGTGATTGGCTTGATTTGATTTGGATAACTTCAGAACATTCGAGATACTTACGACCGCGTAATATAAATAAGGCTCGCTCGGAAGCATTATTATGATTCGATGATTCGATGATTCGTTGTGGTAACTTAATTTTGGAAAATTGTTAGCTGTGTAAATTCATAGTTTTTTGGTCGCAAGTCTTTGGTTGTCTACGTGATTGTGAAGAATTAAGCTACTGAATCTGTATTTGCTGTTGATTTGTACTATTGTGGGCTCCTAAGTGGATTGGAGCATATTTTTTAATAAAGAAGATATTGTGGTAGTCTGAGCTGTGATTTAGCTAGACTATATTTTTGCTGTTACTGGTTCGAAGGTTAGATTCAGCAAGAAGATTTAAGAATTTTATCTTTTAGTAGACACCGAGATTGCGTTATCGGCGAGGCCTTCCTTACAGGCGCCGAAAGGTTAGACGATTAAATAACGTACTAAGTTACCGAATTAACTTCTACAAAATTTAAAAAACTTTTTACCAGCGGAACATAAATTTCAAAAACTCTCCAAAATTTCAAAAACTAAAATTTGTGGAAGTAACAAAATTTTAAAAACTTTAGCAAATTTTAAAAAATTTGCTACAAAAGGCCTCACCGATAATGCAAACTTGGCCGCCTACCAAAAGACAAAATTCTTAAATCTTCTTACTGGACCTGCCCTAGGAACCAGTAACAGCAAAAATAAAGTCTAGCTAACCATAGCTCAGACTACCACAATATTTTCTTTATTAAAAAATATGCTCCAATCCACTTAGGAGCCCACAATAGTACAAATCAACAGCAAATACAGATTCAGTAGCTTAATTCTTCACAATCACGTAGACAACCAAAGACTTGCGACCAAAAAACTATGAATTTACACAGCTAACAATTTTCCAAAATTAAGTTACCACAACGAATCATCGAATCATCGAATCATAATAATGCTTCCGAGCGAGCCTTATTTATATTACGCGGTCGTAAGTATCTCGAATGTTCTGAAGTTATCCAAATCAAATCAAGCCAATCACAATAACTATTATTACGTCACATGTGTCACAATAGCGAACCAGTCAAGCGAATAGTTCTGGATCTTTCTCCAAGACTCAAGAAACTAAGCAGTGTTGCCATTTTTTTATAACCAAATGTAAAATATTTAAATTGCTCATAAAACCGTTATTTCTTAGGCTATTTGAGCCGGACCAAAGCGAAACCAAAGAGATTTTTTATGAGATTGTGAAAATACATAGTGTGGGCAATTTTTAGGAACGGAACAGGGGAAAAGTATGTGGGACTTGTACACTTGTACAGAATATGTATGAGGGAAGCGAAACAGTGTTGAGGTGTGCAGTACGAACTACAGAAACTTTCAAGGTCAAGGTCGGACTGCACCAGCGATCACGTTAATCCGTTAAGAATCACCATGGACGATGCTGTTTGCTGATGATATTGTGATTTGCAAAGAGACCAGGGAAGAAGTGGAGCAGAGAATAGAATGCTGGAAGTATGCATTGGAAAGAAGAGGAATGAAAATAAGTAGGTCAAAGACCGAATATCTGCATGTGCATAAATGGAGGAAATGACAAAGAAACAGTGAAGATGAATGATACAAATGTGCCAAGAGTAAAGGAATTTAAGTATTTGGGATCAACGGTGCAAGAAAGTGGTAATTGTGAGAGGGAGATAAAAATTGATTGGAGTGAGACTACGCAGAAAGAAAATTAGTTGGTTTAAGAGATAGAAAGAAAAAAAACCCTGCGCAAATTGATCTTGCGAGCCCAAAATTTTTTAAATTTTTTAAATTTGTTAAGATGGTCAAAAAGAACTTAAGTTTCTTTTGAACCAACTAGCCTACTTCCTCTCTAAAACTAACTCTGTGTCACAGACTTTGTTTGGGAATCCTAAAGGACCAGTTGAGCTAGGTAACCCGAATACCTTTGCTGAAACTAAGCTGTGTCTAAATTTTACTTTATTTCGGCTCAAGAAGTAGTCTGCTACAAGCCTGAGGCTTTTATACAGTTTATAAAGTTTGAACGAAAGCTCGGATTGGTTCGTTGAAAACTCTTCTTCACAGACAAACAGAGACCATCGTCTCTAATAAGAGCGAATGTATTACAAAAGTCACGACCGACGAAAATTCTCTTTGACGCTTTGCCACACTGCAAAGCGAAATCAACGCTACAACTTAGTTCAATACACACAAATGATTCTACTTTCGTAGAACACAACTGCAAAACACTGGCGCAAAATAAATTCAAAAATCGTCAACCGATACAAAATCTAACGGGTCTTTGCCCCCAAATTCTATTTTTTCTCAAAGCGTTTCTGCTTCGACCGACAGTTTTCGCTTTATGCATCTCTCTTGTCTTCATCTCTTGTCTGTGTTTCAATTGAGCGAGCGCACATAGATATAGGCATAAGGTCACATGACGACAAGTTATTCGCATAATCTAGATCTTTTTCCAACTCTCTAGGAAGACGCCTTTGCTCCAACCAACTGGTATATACGCGAACACTCCACAATTAGCGAGCTATAGTGGCGCTTGGACAAAAACATATTACGTCTTTACTGTTGGGCGAAAAGAGAAAGGACAAGAAAGTATATCAAGCGTATTGTAAGCATTACACTATGCAATAAGAGAGAAGCGCTTTACGGGCGATGCGATTATTATTTCATAACAAAGCTTTGAATTATTTTTAACGGGAATAAACTACATCGTCATGATTAAAATTATTATGAATGAAGTGTGACACTCTGCTTCTCCTTAAAAATAACTCTCACTCCAATCGGTTTTTCTTTCAATTAGACTTGAACTCTATTGATGGTCAAGTCTAATTTGAAAAAAAACGATTGGAGTGGGAATGAAAAAGAAACAAAGTTAATTGCTCTAAGAGATAAAAAAAGAAAAAAACGCCGCTCAAATTGTTCTTGCGGGCCAAAATTTTTGGAATTTTTAAAAAATTTACTAAGATGCTCAAGAAGAACTTAGTTTCTTTTGAACCAACTAGTTTCTCTCTAAAACTAATTCTGTTTCTCCCTTGAACTAATTCTCACTCCAATGGGTATTTTTTCGAATTCAACTCGACCGCTATTAATACACCGCTGTGATTCCAGCAGAAAAACTATCATTTGAAAAAAAAGCGAAAAAACGTTACGGAAATGATGCCCATAGCCATATTTGCAGGAAAAACTGGCCTTCCCCAAGTCTCCAAAATTTGGGCAAAATCAAAGTTTTTTTAGGCAGTGACAAAAAAATGTTAGGGCAAAACCAGAAGTTTTTGGGCAGCGATAGGAAACATTTAAGCAAAATAATAGTAATATTTTTGTAGAGCGTTCTAAACCGTGAAATTTTAAAAATCATGTTGTTACGATAGGAATCGAACCATCAGCGTTTGTTGACTATTGTACCGTGTTGCGGTAATCTGTGTTTATTTCGTTTGTAGCCGTGCCTCGGGTAATTGTGCGTTTGTGTAATGTAGACAACAACAAAGCCATTCGTGTTATGTTCTCTCATTGGTAACCAGTGGTGGGCACGGTACTTCTTCAAAGTACCGCGGTACGGTACTCGGTACCTTTTGAAAATAGTACCGGGGTACCGGTACGGTAACGAAGAAGTACCGCGGTACCGTTACTCGGTACTTTTGAATAATACGAATTAATGGTAATGACTAAAACTCTGTCATACATTGGATTTATTTGAAATTTAAAAATTGTATTTAACAAAACAAAAACAATATCTTACGTATCCAACTTTTCACTTTCAAAAATTAATAATGCTTTGAATTTAAAAAACATGCAAACATGCAGTGAATATGTTTTTAACTTGATTTTTTGGATAAATTATACCTTGGATATATGAAGGGCTTAATGAATACGTTATCTTCTGCTTTGTTTTTATGTTAAAAAAAGTTTGTCAGGAATCGTACTAATTTCCATACAACCTATTACAGTCGTTTAGTCAGATTTATTCTTAAACTTTTTGGGCCACGGACCTCTATTTGCAAATCTTTTTTATCATGGACCCCAATCTTATGTTACATCAATTTTCTGCCCAACCAACCAGGAAAGATAAAACAAACCCAAAAATAAATAAAACAAAATCCCTTAAAAAATAAATGCTTATAAACAGGCATACCATATTTTTGTAGGAACAAACCGGGACGCTTGTTTATAAACAAAAATTCGTCCCTAAAAAGAAGTGTTCTCTAAAAAAAAGGTCTTAACTTCGAATCTCGGATTTCATGGTATGGATTATTTTACCGGGTATATATGTTGACAAATTTTGTCATATCGTTGCGGACCCCTTGTACGCTCATCACGGACCTCATTTTAGGAAACTCTGGTTTTGGTGATTTAGTAAAACTACTCAACTTCGCTGGCCGTTAAATGATGATTTTTATATATTTACGGTGATTTTTTTATATTTTTGCTTGCAAAGCAACAAAATCAGAATTTCATCAAGTCCCTTTCGAATTGGTAAGAATATGAAATCTAGTGTTTCGTGGATTTTTGATTTTATGCAAAATTTCCATTTTTATAATTGGACAACTAGAATGTTCCTTGCAAATACAATATCTTCAGAAAATATTTACTACACTAAGATTAAGTCCTATAATTTCTGATATACCATATTTAGCTCCGAAAGCGCTAAAGATTTGACATAATTGCACGCAAAAATACTACTTTTTCCAAAGCTACTGTTACGGTGAGATTTATTATAATTGCTGATTTGAGAATTATCCTATCGCGTCTACGTTTCTTTATTCGACATACGGAAACCCTACCTTTCGATTACGTCATAATGTATCAAGACAAAAACATTCACAAAACGTGGTCCGTTGAGTTTTAGCTAGTTTAGGGTTAGGAAATGATTTCTTGTGTTTAAATATGCTGTTGCTTAGTTAGAGTAGGGTTAGGAATATTTTGTAATTAAGTAATCTGATTGTGGTAAGTCATACTTGTTGTCTTTATTTCTTTGAATTAATTGTATAGTTAAATTAATATGTTTATCGCAGAATACGCATAACTTACCCTTAACGTTTTCAAAAATTATGTTTAAATGATACTGAAATAACATTGTGGCTCTTAACTGATGTCGATGGTTTGTGTTCCCGTAATAAACATTCATTTGTGAAGTTATTTAGTGCGACACCCCGCATCAGGCGTTTAAGGGCTCGTGGGACTTGTTCAAGTAGAATTAGGGTAGGTGCGTTACAGCAAAGCGTATCGTACCATTTTGATCACTACAGCTACTATGTCTTTTTTGCACAATAATTACTATATGCACATTAAACATAATAATCACTATTTTGTTGCACAACTGGTGCGATGACCATGCACAATTTTTTTTACATATTATAATGTATACAGTGTTATTATAATGTATATAGTTTCGCATACATACAACTTTCGCATACAGTGTTATTATAATGTATATAGTTTAGTTGCCGTCTCCCTATTTGCAACCTTTGCTCTATTTTGTTTTCAATTATAATCAATTGTTCTTTTGGAAATAAAAACAAACTGCTGCTACTTATACTACTATTTAAACAGCTTGCAACGTCTAGCCCTTTCTATAAAACAATTTCTTGTTCTATTGAAAAAATTGTGGATAGTAGACTGACGTTTTTGTGCCATTACCTTAGTTTTCAACTTACAAATAATGTCAATTTGAACACTGAAGGCAGCCTGCTGTGTGTTTAAGTAAAAATTCCAAGTTTTATTTATTGTACCACAATGATCTTAACATATCGATGATTTTCTTTTGATCATTTTAAAGGAATAGCTAAACTTATTTCGTTTTTTTTTACATTCTAGATATGTAGACGTATGTCGGAAACAGAATTGGGAGAAATTTCTTGCAATGGATTTTCATATTTCAGTAACAAAATGCAAAAGAAAATATACTGCTTTTGCTAGTAAGCTATTGCAAACCCAAACGAGATCAATAATTTTTACTAACTGTAACTTGCAACAGAAAGCACTTTATTATAGATTATGGCTGTTTGATTGGTATGACAAAATACACTTTTAACAGACTTCCGAGATAGCCGCCAAAAATGCGAAATATGCAATTTATGACAGTAAGGATTAGCCTATAAAAATGCTCTAGCCATAAAATACTCCCGTAGTGAGCGTTACTCCATTCAGACGGGGCTTTTTAGAAGATTTGTACGACTGGGAGGGGGGCGAGGCGAAAAGTGCCCGCGCTCTTTGTTTGCTTATATTTCGACAATTAGTAGCGCTAAAAGTGTCATTCAAGGTTGTTGTTCCGTTCCTAAAAATCGCCCACACTATGTATATTCACAATCTCATAAAAAATCTCTTTGATTTTGCCTTGGTCCGGCTCAAATAGCCTAAGAAATAACGGTTTTATGAGCAATTTAAATATTTTTCATTTAGTTATAAAAAAAATGGCAACACCGCTAAGTTTCTTGAGTCTTGGAGAAAGATCCAGAACTATCCGCTTGACCTGTTTTGACTATGACGTAATAGTGATTGTTTGTGATTAACTTGATTTAGTAACTTTCAGAATGTTCGAGATATTCACGACCGAGTAATATAAATAAGGTCGCTTGAAAGCATTATGATTCGATGATTCGTTGTGGTAACTTAATTTTGGAAATTTGTTAATTGTGTGAAGTCATAGTTTTTGAACGCAAGTCTTTGGTTGTCTACGTGATTATTGAAGAATTAAGCTAGTGAGCTGCTCTTAATTTATTTGCTGTTGATTTATACTATTCGGGCTCCTAAGTGGATTGGAGCATATTTCTTAATAAAGAAGATATTGTGGTAGTCTGAGCTGTGATTTAGCTAGACTATATTTTTGCTGTCGCTGGTTTGAAGGTCAGATCCAGCAAAAAGATTAAGGATTTTATCTTTTAGTAGACACCGAGATGGCGTTATCGGCGAGGCCTTCCTTACAGGCGCCGAAAGGTTAGACGATTAAATAACGTATTAAGTTACCGAATTAACTTTTCCAAAATTTAAAAAACTAAAATTTGTGAAAGTAATATTTGTATAAAATAAGAATTTTATACTCTTTCGATAGAGATACTTAAATATTGTAATAAAATATTATTTCGGATAAAAAAGCAAGTTTTCAAAAGGTAGTCAACTTTCGCAAATTGGCTGAAAAGGAGAAATAGGTTTCAGAAAGTTAATGACTTCGGCGGTTTAATTGATCTTATGATTAAAAGTAAAATTCTTTCACATTTGTAATCCCCTTAGGGAGGTTACTTCAGTTTACAGAAGAAGAAACTCTATTTCAGCAAAATCTGATTTCATTATTAAAATGCTTCAATCTTAGCAACAACGAATATTTTTCAAAATTGACTGGACTTTTTAAACAATTTCGGAAATGAACTTTTCATACAATAAAAAGAAATACAATTCATTCCAAGAAAAAATTTAAATTTTTAGTGTCACATCGTACTTTTTTATAAATGCTTCAAATCGTTATAACAAGCCTAATTTAAAAAATTTAGTTAGGATTGATTACTTTGATAAAATTAATTTTTTTGGATTTTTGCAACTTTTTTCTTGTTTGGTAGGTTAGTCTAGCCTATATAATAAAACATTTTATAGTCGAACTTAACTAATGCTCGGGCGTATATTTTTTGATTTAAATTTACCGTACATTGAGTTATTTACATTTCGTCAGAGTGGGGCTGCCCAACCTGACACCCACAAAGTCTATTGTTAAAGCCCACCAAAAATTTTTTAATTACATAATGGATCTAATTTTTGTAATGCTTTGAATCAATTTAATGACGCGAAAAAACTCGGAATATATAGGCTAATTTTCGTCTCAGTAGAGGTTTTTGCTTTATGTAAGAATAAAACACCTAGGTATATCAAACTGGTAACCTTTTTTGTTTGGTTTTTAACTAAATTTGGTGTTCTGAATTTCTCTTACTAAGGAGGTTTGTTCAAAAATAACACATTAAAATTAAGTCTTCTTCTTTTCCTTTTGGCCTTTCCCTTTAGTCAGGGGTGGCCACAGCGTATCATTATTCTCCAAACCTTTCTGTCTTCAATGTCCGTCTCCTTTGCACCAACTTCCCCCATATCCTCTTTTACTACATCTAAAAATCTTCTCTTTGGTCTTCCTCTTCTCCTCTTTCCCGGTAACTCCATTTCCATCATCTTTCTTCCTACATACTCTTGGTCTCTTCTCATGATATGTCCATACCACCTCAGTCTGCCCTCCCTCATCTTCATTTCTAACTGTTCTAACTTCAGTTCAGTTCAGTTCAGTTTTCTTTTATTTCTGCACCGCCACATGAACAAAATAACAAAATGTTGAAAAGTTTGTGTGTTGTTAAAGACGGGTTAGAAAAAGGAAGAAGCAACAAAACGAGTTGACGTTGTGTCTTGCTAATTAGCGATGAAAGGTGTGACTTGTTGTTTAATATAGAAGCAAGGTTGCTTCACCTCATTATAAAATTGTTTAAAAAAATAGAAAGAAAAAAAAAACAAAGAATAGGACCGAGGTCATTTGCTTATGAAACACTGCTATGGGGGCGGTGCAATGGTGGGACCATAGCAGAGTTCGGCTGGATGAATATGATCAGTCCTTAAAAATATGTAAAAGCATGAACACATTCTACCAGCCCAACAGGCAAACAAACCCACCGAAAGAAATCCTGTTGCGGATCAAAAGATCATTTCTCGAACAAAAACCTCAGTAAGAAAAATACAAAAACAAAAACATTACACCATTAGTAAAAAAAAAAAACAAACAAAAAGAACACAAAAACAACATAAGAAAACATACTAAAAATAAAAAAATAAAAAAAAAGTCTACAAAAACCGATGCAAAGTAGTAACAATAAATAGTAAAATAAAATTTATGCAATAGCTAAAAAAAAATTGTTCAGGTAGAAACAAGAGTGATCCTGAAGAACTTTTCTTGAGTCTTTTCTTGACCGTTGTAGAGTTGAAGATTTTCAAATTGTTCAGTTGTTGTCCTGAAACACAAGAAAAGGAAGACCAGCAAAAGATATTAAATGATGACCTACGTAACAGTTTATAAGTTTGATTGTTGTTCAAGGAAGAATGCTTTAGATTTTTTAACAAATCTACTTAAGGATTTACATAGTTTTATTTTTCAGATAATTCATTCCAAATTTTTGGGCCAATGTATCTTATTGATTGTTTTGTTACTGTGTTTTTGCATGATATAGGTATGATTTGAGAGTTACTTCTAGTAATTACAGTGGACGTTTTTCTTTGAAATATATTGTTAAATGCTGACGGTAATCGCTTGTGGAATGATTTGTACATGAAAATTGAAATATTTAATTTATAGAGTTGTTGTATATTAAGAATATTATCTTTTATTTCTTTGTGGCAAACAAAAATCAGTAATATATATTCGTAGTTTAAAAAATTTTAATGAGGTTGAGTTTTGTAATAATGTAGAAGAATCTTGTAGACAAAATATTGACTTCTCCAAATCTGTAAATGAACAAGTAAAAATGTTACTTTATGTTTTAAATAACTCGATAGATCAATATATGCCATTATGCAAATTATCTAGGAGAGAAGCAAAGTTGAAAAAAAAACCATGGATAACTAAGGGATTGTTAAAATCAATTAAAACTAGAAATAAAATGTTTATTACTTTATGTAAACAAAACTTTGCTGATAAGACACTTCATTTGAAATACAAAAAATACAGAAATCTTCTCACTCGTTTACAAGATAAGGTAAAAATAAATTACTACAGGCATTCATTCAATGTTAATAAAAATGATTCAACTAATACTTGGAAATTAATAAATGAAATTATTAATCAAAAGAACACCTCTAAATTTCCATCCAATATTAGACATTGTAATACATCAATATCGTGTCAAAAAAGTATCTGTGATATCTTAAACAATCACTTTGTTAATGTGGGTCCAAATTTAGCAAATTCAATTCCAAGTTATGCAAATTCATCTTTTGACTATCTTTGCAATAGAATTAGTAACTCCATTTTTCTAGATGACACTGATCCAGAAGAAATATCTAAGATCATATCCTCTTTGAACATTAAAAAAGCAGTTGGACCTGATGGAATATCTTCAAAAATATTACATATTTTAAAATCTGTTATTAGTCCAGTGTTATCAAATATCATTAATAAATCAATGCAGCTTGGTATATTTCCTGACAAATTAAAAATAGCTAAAATAATTCCACTCCATAAAGGAGGAAAAATTGATGAAATAAATAATTATAGACCAATTTCTATTTTGTCCAGCCTATCAAAAATATTTGAAAAAGTAATCAATAAGAGATTCATTGATTTCTTAAAGAAGCATAATGTTATTTCTGATTATCAGTTTGGTTTTCGAGAAGGAATGTCTACAACTCTTGCTCTTGCTGATATATGTGATCAATTTCAAAATGCTCTTGATAACAATAAAATAACTTGTGGCATTTTTATTGACTTAGCAAAAGCTTTCGATACAGTAAATCACTCAATATTACTAAAAAAATTGATACATTATGGCATAAGAGGTAATGCTTTTGAATTAATTAAATCATATCTAAATGATAGAGTTCAATATGTGCAGATAAATAACTTTATTTCTTCAAACAAAGAAATATTGTGTGGAGTACCTCAAGGTAGTGTTCTTGGACCACTTCTTTTTTTGTTATATGTAAATGATATTCAAAATGCTTCAGATTTTAATATAAGATTATTTGCAGATGATACCCTGTTATATTTTTCAAAAAAAAACCATGCGATCTAGAAAAACATGTTAATATTGAACTTGATAAGATACAACGGTGGCTTGATGTAAATAAATTATCTCTTAATGTTTCCAAAACCAAATACATTATCATATCACCTAAACTTAGAAAAAGATACAAATTTCAAATCAAACTTAAAGAGCATCTGTTGTGCCAAACAGAAACTCATAAGTACTTAGGTATCGTTATAGATGAAAAGTTATCGTGGAAACCACATTTGTTAGCTGTTGCTTCTAAACTAGCAAAATTATGTGGACTATTTTATAAATTAAGGTTATATGTGGATAAGCAAGTACTTAGGAAAGTGTACTATACACTTATATATCCAATATTACTTTATGGTGTAATTTGCTGGGGTAGCTGCTCAAAACCTGTTTCTAAACCTGTTGAAGTTGTTCATAATCGAATACTAAGATGCATAAATATGGTAGGAAAAAGGCAAATCCATGTAACAGATCTATATGCATTATCTAATGTACTCAAAATACATGACATCTATATTCTTGAAATATGTAAATTTATGTTTCGTTTTAAATATGATCTGCTGCCAAATGTCTTTTCAAAATATTTTTCTAAACACAATTCAATTCATAACTATAACACCAGAAATACTTCTAAAAGTAACTATTTCTTACCAAGAAAGCAAAAGACAGTTGGTCTAAGAACACTACAATATAGAGGTGTTAAATATTGGAATGAATTACCAGATTTAATTAAATCATCATGCCACATTTATGCTTTTTCTAAACAATTAAAAAAATATTTAATTACAAGTTATAAATAATGTCCACAATAGTCTTGTCTGTATGGTAGTTTAAATATATGCGTAATTGTGTATTATTATGTTTGTGTGCTTATTTGAATTTTATGTAAACCTATTACTGTGATTTATGTAAACATTGCTCAATTTATAATTACTAATTCTAATTCATGCTTGATTGATAATAAACAGGGAGCATCTTGACTTGAAAACCTTAGGGTTTTTCGATGCTTCCTGGCCTGAATAGTTCTGTGTTGACGTTAATTGTGTGTTTATTTTCGGGCAAAACAATAAATTCTGTTCTGTTCTGTTCTGTGGCGTTTTTTTGCGGGAATAGTGCAGATTATCATATTAATAAACTTGTTGCAGATTTTTTGTAATTTATTAAGTAACACAGAGTGTCCATAGCACCAAGTTGTAATGCAATACCTTATATGACTTAGAATTAGTGAATGAAAAAGTGTAAGTAGAGCTTCTTGAGTTAAAAAAGGCTTTACTCTCATTATTGCGTATAGCGATGATTTTAGTTTGCTGATTAGCATTGCCATGTGGTCTTTCCATGTTAGGCGTTCATTGAATATAACACCTAGCAATTTAACTGAAGTGACTCTTTCAATCTGATTTTTTCTAATAGTTAAAACTGATTCTTTTGACAATGTTTTTGTGGTACGAGAGCTAAATAAAATGTATTTTGTTTTTTTGACATTAAGGGAAAGCTTATTTGCGATTAACCAGTTGTCAATGTTTTCGAGTTCTTTATTTCCTTTTTGAAATAATAAATTATTGTTTTTTGCACTAAGGATGATCGTTGTATCATCAGCAAAAGACAGGTTGTTGCTATATTTGAGACATTTTGAGAAGTCATTAATGTAAATTATAAACAAGAGTGGACCGAGTATTGAGCCTTGAGGTACCGAGGAAGAAATAGGTTCTATATTTGAAATACTTGAATTATAATCAACTTGTTGGGTTCTTCCAAATAAATAACTTTTAAACCAATCATGAACTGTGCCTCTCACACCATAATGATACAATTTATTTAGTAATATTTCATGATTAATAGTGTCAAAAGCTTTAGACAGGTCAAGAAAAATTCCAAGGCTATTCATTTTTTCTTCAAATGATGTTGCTATTTGATCAGTAAGCAGGGAAGTAAGATGACAAGTTGAGTGTCCTCGTCTAAAACCGAATTGATTTTCACTAATCAAGTTAAACTTATTTAAAAAAGAATATAAACGAATATAGACAAGTTTTTCAATTATTTTAGAAAAACAGGAAAGTAAGCTGATAGGCCTGTAGTTAGAAACATCTTTGGGACAACCTTTTTTAAAGAGGGGAATTACTTTGGTGTGTTTAAAGCAAGAGATAAATTTTCCTTATGATAAAGATTGATTAAAGATGTAGCTAAGAATGGATATTACATTTTTAGGGAGATGTTTAAGTATAAATGAAGGTATACCATCCCAACCTGAACTCAACTTTGGCTTTAAAGTAGATATAATTCTTTTGATTTCTTGTGGGCATGTTGGATAAAAAAACATGGAAGAGGGGTTTGAAGAACCTAAGTAATCTTGATAGTTAGCAGCAGAAGCAGGGAGCTGAGATATCAGTTTACATGAGATAGTAGAAATGTGTGTGTTAAATGTGTTTGCTATTTCTTTAGGTTCATATATCATTTTTCCAGCTTCTAAGATACAATTAGTTTTACTGATGTTTGCTTTAGTCCTTCCCAAAATTTCATTAATGGTTTGCCAAGTTTTTTTTATATCATGTTTATAATTTTTAAATTTGTTCTTAAAATATTCTCTTTTTTTTTGCTTAATAAGATGAAAATATTGATTTCTAATTTTTAGATACTTTTCTTTTGCTAATAAGTTATTTTTTTGTATATATTTTTTATGTAATCTGTCCTTTTTGTGAAGTAAGCTCCAAAGCTCTTTGTCAAACCATTGGCTATTCTGTTTTTGATTTTTTGATTGTTTAAAAAAATTTTGGTTAAATTTATTTACAAAAATATTTTGAAGGTTTTGAAAAGCTAAATCTGGGTCAGAAAATGTAGCAACATTACTGTAGTCAATATTTTCGAGAGAAGCTTGAAAATTTATTAGATTAGAAGCAGAAAAGAATAAATTTTTGATTGGACAAGATTGTCTTAATTTACCAATTTCAGATATTTGAAAAATAGGAAAATGGTCAGAGACACTATGCACCAATATGCCACTTGTTATATTGACACAAGTTATATTTGTCCAAATATGATCAATGGTGGAAGCACAAGTATTTGTTAGTCTTGTGGGGCGATTGATTAAAGGAAAAAAATTATTATTAAACATGGTGTCTGTTAAAATTTCAGTGCCAGGGTCTTTTTGGTCAATGAGATTAATGTTTGTATCACCCATTATGTATACATTTTTGTTATGTTTTAATTTATTAAAGACAAAATTGAGGTATTCAAAAAATTTATTTAGAGAATTTGTATCTTTCTTAGGTGATCGATAGATTGTCCCACAGGTAACAACCTTATGGTCAAAGTAAATATCTATAAAAATTGATTCAAAGATTTTTTCATCCATTATATTTAAATCAGAACGTATGTCAAAGATCAGGTTTTTTTTTATGTACAAAGCTACTCCACCACCTTTATTATTTTTACGAGGATTTGACAAATAAATGTAATTCTTTAAATTTTTGTACTGTCCTGTTGAGTTAGGTTTTTCCCAAGTTTCATTAACTGCAATTACATGTGGAATAGAATCTAGAGCGGATATCAAACACTCAAACTTGGTAAAATTAACTCCTGATGTGTTCGTTTCTAATCTTGTCTTTTCTTTTCACTCCCATAGCAAACCTCAACATTTTCATCTCTGCGACTTCCATTTCTTCTACTTGTTTTTTGTGACTGCCACTGTCTCAAGTCCATACACCATTGCTGGCCTTACCACTGAACTGTACACTTTTCCTTTTACTCTAGCTGGTAACCTCCTGACGCAGATTACTCCTGATACTCTTCTCCATCCATTCCATCCTGCCTGTACTCTCTTTTTTACCTCCCTCTCACAACCACCACTTTCTTGCACCGTTGATCCCAAATACTTAAATTCCTTTGCTCTTGGGACTTTTGTATCCTCCATCTTTACTGCTTCGTCATCATTTCCTCCATTTATATGCAAAGATATTCGGTCTTTGACCTACTTATTTTCATCCCTCTTCTTTCTAATGCTCACTTCCAGGATTCTAATCTCCAATCCACTTCTTCCCTGGTCTCTTCATAAATCACAATATCATTAGCAAATAGCATCGTTCATGGTGGTTCTCTCCTTACTTCATCCGTTAGCCTGTCCATCATCACTGCAAAAAGAAATGAACTTAACGCTGATCCCTGATGCAGTCCAACCTTAACCTTGAAACTTTCTGTAGTTCCTACTGCACACCTCACCACTGTTTCGCTTCCCTCATACATATCCTGTACAAGTTCTACATACTTTTCCACTATTCCTGATTTTCTCATACAGTACCACAGTTCTTTCCTTGCAACCCTGTTGTAAGCTTTCTCTAGGTCCACGAATACACAATGTAGCTTTCTTTGACCTTCCCTGTACTTTTCCATCAACATTTTTAGAGCAAACATGGCATCGCTGATTCCCTTTCCTGGCATAAATCCATATTGCTGTTTGCTAATCTCCACTCTATCCTTTAACCTGGCTTCAATAATTCTTTCCCATACCTTCATTGTGTGGCTCATTAACTTTATTCCTCTGTAGTTTCCACAGCACTGTACGTCCCCTTTGTTTTTATAGATTGGGAAAAGCACACTCCTTCTCCATTCTTCTGGTATTCGTTTAACCATTAATAGTTGGTTGAACAGTCTGGTCAAAAACTCTATCCCCATCTTTCTCATGTACTTCCAAACTTCTACTGGCAACTCATCTGGCCCAACTGCTTTACCTTTTTTCATCCTTCTTAGTGGCTTTTTACTTCTTCTCTACTGACCTCTTCGTTACCACTTCTGCTTCCTCTGTCCTAGGGTATCTGTTATTTTCCTCTTCATCAGTTTCTCAAAGTAGTCCTTCCATCTCTTTAACACTGCTTCCGAATTTACCATCACATTACTATTTTCATTCTTGATAACCCTCACGTGCTGTACATCTTTCCCTGCTCTGTCTCTCTGCCTAGCCAATCTGTACAACTCCTTTTCATCTTCTTTTGTTTCCAATCTAGCATACAAATCATCATACGCACGTCCCTTTGCCATATCAACTGCCTTCTTTGCCTTACTCTTCTTTTCTTTGTATATCTTTTTAGTATTTTCATTTCTTGTTTTGTCCCATGTTTTCTTTAAATCTTTCTTTTCTTTTATGCTCTTCTGAACTTCCTCATTCCACCAACATGTCTCCTTGTCTCCTTTTCGTTTCCCAAAAGTCACTCCCAGTACAGTTTGAACCGTTTTTCTTAGCATTTCTGCTGTTTTGTCCCACTCATCAGGTAACCCATTCTTGCCTCCCAAAATCCTGGTCACCTCTTGTCTAAAAGCTTCTTGATAGCTTGTCTCCTTCAGTTTCCACCATCGTATCTTTGGCTTTACTTTCTCTGCTTTTTTTCTTTTTCACCATGAGACCCATTTTGCATACCACCATACGGTGCTGCTTTGCGACACACTCATTCACTATTGCCTTACAATCGCACATTTCCTTCAAGTTCCTCCTTCTGCACATCACATAATCTACTTGGGTACTTTTTCCACCACTCTTATACGTCATCCTGTGTTCATCTTTCTTCTTGAAATAAGTATTGACAATCGCCAAATCCATCCTTTTCCCAAAATCCACCACCATTGATCCTTCCTTATTTCTTGTTCCAGCACCGTACCTCCCCATTATTTCCTCATCCCCTACGTTTCCTTCGCGTACATCTCCATTAAGATCTGCACCAAGGACTATCCTCTCTTCTTTTGATATACTTTCTATCAACCCATCCAGGTTTTCCCAAAAATCATTTTTCTCCTCCATGCTGTTGTTAACCTGTGGAGCATATGCGCTTACTATATTTAGGATGGACCCTTTTACCTTCCTCTTCATGGCCATTAGTCTGTCCGACACCCTCTTCACCTCCAGAACACTTTGAGCCAGTCCTCCCTCAGTATTATCCCTATCCCATTTTTTCTTCCAACAGCTCCGTTGCAAAATATTTTGCATCCACCTCCAATGTTCCTTGCTTTACTCTCTTTCCACTTTGTTTCCTGTAGGCACAATATGTCTACATTGCTTCGCTCCATCATATCTGCCAGCTCTTTTCCCCTTCCAGTCATCGTTCCAATATTTAAAGTACCCACCCTTATGAGTGAGCTTCTTCCTTTCCACGCTTCTCGCTGCTTCTTCACTCGCTTTCCTCCTCTTTTCTGCTCTTATTTTCACTTTGTTTAGCAGTAGCATAATTTCCACAGGTGCCCTGCTGTGCGACACCTGAGGCGGTTGTTGGTAACCCGGGCCGAGACCGATCCGATATGGATTGACAATGATTACGCATTTTTCTGTTTTGGCAAAAAAGTTTTACGCCGGATGCCCTTCCCAGGAAACAATGTGAAATTGGCACGATATTGTATCGGTATTCTTTTACGATACATGCATGTATTGGCCCAGTATCGTATATATGGTGTACCTAATATCGAGACGATACAGTGCCGATACAATGCTACAGTATAGGTTGTACATTTTGCCGAATGTTGTTTGCACACAGTATGGATATTGGCGCGGTATCGTATACGATGCACCTAATATCGAGCCGATACAGTGCTGATACAATGCTACCTTGATGTCGTTTGCTCACAGTATAGATATTGGCGCGGTATCGTATACATGCCCCTAATATCGAGCCAATACAGTGTCGATACAATGCCACAGTATAGGTTATATATTGACCTGATGTCGTTTACTCACAGTGTGGATATTGGCGCGGTATCGTATGTCCGTTGCATTTGATATAGAGCCGTTATTGTTATTCTCAGACAGCCTTTCACATCATTATATGATTTAAGCTATACGTTAAAATTATATTTCATCACTAAAATTTTTCTAACAATTTGTCTAATATTATAAAAAACGGTCATAATTCCAAATTATCAGTTTCTTTTATTTTTAAGTAAATTACATGAATCATAATTTTATTGAGCTAATGTTTTCTTCCACCACTCCGGTCTCGCCAGTTGCGCATCCACTTGCTACACTCTTTTTCAATTTCAGCTTCAGTGGCATTTTGGATTGCTGCCCAAAATTGCATCTGAAATAATTGCAGAGATATAAAAAAAAGCAAGTTTATACATTTCATATTTACACGCAAATTTTACAAATTACCTGCAGACTACAAAGCAATGAACATTAGCATAAAAAATTTAATAGCTTTTTTGTGAATTTTAAATTAATCGGCTCGTTTTTGTGACAAGTTGTAAACACATTGCAATGTGACCTGGTGAAAAAAATTGTAGACATAGTCAGATTACAGACATTGAAAACAAGTTGCACATCTTTTTACTTTAGGGCAGGGTTTCACGCCTGCGGCACATTTTGGAGCCTTTACAAAATTATTTCTCGAGCCTTTCATGGCACACTTAGACAAGAGTACAAATCTTAATTTTCGTCCCTAAAAAGTAATGTTGCTAAAAAGGTTTTCACTTTAAATCTGTCTCGGAGTTCTTACTTTTGTTTTTAAAAAATAGTGTCTACAAAAAAAGGATAGCGGAGCAATGGTTCAATGTTTTTTAAAAAGTTTTGCGGACACAGGTTGAGAACCACTGCTTTAGGGGACTGGCCGGGACGTTGAGTGATATGTTTTGTATATAAGTCCAGCAACACAACTAAACTAATAAATACAGTTAATTTTTGAACGTTTTCAGCTTCTTAAGCTCTTTTTAAAAAAAAAAAACTGGAACTTAAAATAAATTTTAACAATATTGCGTTAAAACAAAATAATTGCTTTTCTTTGTTTTCACGCGTTATTTTTAAAATATATTTTTAGTTTAAGATTTTTTTTAAGGACATAGAAAGCCAAAAAATTTTGAAGATGACATTAAAGTTTTTTTTTTAATTCACATTTAAGTACATTGCAGTAGCGGTTTTAGTATAGCGCAAAACAAGTGGCCGCACCAAACCTCTCGTAAAAAACGTCATTAATTTTTTCCTTTCCTAAACAAAAATTGGTCCCCTTTTTACCGTAGCACCATCACAGCTTTACAAAGCTGTTCAACTAAAATTAAAACCTTTTTTTGGTCTTCAATTATATGAAGCTTTAAAAATTTTTAAATTCATGTCCTTAATTAAAAGTCTGCGCTCTAATCTAAAGAAAAGACATTAAAAATAGCGTAAAGTTTTCATTTTAAAAATGTAATAATTA
The DNA here is from genome assembly GCA_963680785.1 of Diplosoma virens. Lineage (NCBI taxonomy): Eukaryota > Metazoa > Chordata > Ascidiacea > Aplousobranchia > Didemnidae > Diplosoma > Diplosoma virens. Next base: position 29,375,298 of record OY796896.1, on the reverse strand, counting down.
TTTTGTTTCAGAGAGTTCCTATAAAAGGGCCTTCTTTTTTCTTTCAAGCACAAGCCCCTTTCTTTTTGTAAAGCCATTATTGTATATGTACCATTACTAATATAACAACACTATGATCAAATAAATTTTCTTTTTATTAAAATTCTAAATTAAAATTTGGTTTGACAAAAACAAAATACATATATATGAAGTTCAAACTTACGTTTAACAGCTTGTAAAAGCTTAAAAGATGAAAAGCTTTTTTTTTTCTGGATTCATTCTCCCTTTCCAACCACTTTTACCCGACCAGTTGTAGAATTGGCACAATTCATTACTTATGATGTTCTGCATCACTCTCCAACAATTATCTTTGAGGTTATTTTCTCCGATAATTTTCAAGCGAGAAATCTATAAAAATTAAAATATTAAAAAAAAAAGATTTAAAATACGGTTATGTAAAAAACCTCGGGTAACCCAAATTCGATTTGCAGACAAAATCATCCGATTTAGGCAAAACTCCGGATAATCCTAAGCTTTTTATTTAAAAATTATAATTGTACTGTTTTATCCGAGTAGAGCAAAATTCTGCATTAACCGAATCCGGATTAACAGAAGTCTACTGTATATTTTTTCCAGGTAACAATTCGCATTTAAGACTTTTTTTCAACGCAAACTTATAAGAAAGTAATTTTATGAGTGGTAGTTAAAAATGTTTTAATCAACATCCTATGAATTTCGAATATATTTAAGTTCTATAATTGCAAAATTAGTAATTTAGTTATTATAAAAAATAACTGATGGTTTAAATTACTCCAAAAATATTCCACAATCATTTGATTGCTATTTAGAAAAGGTAAAAGGAATTTTATTTTTTAAAATAATTGCAATGCGGTTAAATCAGAATAAAATGTCTTACCAAAACGTCCATTACACGTTTATCCTCCAAACTTTTTTCCATTGAATCAATTTCTTCTATACTTTTTAGTGGCAGATGTATGCCCTCGGGGAGCTCGAAGAAAGTATTTTGAGGTTGTTTACTTTGAGCAATTTCTTTGCGCAACGATTTTAGCTCCTCCATTATTAATTCCATGTTAACTTTAATATTTGATAATTCGCGGAGTACAATTTTGTCTCTTGCATCTAAAAAAATTTGTTATATCTACATTTTTGTGTAAGGCATATAAAATTTTATTGTTGTTGTTGTAGTTAATTTACCAGCACATATCAACCTCTCCAAAAACCTACCTTCTTTATCACGAATCAAATTTTTCGGTGTCACTGGAGTTGAATTAACGAATTCTGCTGAAACACAAAAAAGTTAAATTTTCAATCAACTAATTTTTTTACTTTCTTGTACAAATACAATATCAAATGAAAAAAATATAACAAAATAAAACTTTACTAAAATTTATGAAAGAATAAAGGGCCGAAGTTTTTAGTACGCTCTGGTCAATATTCACCAGAAGAAATCGTTGCAATCATCAAAACCCAAAATCGATGTTTTATTTATAGCAATTAAGAGCATTGAAATCAACTTACGGACTTTATTGGACAGTATTAAGAATTAACTTCAAAATTTTTGTTTTGAGATTACACTTTGTTATAAAAAGTTATGAATCGCCTCGGTTAAGCCTTTTTTACAACAAATTTTATACCATCTAAACTAAAATACAATAGAGAACAATATTTTGTACATGTTTTTGATAAACTGTGAAAGCTAAATCAAGGCTTTAAATTAAAACAATTTTACTGGCTATTTTTTTGTAAAAACTCTTGACTTGATTCGAAGAATAATAAATCGGTTCCACTGTTAAGCTGACTGATTGTGACAACAAAAAATAATAGTTTGACCCTAAAATATTTACTTCAACGCCAAAGTTAGTTTTCTATGAAAAGTCGCACTAAACCATAAAGTAATCAAAAATAATAATACTCACTATGCTGAATGACACGATTTGACGAAGTCGAGTTTTCGCGCTGGAAAAAAATGTTACTTTCGCACATTGAGTCAGTAACATCAGGTGGAGAAGGTAATTCCGTGCGCATCCGTTTACAGCGAACTGCTTTCATAAAAAAATTATTAGATTATTGTCAAACTTTTAACGATAAAAGCAAAAAAAAAATTAGAGTTAGTTAATCTTATTGCAGTTAAAACAGCGTTTCTTAATCGAGTCAATGGATATTTTGTATATACTGTACAGTATGAACCAATAGAAAGTAAATAAGGGGTAAGTCAGCAAAGGATAGAAAACTCTCAAAAAGAAGCAGGTAATTAGACAGAACTATATTTTAATTACCAAATAGTACAATGCCAACAAAATGCGCAGTGTGATGCCTCGGAGAGTTGATAAAAGCATTAATGGAGTTAAAAAATTTTCTTTCAAAACACACCTTTAATATGCTTTATATTGGGTTAACTTGCACAAATCTCAAAGTGCAAAAAAGTTGCTTTTAGAAGCTTTGTAGCGCGAACGTTCAGGATCATTCTAGTAACTAATTACAACTTTTTCAACTAAATATAATTTAGTTCGATTTTCTTTTATTTCTGCTCTGCCACATGTAAAAGTAAACAAATATAATTATTTAATAACAAACATGATTAAGGCTGTGGATTAGAAAAAGAAGCACAAAACAAGTGTAACTTGTAGCTTGCGAAGATAGTAATGAAATTTATTTATAGAATTTGTATTACAAGAAGCAGGCCAGCACTACCTCAATATGAATTTTTTTCACACAAAGAAAAACAAAGCAGAAAAAAACATTGATTCATTTGATAAATATAAAACTCTGCCATTAAAGCGTGCATTGGTGGAATCATAGCAGAGTTTGGTTCATAGAATATGATCCAGCCTCAAGTTTAGTGGACGTTTGAACACACTCTATCTAACAGATATTTGCATTCTAAATAGATATGGTGCTATGTGTAGTTGTGATAGATAAGCTTGAATTCGACGCTCAGGATTAGATTCGTAGAGGAATCGGCGTTTGGACGTATGATTTTTACTCAGTTGATAAAAAAAAATTTTTCCTTGCAAGTTTTCAAGATTGACTGATAACTGAACGATAGCATGAGTTACGCTTCTGTTTTGATTACATTTTATTTTGTATTTGAACAAAAAAAGGTCAACAATCCAATTGGTGTAGATTCAAAAGGTTAAAAAACTCAGCTGTCAAAATTTACCAAATTTAAACAACTTTTTTACAGCTACTCTATGCAATTTTTTAACTCAATAAAAATAGTCAAAATTAGAAAAAAATGATAAAGGTTACGCTTCAGAAAAACACGAACCGGCCAAGTAGGCTACTTAGCTTATATAGTCCAAAAACAGGATAAACAAAAGTAATGTAGGCCAGAAAGGCCTGAAAAATACTCTATGCCAATAATGTAATAAGTTTGTGATTATGAAAAATGCTGCAAAAAACTTCGAATAATGAAATTATCTATCTACTTTTAAAATTTGTTTTATTATATAATTAGTTCATCCGCTTCTCGATATTTTTCACTATTTGTGAATGATGACGTTCACACATAGCGATAGCAAAAATAACAAATAGCAAAAAAACATCTCGCTCGTTCGACGCACGTAGCGCCAAGGACCTCAGTTAAATAAATCTTGTAAATACAATGCAAAAAATCAATATGTTCTTGTTATATGATACTAGGGCTGATATAATAATTTTTTTGGTGAATAAAATTCAAAACTCAATAATTGGGGTGAACAATATCAAATACGTTTAAGAAGCACTAAGTTAAAACTTTCCTTTTTAATTCGGGGAAAAGAATCGCGATAAAGTTTAAAAGCTCGTATTACTATAAACGTAAAAAAATATCTAAAAAATAGCATAGCTCAAAACGGATTGAAACAAAAAATATAAAGAGCTAAATAGAAAATACACTAAGAAAAAATTTTGGGTAGAAGTTTACATAGCCTACTTTTGAAGCGTGAATTGTTATCTTTTTCAGAATCAGAAGTTGCTTCGGATTCGCTTTCCATAAGTTTTGCTGGTTTTTTGCGTTTTCTCCTAAAAATAAAACTTTTATCATTAAAAAGCAAAAACACTCTTATCTGAAGTTAGCTTGTCTTTGATCAACACATCAAAACAACTTTTTTGAAAGAGTACGATTTGTCATTGGAAAAAAGTAGAATAATTAAGTCTGTGTCTTTGTATTATGCAACAGTTAAAACACGACACAACCATTGTTGGCAGCGTGGTCGAGCCAGAGTGCCGTGTGTATGATCAACATTGTCTCGGTTCAAAACCTACTCGCGCCATTCTGTTGTGTCCTTGAGAAAAACACTTTACGGCACTTTCCCTGCTAGGTGGTCTTGGCAACTAGTTTTAAAATTTAAACATATCTTCATTAAATTACAAGCGGACAGCAATATCTTGGCATTTCCGAAAGCAGGTCGAGGTAATTGCTTACCCTATTTATTAGCGCCTCAGTCGCTTTCCTACAAGTCAGGAGGATAAATATAGAGATAAATAAAATAAAAAGTAATAAACTTTTACCCAGCTGAAATAAAACAGTATCTTCATCCCCTAGAGCAGTGTTTTTAACCTTTTTTCGTTTGTGGCACACTTTTGAAACTCATGAAAAATTGCGGTATTTTAAACCATTTTTACTAATTTTTGTTCCCAAAATTAGGTAATCTCTAAAAAAAAGGTCTTCATCCAGAATTGGGCTCAAATTTCTGGTTTTCTGGCATCCAGAATGGAGTTTTTTTCTTTGAATTCAGTTGTTTTTTAACTATGCGGGTGCTCTAGACGCGATATATAATTAGTATCTTCTGACGTTAGCGGCGCACTTGAGCTAAGATTCTTGATTTTCGTCCCCAAAATTATGTGAACTCATAAAAAAAAGTCTTCACCTATGTTAAAGTGCCGATTTCCTGCTTTTGATCTCAAAATAAAGAAAAAACGCTTTCGCCACAATTTTCCGCTTTGATTTCCTCATTTTGGCCGCAACAATAAGCTGTTCTCTAATAAAAAGTCTCCACCTGAATTCACGCTCTTTCTTGTCAATTTCCTTCCCAAAACCAGTTCTTTCTAAATTAAAACGGGTCTTCGCTACGAATCTCAGTCATTTCACGTGCAAAAACCAAAAAATTCGGCTTTCCTAGATAATTTGTTTCCAAAATCTTTTGCGACACACCTGGAAACTTCTCACGGCACACCGATTGAGAAACACTGCCCTAGAGTATTTCTACAACCATTTTTTTGCAAATTTTCCTTAAGTAATACCTGCATTAAACCAAAAATTATTTCAGCTATGTTTTAGTCGATCCAATATATATTATTAACGTTTATCATCAAACTCGTCCTTTTTTCTTTCCAATTGTCAGAAGATGCCGCTCTAGAGCAATCTAGCTCGACCCACTGTTTAAAAAAGGAAGGTACTGTACAACTATATTGTTGAATTGTTTTCAGTTTTGTAAAAGTGATGTAATTATAACAAAAAACTTCTTGTTAAGGCTACCCAAGTCATGCAAAATGTTTTTTTCAAGTGCACAATGGTATGGCTGGGGCAGTAGTTAAAAACAATCTTGGGTGTCCAGCTTTTTGTGTATTGAAGACACAAAGTTAAGAAAGTATTTATAAGCACTCAAGATGCTTTTGCTTCAAATCAAAACGAAAAAGCATTAATTTATCAATGTCAAGTGAAACCTAAAAAAGATTTTAGTTTTAAACAAAAGTCAAAATTCATCGCGTTGATTTTTAAGTTAAGATAAAGGCTCGAAAACCAATTTTGACCACAAAAGTTGGCGCTATTGTGGTGGTGAGTTGGGGATTAAACGTTTGATTAACATTTCCGCCAGCCTACAAAAAACAAAAATACAGTGCAGCAGTTAATTTTGAAACAGTGAATTTTTTTTGGTCCAAAGTTGATTCTTTCAAAAAATTTGGGCGTATTTGCAAAATCAAGCCAAATTATGGTTTGGACAATGCTTGCGTAATTTTTGACAAAACAGTTCTTTCCCTGAGTATTTTGGTCTGCAGTATCATGGCTATGGCCAGAAATACGTTATACAATAGAACTTGTTACCTGTTAAGCGTATATTTGTCAAGGCTTGCATCAAAATTGCCGATGGAGAGAACACTACTATTATACTGCAGCAACAATTAAGATTGTTTTTACCGCAATGCATTATTTGGAGAGTAACTATAAACAAGTTGGCTTACAATTGACACTTTTACATTAGCATTGTTTCTCAACTTATGATAATATTTTGATAGTTGAACCATTCGCCAAGATTAGTACAAATGCAAATTATACCTTTACTTGGTAGGTCTACTTGTGTGTAATTTATCAATTTACAACTTAAAAATCTTTGATCTTACTTTTGAGTAATCGTTCTGTCGTTTTCTGATGCAAGGTCTGATTCCTCCTGGGCTAATTTTGCCTTTTTATTTGCTTCTTTGAAAGTATCTAAGATAATTTTTAATTTGTGATTAAAAAGGTTATTGTTTGACTAATTATTTTTCACTTACAACAATTGCTGTTTGGTAAACACCGTATTGCATACGATTTCCAAGTCATTGGATCAGGACTTGCCTTTGTCCTTATGGCATGTGCAATGTCACAATTACCCGAATTCGGCCAGTAAGCTTCAGAATCGGAAATAAGCCAATTACTTGGAATACACTCAACTTCATTTGTGCTGGTGAAAATTACAACATACATTTTTTAAAGAGTTGCTATCTGCACAATGCATAATAAACTTTTTATTCATAATATAAATAACTGAATCTCTTCTGGTTTACAACATATTTAATCAATCAAAAAAATTCCTTCTATTCAGAGGTTAATTTAAGTTATTCGATCGGTAGTTCAATTTTAAGGAAATCAATTATTTATTAAGTGTTGAAAAAGTAAATCTGAATTCACTTCAAATAATATCATAAGCATAAACTTTTCAAATCAAGTAAAAATGAACGTTACAATTGTGTTATTTTCAAAGAAACAGCGTATTTTAAACCCCAAAGAGGAACACATTATTTACGTCATAAGAAATCATGGCTACCATAGTATTGGAATAAAATTTGCTTTACTCAAAAAAAGTACATAAATTGATGTTAACTATTTAATTAAATAAATTTTAACTATTTAAAACTTAACAACTTTTCTAGCTTATTTTTTTTATCTCTGATTTTGAAGCGAGATTGAGAAAATCATCGCAATCAGAATCCAATATTTTATCATTTAGTTTGCAAAATTTATTTAAAAATAAAGAAACTGAACATTTTTCACTTTTATTTGAATGGGGCAAAGTAATATCGAAAATTATGTTGGCCTCACTGCCAACGTATGTTAACTTTGACCTACTTAGTCAAGATTACAAGTATTAATAACCTGACGTCAATAATGATACTACTTTCTTAAAGAAGATCCTTCCCTACTTCAGAAAGTTCGTCTTCTGGTTGGTGAATGTCTTCAGGAGAGTTCGTTGGATGAATCTCACCAATCCTACCTCTTCCCTATAACTTACTAATTTCCCGACTAGAAGTAGACACAACCAGTACATCTGTAATCAGTACATCGGTTATCGCTATTAATTTTTTCCCAAACGTAGAGACTAATTTTGTTAACTTCCAGCGTAAATGCCGAGCTCTGATGATTAGCGGCCTGAGAAAGCTATAAATATCGAAACAGGAACTGTCGGAACGATGAAAGAGCAAATGAACTGCGTCATAATTTCGCGGCAAGCTTTGATCTAGTGAGTTAGTTTTAATCACTTTAATCGCGGCAAGCTTTTATCTAGCAAGCTTTAATCTAGTGCTTTGAAAACTAAAAACTAATCTGCTCGAGGCCTTGCATTTGTTAGCCTTGTTGTGGAAGCATGTTTCGGAAGAAACAATTCAAAACTGTTTCAAGAAAGCTGGTTTCTCGTGTACCACTACAACCACAACAATAGAGGACATTGTAGCTAAAAAACCAAGTGACATGACGCAAACCGACTTCGAGGAGTGGATGGCAGTGGACAATAGCCTCCAGGTGGCTGCAAAGTTAACGGAGGCCGACGTCTGCTAGTGTCAATCTCTACTCTACAATAAGCACTGCACTAGCGCACATACTCACTATAGACAATGTCATGATCGACAAGATTGTGTTCATTGTTCCTATCCCGGGCACCTCTCGAACGAACCATTTCTTTCAGTAAACCAGCCCGATGAGCTTAGCCGACTAAACGAATTTGGATAACAACGCTTAATGTCACATGATGATAATTTAAAACTAAATAAAGATTAAATTTAAGAAATTTCTAATACCAAGCAAGTGTAAAATTAAATACGGATTTTTCTTAATGGCATATTAGTACTCCAAGAAATAAGTTGAAATAAAGACAAATAATACAACAAAAAACTTTTTTTTGTAAATTGTAATTTGTTCTCAAGGTTTTAGGCACGATTGCATCACTATAGTTGTTTTCAAACAAATACAAATAAATTTGTTAAAAATTGTTTCAGCCGTAATTGCTTAGGATGGCGTTCAGCGTTCCAAATCGTGCACTTAAATGTGTCAGCTTGAGTTAGGGTTGCCAACTGTGACAAGTTTCAATAAAGGACATATGGAAAATAGATATAAACATAATTTTCAATCCCATCTATATCACTATATGTATGCATCAGTGGCGTGCCGTAACCTCTGAGTCTGGCCATGCAATTTGCATGCCAAAATCTGATCATGAAAATAGGTATGTTATGGGTGTGAGATTGTAACTTTTAGTCGTAATGTCATGGTGATCAAGAACAATTTTCGCCCTAGATTTTTGATGATCTCTCTAAAAAAAGGTCATCACTTGAAATTGTTGCCTGGTAATGCACTTTTTCTTCTGAAAATGCAGTGATCTCCAAAAAAAAAAAGTCATCACTCCAAACCAGTCTCCGATTTCTTACTTTTCGTCCTAAATTCGCGGTATTGTCTAAAATAACACAAAAAAACAGGTCTTCGTCTCAGATCTGCCTCAGATTTTATCCCGAACAAGTAATATTTCTCATCGAATTGAACGATATCTACCTCATCGCGCAAAAGTTCGTCATGCAATTTCTAAAAATTTGGTCTTGCAACGCATGACTTGCATGCCTTGACCGCACGCTTCTGATATGCATCATAAAAAAATAAAAATGAAAAATAGTGTAAATCTTTTTATTTTTTAAAATTGTGTTTGGTTTGACTTTTTGCTGCTTTCAACAATTGAAGGTCATCTTTTCTTTTTTCAGCAAATTCTAAACAGCTGTCTTTGAAGTTAAAGTACAGGAATATGAAAAGCTCATTTTTTATTATTTCTGCAGAGCATCTGTTTCTTTCATTTCGCCATTTTGAAGAGATAACACTAAAAATCCTTTCACAGTATGCTGATAAACCAGTGGTTCCCAAACTTTTTTTTTCACGGCGCCCTTTGAAGACTTAAAAATACACGCGGCGCCGTAATGAAAAAAAGGTATTCAGTTCCATTACTTCTTTGAACAACCTTTTTTTCTCCGAAAATCAGGGTGTTCTCTAAAAAAAAAAAAAAGGTCTTCACTTCGATTTCATCTCTGATTTCCCTATTTTCCTCCCAAATTGAGGCTGTTTAAAAAAGGTCCTCAATCGGAATCGTTCTCTGAAGGGAAGTTGCTGCTAACAACCTTCACACTGCAATTATTGTGAGAAAAGCAGTAAGTACAACAACTTTCGCATACTTTCGCGGCGCCCCTGACAAAGTCTCACGGCGCACAGTTTGGGAACCGCTGTGATAAACCATTTCTTCTAATGATTTAGGGGGGAGGGGCAAATAATTTTTTTTGAAAACAACTTGGAAAGTTGCTGGAGAACGTTTAGAAATATAAAAATGTTGATTCAGTGTTTGCAAAAATTAAATCAACTTTAAAATACACGTTCTAATCGCAAAATTAGCAGTAAGTAAAATGATATTTAAAATAAAGGACATTTCTGTACTTCATAAAGGACAAGGACGGAAAGGGTTAAATAAAGGACTGTCCTTTCCAATAAAGGACGGTTGGCAACCCTAGCTTGAGTCCACATTTGCTCTTCTATTTTATTCATTACAATTCTTTTTTTTTATTGACGTTTTTCTCACAATTCAACATAGTAACGTCGTATACGAATACGTGTGCCACTGTGACAGTCGGTACATGGGTCGAACGTCTCAACGCTTGCAAGACAGAATTCGCCAGCATGTTCCGAGGTCTATTTGGAACAGAATCGGTCAAGAACGTAAACAACCAGAACGCCTAGGAAAACCAACTAATTCAACACCGCATTGTGACTCAGCGATTGTAAACCATTTATTACATAAACCAAAATGTGCATCTCAATGTAATGACAATCAATTTTTTATTCTTTCTAAAGCACGATCCAATTTTCATTTATCAGTTTTAGAATCAATTTTTATAACTCTTCAAAAACCTAATTTGTGCAGACAGAAAGAGTTTATTTACAAACGTAAATTGTTATAAGTGTAAAAGAAAGGAAAAAAAATCTTTTCAAATACTACATCAGTTCTTGAATTCATTTCAGCGAGACCTCCTGAAGAGAGCATGACAAAAACGTTCAATTTTTTTCAAAACAGCTTTTTTTAAGGCTACTCAATAAGCAAAAGAGTTTTAAATGAAACATTTGCTTTTAAAAGCAAATTCTTTTTTTTTTAGTTTTTATTTCATCAATCAAGCAGCATGGCAAATACAGTAATTTATCCTCACTTTAAAGTCAATCAAAAGATTAATTCAATATAATTCATTCTTTGTAAATAATTTTTAATTTAATTTATTTATAATAGGTCTGATGATTTGGCAATGAATGTTAAAACAGAAATGGTAATTATAACAAATGTATGATATAATAAGTTACAACAGTAAAGTTAAAATCAAGTTTGTGTTATGCAACACATAGCAGCCTATACCTTCAATAGCTTTTAATAAATTTATAAGTAATTTATTTTATATTTGCAAAATTAAACTAGTCTAAAAAATGTTTTATAAAATGTTTTAATTTAAGATACTTTAATTTAAAGCTTTTACTTTAGCGCTACCTAACGGAACTAGTAAATAACGACATAAAATCGTATAAAGCAAATAAACCGAGATTGATAAGTTTAAAAAAATGATCTTAAATAAAATCGAAACACAATGCATTTCCCCATAACAAAAAAGAAATACATACTTGTGTAAGATACAAGATCCAAATTGTTTCATGCCAACAATGTTTTGCCACTGGAAATCCTTTTTGATTAATATACGGCATGGTGGTCGAACTCAAATAAGTAGAGGGCCACTTTTCTTCATCCTAATAAAAGTGGTGGCCGCAATCTCCCAAAAAGTATAATTAAAAGTTAGACTTTTGTTAAATTTAAAATAAAAACAACATTTACTTGTGTTATTAAGAGTGGTTACAATAATTGCAACACTTTGCGGCCCGCATTTTAAAGCATTTTAAGGGCCACATGCGGCCCGCGCACCGTATGTTCAACCACCCCGATATACGGTAAACGTTTAATTACCGATAATCAATACATGAGTTAAATTGGTTCAATACCAAAAAAACAACATACATTAATAGAGGAGGGCAAATTTATGGCACGCGCAAATTTTTTACTGGCACGATGAATTTTTTGGACAAAGACAAGGAATTCTTTGGGTAAAATTAAATTTTTTTGGCATGGACAATTTAGAACAATTTCCCTATTAAATATGAGAAAGGCGAAATCGAATAGCAGGGAAGATCTTTTTTTTAGAGATCACCATGATTTTGGGAGAAAAATAGGTCCTACTTTACATGGTAATGTCTAAAAAAAACATCTTCATTTCAATTCGGCACGGTACTAAGTTGATAAAAAATGTTTTATATATTTTGGCATTTACAAAAAAAGGTTTGTCACCTTTGCGCTAATATCTTAATAAAACAATAATTGTATTAATTAGATTAATAATATTAAATTACATAATTGCATAAATTAAAACAGCAAACTTCTGTTAAATAATAATGTTTTAAAATTTTAATAATGTCGTCTTATCAGTACATCGAAGCATTATCAAAAAGCAATACACAAACTATATTGGTCCAATACCACAGAAACGGTAAACTTTGTATTGTGTTGCGACATCAAAACTGTATCAAATCGATAATATTTTTCCAATTTAATGCCGTTTCATTAATACATCAAAATCATTATCAAAAATCAATACACAAACTATGTGGGTCACGTACCGTAAAAACTGTACGATTTTATGTCACGTTACAAAACTCTAACTGCGCTGGAGCAACATTGTTTTACCAATGTTTAACAAAATTTTTAAACCAACTTTAAATTAAAAATACTTTACAAAAACTGTATTGGACCAAAACTGTATAGTACATACTATATTAATTTATACAAAAATACGATTCTAAAACTATATTAGTCCAATACCACAGAAACAGTAAATATTTGTATTGTGTTCCGACATCAAAACTGTATCAAATCGATAATATTTTTCCAATTTAATGCTATTTTATTAGTACATCAAAATTATTATCAAAAATCAATACACAAACTATGTGGGTCACGTACCGTAAAAACTGTACAAATTTATGTCACATTACAAAACTCTAACTGGGGGGGAGCAACATTGTTTTACCAATGTTTAACAAAATTTTTAAACCAACTTTAAATTAAAAATACTTTACAAAAACTGTATTGGACCAATATAGTACATACTATATTAATTTATACAAAAATACGATTCTAAAACTATATTGGTCCAATAATGTTTGCTTATCTTTTTCCGATACCGATACAACCGATACTGTACTATACTGAAACAGTATCCGGCCAATAATCCTATGTTTCCTGGGATTCCTGCCGTTAATCGAATTTGCAATATTCTCTCAGATAAGGTCATTTTTATGGTCATTGATGAAGTTGATATTTCAGGGTCCAAATATGTGAACACCCTAGTCGGAGATGTAAAATAGCCAGAAACAACTTACCTGTTGCATTGCAAGATTCTTGATGCTTCACCAAATCAACAAATTGTTGTACATGCTGTAGATGATGCAATTCGCACCCTCCAAACAGTCAGAGACAATTTTGTTTTATTGCTCACGGATGCTGCCAGGTACATGACAGCGGGGCACAACAGAAAGGCGCGAGTGGGTTTTGAACTGAGACCGTGTTGGTGACGAGCCCGGCGCTTTAACCACCCGACCACGCTGCCGACATAAACTTACAAGAAGGAAAAATGAACACACACCTATCTTGAAAAAATCTATCACCAATCACACACACCTTTCTATCTAGGAAAAATAAACACAAACGCACACATTGTACTGTACAGAAAATAACACATAAAAATGAAATAGTTATTCGCGCCAAGCCATTTATGCTAAATTTTAATACGGTTGCGTAGTGCTATAAAATAATTTCCACTGCTTGTTCTTGTTGCAAGCAAAAATATAAGAAAAAAGCTGGAGCAGGAATCTTTTAACCTGCTACATTTGACGTGTCATCTTCTTGAATAAAAACAAGTCAAATAACCTCTGTTGGTACGTTTTCCGTTAAGTTCAATATTGACACTTGAAAATGGTTGTGTTATTTTTTGTGGTAATTAGAATTTTATTGGTTGATTTCACTTCAGTAACCTCTTTTTATTCTGTTAAAATTGTTCAAAAAATGGAGTTTGAATAAAGTTTCAAGAAAAACACAGAGTCGAATGACATAGACTGACACTGGCGCATAAAAAATGATACAATTAATTATATAATGTAAAGCTTCAAGCGCATAAATAATTAACAATCTTTGTTCAATTTAATTAAAACAAAACCTGATATTTAAACCGATAAGTTAAAACAATATTTTTTCAACCAATTTTAATTTTGTTTCTTTTTCTATTCACATTTAAACATGATTAAGGCAATAAAAAAATTTGAGTCAGCCAAATCTTCAATTAACAATTTTAAGAGATAAATCTTCGATATAAAGTTGAAGCGAACATTGAAGCAAATAAAAAATTTAAGTAATCCAATTTTCACTGCTGTAGTATCTTTAAATAAGCCTAAAAACTATGAACAGCTCATCCCAAGTCAACCTTACCGCAAAAGTGAAGGCCTTTTTAGATTTTAACATGCAAATTTGAGCCTAATAAAAAGCTGAGAAATAAGAGAAAAGCAGTTAGCTTACAAAATATTATTTAAACTTCACGCTACAAGGCAAAGGTTAATAACTTCTCTTCCTAATCTCAACAAATTTTCTTTAAAAAATTTTGTTTTTTTGAAAAATCAAAAATTAATTAACTTTATTGCATTGCTTGCTCGACATTATTTTTCACTCAATCTCGACTGTTCGGGATACCATCATGCTAGTGAAAACCATTTGGGAAACTATAAGTTACACTAAACCCGAATCATTCGATAAGTTTACACTGCTTTTTTATTAAACTTCTCCACGCAACTAAATTTTAGTCGAGTGGTTCCCCAGCAACCTGCACTGTGCAGCTTTGATTTTTCAATGGCATCAAATAATTTTGCTTTGTTGCGTAGACTACGACTACGTGTAATTTTAATTTAAAAGATTTTTAGTATAAAAATTGTTCGCAAGACGACACCTTAAAGTTTTTTTTTAATTAGTTTAATCCAATAACTTAACTAATTGTTACACTAAAAATAAGAGTCATAATCTAGATGTGATTTTAGCCCTCGATGATTTGTTTTCACCAACGATGGTTTCACTATGTTTGCTACGTCTCTATATTAATATGCATTTTTTTAAAAGTATGGCACTGAAAAAGCTTAAGAACAACTGCTTTAGCATATATTTAAAATCTCGCTTTCTTTATCTAGTGACATGTGTTTGCTTTAATTTCTCCCCTGAAAAAGTCGTTTATAACGTTTTAATATCGCTTTAAGCAAAGTCGATTTTATCAAAGCCATAAGCTTTTCGTGACGCTCTCATCAGTGGCAATCGCGTCAAAATGAGACGAACCAGAGAAAATCAAGCTATTTATAGTCTCAGCAGTTGGGAGAAAGGTGCTGTAGTCTCGGAAAGGAGAAAGGCACAATTGCACAAAATCAAAGAAGTGTGGTGCAATACAGTGTAATCTCGGAAAGGAGAAACGCACTATGTGCAATTACCCAGGAGAAACACTGCTACTTTAAGTTACTTAAGTTAAGTGCCAGTAGCTGTGTTTCTCCTGGGTAATTGCACATAGTGCGTTTCTCCTTTCCGAGATTACATTGTATTGGACCACATTTCTTTGATTTTGTGCAATTGTGTCTTTCTCCTTTCCGAGACTACAGCACCTTTCTCCCAACTACTGAGACTATAAATAGCTTGATTTTCTCTGGTTCGTCTCATTTTGACGTGATTGCCACTGATAAGAGCGTCACAAACAGCTTATGGCTTTGATAAAATCGACTTTGTTTAAAGCGATATTAAAATTCTGTACCACAAAGAAACTCTTTTTTCAACGTTTCTGTATTGCCACACAAGTATTGTGACCAAAAAAATGCGGCAATAACTTCAAAGACAAAATTGCGATTCTGACTCATCTACAAATAACTTTAAAATTACAATTTGGGAAAAGAGTAAAATGTTTTCTTGATCCATAACACGACTAAATATAACAGCATAAAAGTATTCATCAGAAATTTAAAAAAATTTAAAAATTTTTTTAACAAAAACAAACAAAAGAAAAAGCAATGATAAACGTTTTCGGCTTGCGTCAGCCCTCTTCAGATAAATAAAATGATTTAAAGAACTATGTACTGTAATTTAAAAAAGACGAAGTCAATGATTTGAATTACGTAATTATTTGTCACATCTTTTTTACACGCGTTTTTTTCAACATAAAGGAATTCATTTGAAATGCGACCGCCATAATGACAACAACAATAACGATACATCAAAACCAAATACACAAAATACTAATCTAAAATATATTTAATAAAAATGATAAACCATTAGCAAATAATTGTCGGTTAAGTTTGGGGTTATGTTTTTTTATCAATAACGCTTCATGAATTTTGGTTTCAAAATTAGAATTACATTGTTTAATTATTTTAAACGAATTAACGTTGAATTTTATATTGGAGCAACTATCACATGACATGATATATGCTCCTTGACGGAGCTTTCAGTCTTCAAATGGAAACCTAAGTGCTCCCCCACCCTAGTGCTCAGATGACGGGTTGACATACCAATGTACGTCAGGTTCGAATCGCACGAACATGAAAATTGATACACAATGTTTGAGCATAGTGCGGGGGGAACACGATTCTTCAATTGAAAATAATGTGAGATTTTAAACGTTTTATAAACAGGATTTATTTTTAAAGTTATTTTAAATTTAGATTTAATAATGTTTTTAAGTTTAATTAAAAAACGTTTGGAGTCATGGCCAAAATATAGGATATTCAGGTTATAAACATAATCGGGAGACGAAGAATGAGAATGCATACTTTTTTCATTAAACTTTTTTAAACATTTTTCAAAAAACCAAATTGGGTAACCGTTAGACGCAAACATATTTCTAAGCAAACCAACTTCATTAAGAAATAACAAATTATTAGAACATATTAATTTAGTTCTATATAATAAACACGATATTAATCCGGATTTCCATTTTTTAGGGCAATACGCATTATAATTTAAAAGTAAACCAGTGTGTGTAGGTTTGCGCCATATCCATGTCTCAATATTGTCATTATTAACTTTAATGGAAACATC
Organism: Diplosoma virens; assembly: GCA_963680785.1. Taxonomy (NCBI): domain Eukaryota; kingdom Metazoa; phylum Chordata; class Ascidiacea; order Aplousobranchia; family Didemnidae; genus Diplosoma; species Diplosoma virens. The sequence goes on along the minus strand of OY796896.1, from coordinate 29,358,616 downwards.
TAAAAACGAAATACATTGTACAGCAGATTTCATAGTAAATTTTATGTTTTTATGTTGGGAATTCAGTAAATTTAAAAAACTTAAAGAAGAAATGTCACTATCAAAAACTGCAAAACAATCATCAACGAAACGAGAGTAAAATTTAGGTGGACACATGCTAGAGTCTAATAAATTTTTTGTTTCAATATGGGCCAAAAAGAAATTGGCTATTATTGGCCCTAATGGAGACCGAATAGCAACACCATCAATTTGCTTATATAAACAATCTTTATAGAAAAACAATCCTTCACACGCTAACCGTAACAATTTTACAAAAATGTGTTTTTCCATTAATGGTTTTTGGATATTTTCATCTGAAAAAACATAATCAGCAATAATATTTATCGTTTCATTTAGCGGATGGGATGTTCCGATCTAATAAGCGTTTACAGTTTTTAAGTTTTTTAAGTTTTTTAAGTTTTTTCAGTTTTTCCAATTGGTTTTTAAGTTTTTTCGGTTTTTTTCCATTGTTTTCAATTCTTTCTGGTAGTTTTATCTTAACTTTATTTTATTTTACTTTTTAGATACCCCTGATGATCCCTTTTATGGGTGAAACAGTCTGTAGGGTTTTTACTTTGTTTTTATTTCCGTGTTTTCGCTATTGTTATTTTTAAATCAGGCTCTAACTTTGTTATCGAGCACTTTAGAAGAACTGATTTTCATACAGTGTCGTTTCATTTAGCGGTATATTGGTGAAAAGAGACACGACATCAAAACTAATCAGTTTGTCATCGGAAGAAATATTAGAATTATTTAACTTCATTAAAAAATCATCAGTGGAACTCAGCATGTATTTATTATAGGAACAAGTGGTTTAATCAAAGAATCCATAAATTTTGAAAGTTCATATTCAGGCGAATCAATCATTGATATTACCGGGCGGAGAGGATAATTGTTCCTGTGAACTTTTACTAAACCATATATTCTTCCGGGTTTGCTGCCAGATGGTATTAATTTTCGAATTACTTCAGAATCATAATTTTTCAAATATTTACGTATAAAATAAGCAACAGATTTTTTTTTGAAATTATTGGATGTACTTTTGTATTTCGATTAATTTGAATAAATTTAAATTGATCAAGTACTATAGAGTCTAATTTTGAATAATAATCAGACGAGTCAAGAATTGCTATGCCTTTACCTTTATCGAATTTACAAATCTTGATTTCATTATCCTTTGATAGGTTTTTTAAGGTCTTATGAAGCGCGCGATTTCTGTGTGAAGAACAAATTCTTTTGGCACTAGAAGAAAATCTTTTTAAAGCAAATTTAATTTCATCCGAAATTTCTTCATCAAATTTTATATTCTCATTCTTCTTGATCGAAAAGGCCAATTGTTCAATACTAGCTTTCATTGTATTACTATCAAAAAAAATTTTTTTTTTAACTTTAAAATTAAAATTTTAGCATCAAACGGTCGAACCGGATCCATTTAAAATAAAGTTCCGGTTCAGGTTCCGGTTCAGCAATTTTTTTTACGGGTTCAGCTCTGGTTCAGGTTCAGCAAATTTTATTTTTAAGCATTCAGTTACGGTTCAGGTTCAGCAAATTTTATTTTTTCGGGTTCAGTTCCGGTTTGGGTTCAAAAAAGAATAACGGTTAATATGGGTTTACGGATCCGGTTCGGGTCCGGTGTGACGCCCTGATTTAAATAGCTACTTTTTTTTAAATCACTAAGCATTTGGGTTGAAAATCGAAAAACAAAGACAGATTTAAAATGAAATATTTTTATTTTTTTTTGGTCTTTATCTTAAATTTTAAACAAATTTTTCGCATATCCATAAAGTACTTAAAAATTATGATTCGGGCAAACGTCAGAAATTTTTGCAAAACTGTATGATAAACATTGATAGTTGGCTTTTAGCAAATCGATTAATTTTAAATACAGATAAAAGATATTAAATACAGATAAAAGATAAAAGACAGGGAAAAGAGAAATGAAGAGAGGAAGAAAGTTAAGAAGATCAAGCTGAGGTTGCTACATTAAATGTTGGAACCATGACCGATAAAGGAAGAGAAGTAGCGGTTTTTATGCAACGAAGAGGGGTGGACATACTGTGTGTGCAGGAAACTCGTTGAAAGGGGGATAGAGCAAGATGCATAGGTGGAGGATATAAAATGTGGTATTGTGGAAGTGGAAACGAAAAGAATGGTGTAGAAATCATATTGAAAAAGGAGCATGTGGACAGAGTAGTGAAATTGTGGAGGATAATAGACAGGATAATATGCTTGAAGATGGAGCTTGATGGTGTTATGTTGAATGTTATCAGTGCGTATGCACGACAGGTGGGGTACATACGTGAAGAAAAGAAAACATTTTGGCTGGACCTAGATGAGACAGTGGAAAAGATACCAAGGAATGAAAGAGTTGTGGTGGGAGCAGATCTGAATGGGCACGTAGGAGAAGGGAATAATGGTGATGAAGAATGCATGGGTAGACACGGATTAGGGAAAAAAAATAACGAAGGACAAGCAGTGGTGGATTTTGCTAAGACAAGGGAACTAGCAATCACTAACACACATTCCGTAAAGAAACTAGCACGTAGAGTCACCTGCAGCAGTGGCGGACGCAGCTCGCAGGTGTATTACATTATGGTGAGAAGACGAAGGATCAAGGAGGTGGTGGGTACAAAAGTTGTTGTTGGTGAAAGTGTAGCAAAACAGCACAGAATAGTGGTCAGTGCGATAATCATCTGGACAAAGTGGAGGAAAGCACCAAAACTAATAAAGAGAATAAAATAGTGGAAACTAAAGGTCTCGAAAGTGAACAATAAATTCAAAATGGAAGTGATTGAAAGCGAAATACTTGGTGGACAGAAAGACTGGCAAAGAATAGCTGAGATGATACGGAGCATTGTCAAAAGGGAACTGGGTGAAATATCGGGAAACGTTAGCACGGCAGGTAGACGGGAAACGTGGTGGTGGAACCAAGAAGTCCAGGAGAAGCTGAAGGATAAGAAGAAAGCTAAAAAACATGGGATACCATTAGAGATTATGCAAGCAAGTTGACCTATAAAACTGCAAAAAAGCAAGCTAAAAGAGAAGTGGCAAAGGCAAGAAACAAGGCATATGAGAAACTGTACGAAAAACTGGAAACAAAGGAAGAGGAAAATGAGGTGTTCAAAATAGCAAAGCAGAGAAACAGACAAAGCAAGGATGTTCAACAAGAAAGAGTAATCAAGAGTAAAACTGGGGAGATTCAGATTGAAAAAGAGAAAGTGAAACAGAGATGGAAGAAGTATTTCGACAACTTACTTAACCATGAAAACCCTAGAGAAAGAAGAGAAACGAGAACAGAAGGGAGAGAAAAGGACTTGGAAGATATCAGGACTTGGTTAAGGAAGAAAAGTCAGGACGGAAAAGAAGTCAGGACTTGGTTAAGGAAAGATGAAGAAAGGAAAGGCTCAAAGACCTGATGACATACCAGTGAAAGCATGGATTGTTCTAGGCAATAAAGGTCTGGAGTTTTTAATGAACTTCTTCAGCAGACTCTTGCGAGGAGAGAAGATGCCAGATGAATGGAGGAGGAGCGTGCTTATATCTTTGTACAAAGGTAAAGGAGACATCAAGGAATGTAGAAACTACCGGGGGATCAAGTTGATGACCCACACTATGAAATTGTGGGAGAAGATAATAGAAGTAAGGATAAGGAAGGAGGTGATGATCGCTGAGCAACAATTCGGGTTCATGCAAGAAAAGAGTACCACCGACGCAATTTTTTGTCTAAGAATGCTGTTGGAAAAGTGCAATGAAGGGCAGAAGGCAGTGCATTGTGCCTTTATTGACTTGGAGAAAGCATACGACAGGGTACCCAGAGAGGAACTGTGGGAATGCTTGCTGTTAGCTGAAACATTAGAGTGCTACATAAAGATTAACAAGGATATGTATGACGGAGCGACAACAACTATGAGAAGTGCAGCAGGTTGACTGAAGAATTCAAGGTAGGTGTTGGACTCCACGAAGGTTCTGCACTCAGCCCATTTCTTTTTGTCATTATCATAGACAGGCTGACGGAGAACATCAGGAAGGACGCACCATGGGATATGCTGTTTGCAGATGACATAGTCCTGTCTAGACAAAATCATAAGGATTAGAGGAGGATCGGAGATTTGGAGAAATGCACTGGAGAGAAGAGGCCTGAAAGTGAACCGGAGCAAGACCGAATATTTGAGGGTTGGGGTGTGGATGATGGAGAAGAGTTAAAGCTGCAAGGAGAAAGGTAAAGAGAGCAAAAAAACTTCAAATACCTGGGTTCAACAGTTAGTAGCGATGGAAGATGTGAAGAAGAAGTAAGGAGAAGGATCTAAGCAGGATGGATGAGTTGGAGGAAGGTGTCTGGAGTTCTGTGCGACAGGAAGTTATCAGCAAAGGTTAAGGGTAAAATGTACAAGAGTGTTGTTAGACCAACCATGCTTTATGGAATGGAAACGGTGGCAGTGACGGAAAGACAGGTGGGAAAAATGGAAGTTGCAGAGTTGAAAATGATGAGATGGGCACTGGGAGTAACAAGAAAGGACAAGATAAGAAACGCATACGTGAGGAGGGACTGCGAAAATTGCAAAGCTGGGAGACAAACTTCGGAATGCAAGGCTACGTTGGTATGGACACGTAAAAAGGAGAGAAGAAGACTATGTGGGGAAAAAGATGATGGAGATGGCAGTGTTAGGAAGAAGGAAAAGAGGAAAGCCAAGGAAAAGGTGGATGGATTTGGTGAAAGAAGACATGGAAAGGGTTGGAGTGAGGGAAGGAGACAAAGTAGATTGAGTGAAATGGAGAATCTGTCGCGCTGTGGCGACCCCGAGTAGGGAGAAGCCGAAAGAAGAAGACTGATAAAAGACATTATATGATATTTTGTACCCCTAAAACAAAGCCTCTTTTAAATAAATTAACCCTCTCAATCAGAAATAGTTTTGTTTCTCAACAATCAAAAATCAAGTTGTTGGATATGATTTTTCGAAAACATTTAAGCTGGAAATCACACATAGAGTTTATACTTAAAAATTCTGTCTCACTTATGGTACTACTAAGAAAATTTCAAAATTTTTTGACAAAAACATAGTATTACAACTTTATGATTAACTCCTTGTTAATTTCAAAAGTTTGAAGTAAACCGCACAACGAATCCCTCTCTTCTTGGATTCAAATTCTTCAACTATAGGAAAGCTATCCGAGCCTTCCCCAATCACACCGCTGGCTTTCACACACGTCTTATGGTTTTATAATATATATTAAAGTTGAGATTTCGATATGAAAGTATAACAGGCTTCCACAAGCCAACGACCACAATTATTTAGTCAATAATACTGCCCAAACGATGCAGCCAACGATGTAGCCAACGTGCATTTAACGATACAACCAACGTGTAGCCAACGTGCGGCCGCAAAACGAAATTTTCCCAGGTTTCGCTTGCGATCTACAAACTCACTCTTCAAACTATAACACTAAACCAAATCACCGAACCACTAGACCATCAACGACTGAAAAGGAATTAAATTTACCGACATCTCAATTTATAGTGTGCTCGCCACGTGTAAATGAACCAATCAGATTTCATTAAAAAGCACGTAGGATGACGACGAGTGCCTCAGACTGCATAGCGAGGTGATGAAGAACGTTCATCTTGCTTGCAGTGAGGCCTTCGATGTTCAGCTGAAGGATAGTGGGTCTTCGGAACTTGTTGGCAATGTGCCCTGAAAAGGGCAGTTTTATCCTAGCATTGCCCCATCCTGAAAAGGATGTTTGCCGATTAGCAGACCCACACTGAACATCGGAATGGGTGGATACCCTTCCGTTTTGGTAGGTTCGATTTCGTTCTATCATTTTTAAAATCAATAAACAGACTTACTCACGGCCTCAAAAAAGCACCTACCATCTGGGCCAGCATCTGATCCAGGCATTGCAGCAGTCTGGGGTAGTAAAAAGATAAACCCTCGGCCCCAGTCTTGTTTGTGTCTGACCTGGAGTGGATACCCTTCAAACGACGACGACGACGACGACGATTAAAAAGCACGTGATTCGCGCAAAAGGCAGTGACTGCAAACGATAGAATTAATTAAAAGGTTTCAAAAAAGACTTCTATACAGTTAATTAACTTTTTCAATTACAGTGCGAGTTCTATTTTTTTTATAATTTTAACAATCCTTGATAATAGCCAAATAACGTATGCCATTGGAACTTGGTATAATGGTAATAAAATTACAAAAATTAAACAAATTGCGAATAAATTTATTTGAATGATTTTTGGATTACATCATAGAGCAAGTGATATAAACATAATGCAAGAATGGCATTTTGACATTAATCAAGTAAATAAACTAAAAACTCTGTAGTTTTATGTACAAATACACTAAGACTTTGTTACCAACATGCTTTCCCAATTTATTTCAACATAAGATTGCAGGCAATGACTTACAAATAAACACAAGGAGTCAACTAAATTTTTCTCATTGTTTTGTAGATTGAATATGACCAAACAATCGCTAAAGTATTTGTGTCCACTCCATTGAAATAATGTCCCACATAGTTTAAGGGAGTCTGGGTCTTATAAAAATTTTTGTAAAGGATTTTTAAAGTATCTTACAGAAAAATAAGCTTTTGACAAAGAGAATTTAACAAACTTTTAGTAGCTGGTTGTTCTTTTTTTTCAGAAAATATTTTTTTTTTTTTCAGAAGACATTAAATAATTTGATGAAGAAACTAAGTGCGAGCTCGAGACAATCCATTAAAAAATCAAGTTGATAAAACAATGAAGAAATTTGCTGATCGCGATGAAAATTCAATTAAAGTTTTTATGAGATGCACATAACTCTTTTATTGTTGTTGTAGTTCAAATTTAGTTGTTGTTTTTTTTTTGCCGGCCATATACATTTGAAATAGTACTTTTGAATAACGGCAGGATTTCTTTTGGTGGGTTTATTTGCCTTCTTGACCCCTTTTGAGCTTGACCCTTTCGGTCACAGAGTTTGTTGTTTCTCCCACCCATGATTATGCAACATTCTCTCTATATGGCTCGGATGTGTATATTTTATTGTTATTTAGGCAACGGTACTAGCTTTTGTGCTTATGTATACACTTTTTATTTTTTAAAGTTTATGGTAATTGTTTCCTTTTTTTTCTTTCTTTTTTTTTCAAATTAATATAGCTGCTTCGTTTGAAGGTACGGCGACCGCGCACAATCGACCTTGTGCGTGTAATAACGTATATCGTTTAGCCGCTCTTTCTTATTTCGCAATCACTTGTCATAAATAACTTCGAAACGTAATATTTTGATTGCAAATAAAATTGAATTGAAAAAAACAAATCAGTACTAAATTTTCAACAAAATGCACTTTAGTGATCCTAACTTCACAAGAAAAAAAGAAAAGCGCCGAGGAAATTTTCACTTTAAAAAATAAAATTTGCTCAACCTGAACCGGACTGAAGCTTTAAGGCGCGTTTACAGCCGTTTACAGTACTTTTTTCTTTCAGCGCGATCTTGGTTTGTTTTATTGACGCTCAAATCCACTCATTTTTTTATGAAAATCCACTCATTTTTTCATGAAAAAATGAGTGGATTTGAGCGTCAATAAAACAAACCAAGATCGCGCTGAAAGAAAAATGTATTGTAAACGGCTGTAAACGCGCCTTTAGAAATAAAATTTGCCAAACTTGAACCTGAATCAGAACGTTATTTTAAAGGTCGAATCCAATTCGAAGAAAAACCGATTGGAGTGAGAGATAGTTTTAGGGAGAAACAGAGTTAGTTTTTGAGAGAGTAGTTGATTCAAAAAAAATTAAGTTCTTCTCGAGCATCTTGACAAATTAAAATTTAAAAAAATTTTGGGCCCGCGAGAACAATTTGCGCGGCACTTTTTTTCTTTTTTTTTCTCTTAGAACAACTAGTTTTGTTTCTTTTTTACTCTCACTCCAATCGGTTTTTCTTCAAATTAGACTTGACCTATTTTAAGCGGTTTGACTCCATGTTATTAAGCGAAATCTAAAGATTTTTGGTTACCGTAGATACTCGACTATAAGTCGACCTCGAGTATAAGTCGAGGTAGAAAATTTACTAGATTTTGAAAAAAAATTGTTTTTTTTATTTTTTTTTATTGACCCATCTATAAGTCGAATTCATTTTATCTGTTAAAGTTTTCTGAAAAAAACCTCGACTTATAGTCGAGTATCTACGGGTGACTTAAAAATATATCTTTCCAGTGGCCACTAGATCTATTTTCATAGCCTAAATTCCACCAATAGATCGAAAAAAAAGCTTTTGAAAAAAAAGGCTTTCTCTTTACATTGCATAAAACTGTTAAATATTAACGGAACTTTCAATGATGCTTGTTGGCAGCGTCATCGAGTGGTTAGAGTGCCGTAATTGTGATCAACATGGTCTAAATTCAAAACCTACTGGAGCTATTTTATTGTGTCCTTGGGAAAGAGTCGACTTTACAGCACTTTCCCCTGGTTTTGGTGTCTTGGCTAGCAGTTTTAAATCTCAGTCATAACTCTATTAAATTAAAAAGTTCGGTTTATTTTATTTATTCCCATAAGCATGAAAAGATCGAGTATAGTAACTACAAATTATAACAGTGTCAAATGTACATTCGTTCATGGAGGAGACAGTGAAAAAACCCAAAGGTTATCTACGTCGCTGCCACCGCATTAATCAAATTTCAGAGTAACCACCGTCACACATTTACAAGAAAACCGAAATAAAAAATTTCAACGGGACAGCAATACTATGGCATCAGGCAGTGGCGTACGCAGAAATTTGTGAAGGGGGGGTTTTGGAACCGAAAAAACGATTGCTCTAAATGGTCCTGGTAATGGGCAAAATAACTTCAAAAATTAGGCCTACATTCAAAAACAAAGTGTTATGTTTTTAAGAACATCTTGCACTAGCATGAATTTCTTTTTACCAAACCGTAAAACTAACTATTGAAAAGGCATGTGCGAGTACGCAAATTTAATTCAAATATGACAAGAAACTTTCCAAATTAAAAGCAACATAAGCAACTCGTATAAATGATGAAAACAAAAGGTGAAAAATCAAATAAACAAAAAAATAACTTTTCTTAACAAATATTTAAAGTTTTTTTACAGGCTTATATTCAAACGCTTGTTTTTTTTACTTAATCTGTTAATTACGTCATCAGGGCAAGGCGTGTAGTTCCTATTAATGTTTAACAATGAAAGTCCATTCATTCGAGTGGTGCCAGTTGTGTTTTGTAAGTACGTTTTTAGTCTGCGCAATGTGAAAAACGATCGTTCACTAGTGCATGTTGTCACTGGAAAAGTTAACAAAATGGTCATTAATGTAAATATGTTCGGAAAAGCATCGGACTGCATTCCTTGATGCTGCTCAACGCATCAGTTGGTCTTTCTGCTGCGTTCAACCGAGAAAGTTTCCTGTACCATAATATCAGTTCAGGTACAAGTTCTTCCGAGGATTTCGTTAAATCATTTTCGTAAAATCTTCCCAAAACTTGAATACTTTTAATTTGTTGAGGAGTTGGTCCAATGGTTGGATCAGCAGGAATTAAACACTGCAATCCACCAATAATCGATTTGTGGGCAGTAAATCTTGCTTCGAGAATGACAATAAAGTTATCAAGAAGTGGAATAAAAATTCCTACTCTAAAATATTCTTCATCTGTTTCAGCAGCAATGTTCCATCGATCTGTCTTGAAGTAAGGCGTGGTGTTTTTAAAATAAAATTTTGGGTTTTGGCCGTTTCTTGCGCAGAAATAGAGAGCTGGTGAAATTCATCTTTTGCTTTTTCTCTAAGACACTTCAATTCATTTGCAATATCATGTGCAATGTTGACGGCCTCAAGAAGGCTTATCAACTTTTTTTGCACAACTTTGCACAAAATAACACTGTATCCAAAAATCTTTTTTACAATTAAGACAGCAATGCAAAATTCACTTTGCCTAATTGTCGATAGCAACTGTAGAGCTTGTGATGAAGTTTCTCTGTCTGGCCATGTTGAAATTTCTGTCAGAGCTTCTACAACAGCAAATTGTAAATTTAAAAAGACACTAACACTCTCGTGTCGATCGACCCAACTGGTGGCACAAATTTGAACAAGTTTTTGAGCTTTTGTTGTTGACGAAATCGTGTTGATAGATTTGCATAAAATCTTTTGAAGTTTTGGAGCATTGAAAAAATTGTATTGTATTGAAAAAATCTCTGCTGCCACCACACTGTCGCGGTGATATTTTGTGCTCTCGTGGTCTGCAAAGCGTTCAAGCGTATTTTTCCATTTTTGAAACTTTACCGCGCACAAAGTTTTTAAAAGTTGGTTTCCAACTCCATTGCCTGCTTTACTTCCAAATAAAACGCAGTATTTGCAAAAGGCTCCATTTTCTAAATATGAGTACGCTAACCACTTGAAGCAAATAAACCAGGGGTGCTGAAACCGTAAATTTCGGTGATTGGTTGCGGTAATTGGAAAATTAAAAGACTGATCCGGAATCCAATGTTTTTAGCATTCGAAGTCTTTCTGCTTGAGTATAAGTTTTTTCTATACAAAGTGAAATGTCATTTGACGGTTGTAAAACTAAATCTTTTGTCGCTTTTTCTGCGTCTGGAGTCTCACCTGGTTCTTCTATTAGATTCTGCAGATTATTTTTGCTACATGCCAAATCATCAACGGGAATACTTTTTTTAACATTTTTGCAGTCGTTATTACGAATTTTTTAAAATTAAATTCTAACAAAGTTTTTCTCCTTTTTTGTTGAGGAAACAAGACTAAATAATTAAATAAATTCTTTTAAGATTAAAAAATTATGCAACCTGAAATCTCTTTTAAATGAATTCTTGTTAGAATAATCGTATATTATCAATACGAATGGCAGGATAAAAAAATTTGTACCAGTGCAAAAAATATTAACTGATAACTTTGAAAGCAATAATGTTAATTCTTAACTATCAAAGAATTAGAGCAATAACAATAACGTCATGCCTCATCCTTTGCAAAACGCCATAAGCGTAAAATTTTTGATTATTTTCCATTTATTTTTAAATACCATTTTCAGCATTTAATAACAAAGTTAGAATTTAGGAAATCAAATAATTGCAAACTTAATTTTGGAAAAGACGTAATTAAAAAAATTTTATGACAAATTTTTACCATTTCAAATTACTTGATTTTAACAAGTTTAACATTTTCGGCTCATTCTTGTAAAACTGCCTAAAATTTTCAATTAGTTTTACATTTTAAAACAGACAATACCAAAAAAATAAAAATGCTTTAAATATCAAAAGTTTTCTCGAGTTAAGCTCGCTGTTACAATTCAATTAATTCAGCTCAAAGCGAACTCAATTTTAATAATGATTACGATCACAAAGCAGATACCAGGTAGGCTACTACCAAAGTATAAAGATAACTCATATTTTGCTACATATTCATTTCTATTTGAATAAGATACCCGTGACGATCATACTTTCGCGAAACATACTCTTACAGTTGGGATTTTAATAAATTAAATGGTAATTAATTGCATGATAGTTTGATTTAGAAATATTAAACTCTAACTGCCTTATCGAACAAACTGTATTGCAACTGCTATAAACGCTCTCTAGCTGCACATTAAAATAATTTCAGTAAAAACGAAGAACCATTTTTATAAAATTTGCTTATTTAGTTATGGTGTACAATTATTACCTTAGAAGTTTTATGAGACTTCGTCTCATAGAAAAAAACTTTTTACAATGGTGACTTGATCAGTTAAACTACTTTATATTATATTTTACAATTCATATTTAAATTTTTTTAATTACGTTTATCAGAGTTCAATCAATCAATCTTTCAAATCCTCCTTAGGTGCTTAAAACTTGTTTTATTTTTCATATCAATGTTCAGCTGAGTAAGCAGGCTTGTATCTCATGGGGAAGCATTGTAATAAAACGATAGACATCAAAAGCAAAGCATAAAATGCTTAACTTTCAATATATTTTACAATTTTGAAAGTTTTCTTCACAAGTGGCAGCTGTGTACATTAGCTAACTTGACGCAATTTAGGCGATAACAAAAATTGATGCGCAAGCAGTAATTAAGTTTAAAAAGTCCAGTAAACAATAGAAACTAAAATCAAATTATGGAAGCCTACTTATTACCATGTATATATGCTTGAGCACCACTTTTCAAGGGGGGGGGTTTGACCCCTGAAACCCCCCCCCTTGCGTACGCCTATGGCATCAGGGGAAGCAAATCGAGGTAATTGCTCCTGTGTCGCTTTCCAACAAGACATGAGAATTTTTTTTTATATCTATATTTATTCTCCTGACTCGCAGAAAAGCGACGGAGGCGCTAATATATAATAAGTTACATAGAATAAGCAATTACCCCGACCTGTTTCCAGAGATGCCAAGATATTGCGGTCCGCTTGTAGTTTAATGGAGATATGACTGTAATTTAGAACTGCCTGCCAAGACCGCCCAACAGGGGAAACGCTGTTAGGTGTCTTTCCCACGGACACAACATAATGGCGCGAGTGGGTTTTGAATCGAGACCATGTTGATCATACGCACGCCCCACTTTAACCAATTGACCACGCTGCCGATATAATTAGAGAGAGAGAGATCTGTTTATTTGCATCAAACCTTTTCAATAAATTTCCGCTTGAAACACACACAAAAAAAACAATGATTTTACGTTTTAAAATTAAACAAACTGATAATAATGCATATACATATATCAAATCAAAGAGCACTATAAAGTTATGATGCAGGGTAGGAAGGGACAAAAGTCATTTAATCACTACCCCCAGCTTATTTAAAAGTTTCATTATAAACAATTTAATAAATTAATTAAGTTTTTGGTATGTAAAATTGATTATTAACTAAGAAAAAGATTAGCATAAGACATTTTACATCATAAATTAAAAATCACCTTACAAACATGATGAAAACAAAACAAACAACAACAACAAAAGCAAAGGCCGCATACATGTAGATAAAATTAAAAGACGGAAAATAACTCGGCATAAATTTGATTTGAAATAAAGGCAAATAGTGTAAAAAACGACAGCACAACAATGGAAAAAAAAACAGAAATAAAACAGGCAATAAAAGGACAAAAAAAAAACAAAAGCTTCTAAGATTTCTTACCATAAATGAAATTGAAAATAAAGGTAGTAGCATAAAACAAACAACATAACAGATTTCAGAGTAGATACAAATAGCACAAATTCAACAGCACAATAACGAAAAGGAGCATAAAAAAAAAAAAAGTACAAAAACAAAACAAAACAAAGGCCAATAAGATTAAATCAAACAACAGAATAGGTCTCAGCATAAAATTAATTGAAATAAGGCAGTTAGCATAAAACAAAAAACAATAGATTTCAGCAGGCAATTAAGGATTAGAGAGGTGCACAAAGAGCAATACAAAACATAATATTTCTTTAAGTAAAACCTTAGAACGTTAAATTAATTTTACAGTATATCTGCATGTAGTTCATTTTGTATTAATACTAAGAATTTATAATTTATATGGGTAAAATTTGAATGTTGATTAAATTTCATAGGTATCTAGAAGGTATTTGTACAATAATCTATTAAATGGTTAATTCTTTGTTCGGTTCTTATATTAATTGGCAGCTTGTTCCACATTTTCATACAATTTATTATAAGACTGTTAGAAGATTTACAAGCCAAAAAATGTGAAATAAAGATATTGTTATTACTTGATTGCCGTGTGGTATAAGCATGAATTTCATTTACTAAAGGGATTTTGTCTTTAAACTCTCTGTCATTGTATAATCGAAACATGAATTTCATTGCAGAATATTGGTACAATTCATTTATCTTTAATAATTTAGAAAATGCATACAATTTATTTAATCTCGTTCTATATGGTTGCATACTAATGTATTGTATAGCTCTATTATGCATTTTATTAAGGTGTTTTAGTGCTGATTGATTTGCATTTCCCCACAGAACTATGCCATATTGCAATCTGCTTTTTATAAGTGCATGGTACACAAGCTTTAGATTATTAAAGGAAAGGTATTTTTTTAAATGATACAGCATTCCCACAGATTGAGATATTTGGGTAGTTAATTTATCTATATGTGGTTTCCATTTTAGATTTTTATCAATTACAATTCTCAGGTATTTAACTTCGTCTTTTTGGCAAATTTGACTGTTATTTATATGAATGTTTATCATGTTATTTTCAGTTTTTTTTCTCCAAACATTATAGTGCTTGATTTTTGGGTGTTTAAAGGAGTGTTACTAAAACCCAAGCTACACCGTCCTACACCAAGCTACGTGCAAGCTACGCCAAGCTACAACCAAGCTACACTAAGCTACACCTAAACGTAATTACTAAATACCAAGCTACACCTTAGTTCAACAGCAAAGTTATTATTTTTGTGTCAAAACCCAACTACTATCATAGTACAACACATAAAACGTCAATTCATATTGTTACTATCATGTTAAATGTGTTTTTAAACTAATTTACAAATTGAACTAATTTACAAATGAAGTTTGACAGAAAAAACTTAATGATTAGTCGCGTAAAAATGCGTAGCTTGGTAAATAAAAACATACCAAGCTACACCTCAGTTTAATGATAAACTTATTATTTTTGTGTCAAAACCCAACTACTATCATAGTACGTACAACACATAAAACGTCAATTCATATTGTTACTATCATGTTAAATGTGTTTTTAAACTAATTTACAAACTGAAGTTCGACAGAAAAACCTTAATGATTAGTCGCGTAGAAATGCGTAGCTTGGTAAATAAAAACATACCAAGCTACACCTCAGTTTAATGATAAACTTATTATTTTTGTGTCAAAACCCAACTACTATCATAGTACAACACATAAAACGTCAATTTAAATGGTTACTATCATGTTAAATGTGTTTTTAAACTAATTTACAAACTGAAGTTTGACAGAAAAACCTTAATGATTAGTCGCGTAAAAATGCGTAGCTTGGTAAATAAAAACATACCAAGCTACATCTCAGTTTAATGATAAACTTATTATTTTTGTGTCAAAACCCAACTACTATCATAGTACAACACATAAAACGTCAATTCATATTGTTACTATCATGTTAAATGTGTTTTTAAACTAATTTACAAACTGAAGTTCGACAGAAAAAACTTAATGATTAGTCGCGTAAAAATGCGTAGCTTGGTAAATAAAAACATACCAAGCTACACCTCAGTTTAATGATAAACTTATTATTTTTGTGTCAAAACCCAACTACTATCATAGTACAACACATAAAACGTCAATTTAAATGGTTACTATCATGTTAAATGTGTTTTTAAACTATTTTACAAACTGAAGTTTGACAGAAAAACCTTAATGATTAGTCGCGTAAAAATGCGTAGCTTGGTAAATAAAAACATACCAAGCTACACCTCAGTTTAATGATAAACTTATTATTTTTGTGTCAAAACCCAACTACTATCATAGTACAACACATAAAACGTGTATTTCAATTGTTACTATCATGTTAAATGTGTTTTTAAACTAATTTACAAACTGAAGTTCGACAGAAAAACCTTAATGATTAGTCGCGTAAAAATGCGTAGCTTGGTAAATAAAAACATACCAAGCTACACCTCAGTTTAATAATAAACTTATTATTTTTGTGTCAAAACCCAACTACTATCATAGTACAACACATAAAACGTGTATTTAAATTGTTACTATCATGTTCAATGTGTTTTTAAACTATTTTACAAACTGAAGTTTGACAGAAAAAACTTAATGATTAGTCGCGTAAAAATGCGTAGCTTGGTAAATAAAAACATACCAAGCTACACCTCAGTTTAATGATAAACTTATTATTTTTGTGTCAAAACCCAACTACTATCATAGTACAACACATAAAACGTGTATTTCAATTGTTACTATCATGTTAAATGTGTTTTTAAACTAATTTACAAACTGAAGTTTGACAGAAAAACCTTAATGATTAGTCGCGTAAAAATGCGTAGCTTGGTAAATAAAAACATACCAAGCTACACCTCAGTTTAATAATAAACTTATTATTTTTGTGTCAAAACCCAACTACTATCATAGTACAACACATAAAACGTGTATTTAAATTGTTACTATCATGTTCAATGTGTTTTTAAACTATTTTACAAACTGAAGTTTGACAGAAAAAACTTAATGATTAGTCGCGTAAAAATGCGTAGCTTGGTAAATAAAAACATACCAAGCTACACCTCAGTTTAATGATAAACTTATTATTTTTGTGTCAAAACCCAACTACTATCATAGTACAACACATAAAACGTCAATTCATATTGTTAATATCATGTTAAATGTGTTTTTAAACTAATTTACAAACTGAAGTTTGACAGAAAAAACTTAATGATTAGTCGCGTAGAAATGCGTAGCTTGGTAAATAAAAACATACCAAGCTACACCTCAGTTTAATGATAAACTTATTATTTTTGTGTCAAAACCCAACTACTATCATAGTACAACACATAAAACGTCAATTTAAATGGTTACTATCATGTTAAATGTGTTTTTAAACTATTTTACAAACTGAAGTTTGACAGAAAAACCTTAATGATTAGTCGCGTAAAAATGCGTAGCTTGGTAAATAAAAACATACCAAGCTACACCTCAGTTTAATGATAAACTTATTATTTTTGTGTCAAAACCCAACTACTATCATAGTACAACACATAAAACGTGTATTTCAATTGTTACTATCATGTTAAATGTGTTTTTAAACTAATTTACAAACTGAAGTTTGACAGAAAAACCTTAATGATTAGTCGCGTAAAAATGCGTAGCTTGGTAAATAAAAACATACCAAGCTACACCTCAGTTTAATAATAAACTTATTATTTTTGTGTCAAAACCCAACTACTATCATAGTACAACACATAAAACGTCAATTTAAATTGTTAATAACATGTTAAATGTGTTTTTAAACTATTTTACAAACTGAAGTTTGACAGAAAAACCTTAAGAATTAGTCACGTAAAAATGCGTAGCTTGGTAAATAAAAACATACCAAGCTACACCTCAGTTTAATGATAAACTTATTATTTTTGTGTCAAAACCCAACTACTATCATAGTACAACACATAAAACGTCAATTCATATTGTTACTATCATGTTAAATGTGTTTTTAAACTAATTTACAAACTGAAGTTTGACAGAAAAACCTTAATGATTAGTCGCGTAAAAATGCGTAGCTTGGTAAATAAAAACATACCAAGCTACACCTCAGTTTAATGATAAACTTATTATTTTTGTGTCAAAACCCAACTACTATCATAGTACAACACATAAAACGTCAATTTAAATTGTTACTATCATGTTAAATGTGTTTTTAAACTAATTTACAAACTGAAGTTTGACAGAAAAACCTTAATGATTAGTCGCGTAGAAATGCGTAGCTTGGTAAATAAAAACATACCAAGCTACACCTCAGTTTAATGATAAACTTATTATTTTTGTGTCAAAACCCAACTACTATCATAGTACAACACATAAAACGTCAATTTAAATTGTTAATAACATGTTCAATGTGTTTTTAAACTAATTTACAAACTGAAGTTCGACAGAAAAAACTTAATGATTAGTCGCGTAAAAATGCGTAGCTTGGTAAATAAAAACATACCAAGCTACACCTCAGTTTAATGATAAACTTATTATTTTTGTGTCAAAACCCAACTACTATCATAGTACAACACATAAAACGTCAATTTAAATTGTTACTATCATGTTAAATGTGTTTTTAAACTATTTTACAAACTGAAGTTTGACAGAAAAACCTTAATGATTAGTCGCGTAAAAATGCGTAGCTTGGTAAATAAAAACATACCAAGCTACACCTCAGTTTAATGATAAACTTATTATTTTTGTGTCAAAACCCAACTACTATCATAGTACAACACATAAAACGTGTATTTCAATTGTTACTATCATGTTAAATGTGTTTTTAAACTAATTTACAAACTGAAGTTTGACAGAAAAACCTTAATGATTAGTCGCGTAAAAATGCGTAGCTTGGTAAATAAAAACATACCAAGCTACACCTCAGTTTAATAATAAACTTATTATTTTTGTGTCAAAACCCAACTACTATCATAGTACAACACATAAAACGTCAATTTAAATTGTTAATAACATGTTCAATGTGTTTTTAAACTATTTTACAAACTGAAGTTTGACAGAAAAACCTTAAAAATTAGTCGCCTAGGAATGCGTAGCTTGGTAAATAAAAACATACCAAGCTACACCTCAGTTTAATAATAAACTTATTATTTTTGTGTCAAAACCCAACTACTATCATAGTACAACACATAAAACGTGTATTTAAATTGTTAATAACATGTTAAATGTGTTTTTAAACTATTTTACAAACTGAAGTTCGACAGAAAAACCTTAATGATTAGTCGCGTAAAAATGCGTAGCTTGGTAAATAAAAACATACCAAGCTACACCTCAGTTTAATAATAAACTTATTATTTTTGTGTCAAAACCCAACTACTATCATAGTACAACACATAAAACGTGTATTTCAATTGTTACTATCATGTTCAATGTGTTTTTAAACTATTTTACAAACTGAAGTTTGACAGAAAAAACTTAATGATTAGTCGCGTAAAAATGCGTAGCTTGGTAAATAAAAACATACCAAGCTACACCTCAGTTTAATGATAAACTTATTATTTTTGTGTCAAAACCCAACTACTATCATAGTACAACACATAAAACGTGTATTTCAATTGTTACTATCATGTTAAATGTGTTTTTAAACTAATTTACAAACTGAAGTTTGACAGAAGAACCTTAATGATTAGTCGCGTAAAAATGCGTAGCTTGGTAAATAAAAACATACCAAGCTACACCTCAGTTTAATAATAAACTTATTATTTTTGTGTCAAAACCCAACTACTATCATAGTACAACACATAAAACGTGTATTTAAATTGTTACTATCATGTTCAATGTGTTTTTAAACTATTTTACAAACTGAAGTTTGACAGAAAAAACTTAATGATTAGTCGCGTAAAAATGCGTAGCTTGGTAAATAAAAACATACCAAGCTACACCTCAGTTTAATGATAAACTTATTATTTTTGTGTCAAAACCCAACTACTATCATAGTACAACACATAAAACGTCAATTCATATTGTTACTATCATGTTAAATGTGTTTTTAAACTAATTTACAAACTGAAGTTTGACAGAAAAAACTTAATGATTAGTCGCGTAGAAATGCGTAGCTTGGTAAATAAAAACATACCAAGCTACACCTCAGTTTAATAAGAAACTTATTATTTTTGTGTCAAAACCCAACTACTATCATAGTACAACACATAAAACGTCAATTTAAATGGTTACTATCATGTTAAATGTGTTTTTAAACTATTTTACAAACTGAAGTTTGACAGAAAAACCTTAATGATTAGTCGCGTAAAAATGCGTAGCTTGGTAAATAAAAACATACCAAGCTACACCTCAGTTTAATGATAAACTTATTATTTTTGTGTCAAAACCCAACTACTATCATAGTACAACACATAAAACGTGTATTTCAATTGTTACTATCATGTTAAATGTGTTTTTAAACTAATTTACAAACTGAAGTTTGACAGAAAAAACTTAATGATTAGTCGCGTAAAAATGCGTAGCTTGGTAAATAAAAACATACCAAGCTACACCTCAGTTTAATAATAAACTTATTATTTTTGTGTCAAAACCCAACTACTATCATAGTACAACACATAAAACGTGTATTTAAATTGTTACTATCATGTTCAATGTGTTTTTAAACTATTTTACAAACTGAAGTTTGACAGAAAAACCTTAATGATTAGTCGCGTAAAAATGCGTAGCTTGGTAAATAAAAACATACCAAGCTACACCTCAGTTTAATGATAAACTTATTATTTTTGTGTCAAAACCCAACTACTATCATAGTACAACACATAAAACGTGTATTTAAATTGTTACTATCATGTTCAATGTGTTTTTAAACTATTTTACAAACTGAAGTTTGACAGAAAAACCTTAATGATTAGTCGCGTAAAAATGCGTAGCTTGGTAAATAAAAACATACCAAGCTACACCTCAGTTTAATAATAAACTTATTATTTTTGTGTCAAAACCCAACTACTATCATAGTACAACACATAAAACGTGTATTTAAATTGTTACTATCATGTTCAATGTGTTTTTAAACTATTTTACAAACTGAAGTTTGACAGAAAAAACTTAATGATTAGTCGCGTAAAAATGCGTAGCTTGGTAAATAAAAACATACCAAGCTACACCTCAGTTTAATGATAAACTTATTATTTTTGTGTCAAAACCCAACTACTATCATAGTACAACACATAAAACGTCAATTCATATTGTTACTATCATGTTAAATGTGTTTTTAAACTAATTTACAAACTGAAGTTTGACAGAAAATACTTAATGATTAGTCGCGTAGAAATGCGTAGCTTGGTAAATAAAAACATACCAAGCTACACCTCAGTTTAATGATAAACTTATTATTTTTGTGTCAAAACCCAACTACTATCATAGTACAACACATAAAACGTCAATTTAAATGGTTACTATCATGTTAAATGTGTTTTTAAACTATTTTACAAACTGAAGTTTGACAGAAAAACCTTAATGATTAGTCGCGTAAAAATGCGTAGCTTGGTAAATAAAAACATACCAAGCTACACCTCAGTTTAATGATAAACTTATTATTTTTGTGTCAAAACCCAACTACTATCATAGTACAACACATAAAACGTGTATTTCAATTGTTACTATCATGTTAAATGTGTTTTTAAACTAATTTACAAACTGAAGTTTGACAGAAAAACCTTAATGATTAGTCGCGTAAAAATGCGTAGCTTGGTAAATAAAAACATACCAAGCTACACCTCAGTTTAATAATAAACTTATTATTTTTGTGTCAAAACCCAACTACTATCATAGTACAACACATAAAACGTGTATTTAAATTGTTACTATCATGTTAAATGTGTTTTTAAACTATTTTACAAACTGAAGTTCGACAGAAAAAACTTAATGATTAGTCGCGTAAAAATGCGTAGCTTGGTAAATAAAAACGTACCAAGCTACACCTCAGCTTAATGATAAACTTATTATTTTTGTGTCAAAACCCAACTACTATCATAGTACAACACATAAAACGTCAATTTAAATGGTTACTATCATGTTAAATGTGTTTTTAAACTATTTTACAAACTGAAGTTTGACAGAAAAACCTTAATGATTAGTCGCGTAAAAATGCGTAGCTTGGTAAATAAAAACATACCAAGCTACACCTCAGTTCAATGATAAACTTATTATTTTTGTGTCAAAACCCAACTACTATCATAGTACAACACATAAAACGTCAATTCATATTGTTACTATCATGTTAAATGTGTTTTTAAACTATTTTACAAACTGAAGTTCGACAGAAAAACCTTAATGATTAGTCGCGTAAAAATGCGTAGCTTGGTAAATAAAAACATACCAAGCTACACCTCAGTTTAATGATAAACTTATTATTTTTGTGTCAAAACCCAACTACTATCATAGTACAACACATAAAACGTCAATTTAAATTGTTAATAACATGTTCAATGTGTTTTTAAACTATTTTACAAACTGAAGTTCGACAGAAAAACCTTAAAAATTAGTCGCGTAAAAATGCGTAGCTTGGTAAATAAAAACATACCAAGCTACACCTCAGTTTAATAATAAACTTATTATTTTTGTGTCAAAACCCAACTACTATCATAGTACAACACATAAAACGTGTATTTAAATTGTTAATAACATGTTCAATGTGTTTTTAAACTATTTTACAAACTGAAGTTCGACAGAAAAAACTTAATGATTAGTCGCGTAAAAATGCGTAGCTTGGTAAATAAAAACATACCAAGCTACACCTCAGTTTAATAATAAACTTATTATTTTTGTGTCAAAACCCAACTACTATCATAGTACAACACATAAAACGTGTATTTCAATTGTTACTATCATGTTCAATGTGTTTTTAAACTATTTTACAAACTGAAGTTTGACAGAAAAAACTTAATGATTAGTCGCGTAAAAATGCGTAGCTTGGTAAATAAAAACATACCAAGCTACACCTCAGTTTAATGATAAACTTATTATTTTTGTGTCAAAACCCAACTACTATCATAGTACAACACATAAAACGTGTATTTCAATTGTTACTATCATGTTAAATGTGTTTTTAAACTAATTTACAAACTGAAGTTTGACAGAAAAACCTTAATGATTAGTCGCGTAAAAATGCGTAGCTTGGTAAATAAAAACATACCAAGCTACACCTCAGTTTAATAATAAACTTATTATTTTTGTGTCAAAACCCAACTACTATCATAGTACAACACATAAAACGTGTATTTAAATTGTTACTATCATGTTAAATGTGTTTTTAAACTATTTTACAAACTGAAGTTTGACAGAAAAAACTTAATGATTAGTCGCGTAAAAATGCGTAGCTTGGTAAATAAAAACATACCAAGCTACACCTCAGTTTAATGATAAACTTATTATTTTTGTGTCAAAACCCAACTACTATCATAGTACAACACATAAAACGTCAATTTAAATGGTTACTATCATGTTAAATGTGTTTTTAAACTATTTTACAAACTGAAGTTTGACAGAAAAACCTTAATGATTAGTCGCGTAAAAATGCGTAGCTTGGTAAATAAAAACATACCAAGCTACACCTCAGTTTAATGATAAACTTATTATTTTTGTGTCAAAACCCAACTACTATCATAGTACAACACATAAAACGTGTATTTCAATTGTTACTATCATGTTAAATGTGTTTTTAAACTAATTTACAAACTGAAGTTTGACAGAAAAACCTTAATGATTAGTCGCGTAAAAATGCGTAGCTTGGTAAATAAAAACATACCAAGCTACACCTCAGTTTAATAATAAACTTATTATTTTTGTGTCAAAACCCAACTACTATCATAGTACAACACATAAAACGTGTATTTCAATTGTTACTATCATGTTCAATGTGTTTTTAAACTATTTTACAAACTGAAGTTTGACAGAAAAAACTTAATGATTAGTCGCGTAAAAATGCGTAGCTTGGTAAATAAAAACATACCAAGCTACACCTCAGTTTAATGATAAACTTATTATTTTTGTGTCAAAACCCAACTACTATCATAGTACAACACATAAAACGTGTATTTCAATTGTTACTATCATGTTAAATGTGTTTTTAAACTAATTTACAAACTGAAGTTTGACAGAAAAACCTTAATGATTAGTCGCGTAAAAATGCGTAGCTTGGTAAATAAAAACATACCAAGCTACACCTCAGTTTAATAATAAACTTATTATTTTTGTGTCAAAACCCAACTACTATCATAGTACAACACATAAAACGTGTATTTAAATTGTTACTATCATGTTCAATGTGTTTTTAAACTATTTTACAAACTGAAGTTTGACAGAAAAAACTTAATGATTAGTCGCGTAAAAATGCGTAGCTTGGTAAATAAAAACATACCAAGCTACACCTCAGTTTAATGATAAACTTATTATTTTTGTGTCAAAACCCAACTACTATCATAGTACAACACATAAAACGTCAATTCATATTGTTAATATCATGTTAAATGTGTTTTTAAACTAATTTACAAACTGAAGTTTGACAGAAAAAACTTAATGATTAGTCGCGTAGAAATGCGTAGCTTGGTAAATAAAAACATACCAAGCTACACCTCAGTTTAATGATAAACTTATTATTTTTGTGTCAAAACCCAACTACTATCATAGTACAACACATAAAACGTCAATTTAAATGGTTACTATCATGTTAAATGTGTTTTTAAACTATTTTACAAACTGAAGTTTGACAGAAAAACCTTAATGATTAGTCGCGTAAAAATGCGTAGCTTGGTAAATAAAAACATACCAAGCTACACCTCAGTTTAATGATAAACTTATTATTTTTGTGTCAAAACCCAACTACTATCATAGTACAACACATAAAACGTGTATTTCAATTGTTACTATCATGTTAAATGTGTTTTTAAACTAATTTACAAACTGAAGTTTGACAGAAAAACCTTAATGATTAGTCGCGTAAAAATGCGTAGCTTGGTAAATAAAAACATACCAAGCTACACCTCAGTTTAATAATAAACTTATTATTTTTGTGTCAAAACCCAACTACTATCATAGTACAACACATAAAACGTCAATTTAAATTGTTAATAACATGTTAAATGTGTTTTTAAACTATTTTACAAACTGAAGTTTGACAGAAAAACCTTAAGAATTAGTCACGTAAAAATGCGTAGCTTGGTAAATAAAAACATACCAAGCTACACCTCAGTTTAATGATAAACTTATTATTTTTGTGTCAAAACCCAACTACTATCATAGTACAACACATAAAACGTCAATTCATATTGTTACTATCATGTTAAATGTGTTTTTAAACTAATTTACAAACTGAAGTTTGACAGAAAAACCTTAATGATTAGTCGCGTAAAAATGCGTAGCTTGGTAAATAAAAACATACCAAGCTACACCTCAGTTTAATGATAAACTTATTATTTTTGTGTCAAAACCCAACTACTATCATAGTACAACACATAAAACGTCAATTTAAATTGTTACTATCATGTTAAATGTGTTTTTAAACTAATTTACAAACTGAAGTTTGACAGAAAAACCTTAATGATTAGTCGCGTAGAAATGCGTAGCTTGGTAAATAAAAACATACCAAGCTACACCTCAGTTTAATGATAAACTTATTATTTTTGTGTCAAAACCCAACTACTATCATAGTACAACACATAAAACGTCAATTTAAATTGTTAATAACATGTTCAATGTGTTTTTAAACTAATTTACAAACTGAAGTTCGACAGAAAAAACTTAATGATTAGTCGCGTAAAAATGCGTAGCTTGGTAAATAAAAACATACCAAGCTACACCTCAGTTTAATGATAAACTTATTATTTTTGTGTCAAAACCCAACTACTATCATAGTACAACACATAAAACGTGTATTTAAATTGTTACTATCATGTTAAATGTGTTTTTAAACTATTTTACAAACTGAAGTTTGACAGAAAAACCTTAATGATTAGTCGCGTAAAAATGCGTAGCTTGGTAAATAAAAACATACCAAGCTACACCTCAGTTTAATGATAAACTTATTATTTTTGTGTCAAAACCCAACTACTATCATAGTACAACACATAAAACGTGTATTTCAATTGTTACTATCATGTTAAATGTGTTTTTAAACTAATTTACAAACTGAAGTTTGACAGAAAAACCTTAATGATTAGTCGCGTAGAAATGCGTAGCTTGGTAAATAAAAACATACCAAGCTACACCTCAGTTTAATAATAAACTTATTATTTTTGTGTCAAAACCCAACTACTATCATAGTACAACACATAAAACGTCAATTTAAATTGTTAATAACATGTTCAATGTGTTTTTAAACTATTTTACAAACTGAAGTTCGACAGAAAAACCTTAAAAATTAGTCGCCTAGGAATGCGTAGCTTGGTAAATAAAAACATACCAAGCTACACCTCAGTTTAATAATAAACTTATTATTTTTGTGTCAAAACCCAACTACTATCATAGTACAACACATAAAACGTGTATTTAAATTGTTAATAACATGTTAAATGTGTTTTTAAACTATTTTACAAACTGAAGTTCGACAGAAAAACCTTAATGATTAGTCGCGTAAAAATGCGTAGCTTGGTAAATAAAAACATACCAAGCTACACCTCAGTTTAATAATAAACTTATTATTTTTGTGTCAAAACCCAACTACTATCATAGTACAACACATAAAACGTGTATTTCAATTGTTACTATCATGTTCAATGTGTTTTTAAACTATTTTACAAACTGAAGTTTGACAGAAAAAACTTAATGATTAGTCGCGTAAAAATGCGTAGCTTGGTAAATAAAAACATACCAAGCTACACCTCAGTTTAATGATAAACTTATTATTTTTGTGTCAAAACCCAACTACTATCATAGTACAACACATAAAACGTGTATTTCAATTGTTACTATCATGTTAAATGTGTTTTTAAACTAATTTACAAACTGAAGTTTGACAGAAAAACCTTAATGATTAGTCGCGTAAAAATGCGTAGCTTGGTAAATAAAAACATACCAAGCTACACCTCAGTTTAATAATAAACTTATTATTTTTGTGTCAAAACCCAACTACTATCATAGTACAACACATAAAACGTGTATTTAAATTGTTACTATCATGTTCAATGTGTTTTTAAACTATTTTACAAACTGAAGTTTGACAGAAAAAACTTAATGATTAGTCGCGTAAAAATGCGTAGCTTGGTAAATAAAAACATACCAAGCTACACCTCAGTTTAATGATAAACTTATTATTTTTGTGTCAAAACCCAACTACTATCATAGTACAACACATAAAACGTCAATTCATATTGTTACTATCATGTTAAATGTGTTTTTAAACTAATTTACAAACTGAAGTTTGACAGAAAAAACTTAATGATTAGTCGCGTAGAAATGCGTAGCTTGGTAAATAAAAACATACCAAGCTACACCTCAGTTTAATGATAAACTTATTATTTTTGTGTCAAAACCCAACTACTATCATAGTACAACACATAAAACGTCAATTTAAATGGTTACTATCATGTTAAATGTGTTTTTAAACTATTTTACAAACTGAAGTTTGACAGAAAAACCTTAATGATTAGTCGCGTAAAAATGCGTAGCTTGGTAAATAAAAACATACCAAGCTACACCTCAGTTTAATGATAAACTTATTATTTTTGTGTCAAAACCCAACTACTATCATAGTACAACACATAAAACGTGTATTTCAATTGTTACTATCATGTTAAATGTGTTTTTAAACTAATTTACAAACTGAAGTTTGACAGAAAAAACTTAATGATTAGTCGCGTAAAAATGCGTAGCTTGGTAAATAAAAACATACCAAGCTACACCTCAGTTTAATAATAAACTTATTATTTTTGTGTCAAAACCCAACTACTATCATAGTACAACACATAAAACGTGTATTTAAATTGTTACTATCATGTTCAATGTGTTTTTAAACTATTTTACAAACTGAAGTTTGACAGAAAAACCTTAATGATTAGTCGCGTAAAAATGCGTAGCTTGGTAAATAAAAACATACCAAGCTACACCTCAGTTTAATGATAAACTTATTATTTTTGTGTCAAAACCCAACTACTATCATAGTACAACACATAAAACGTGTATTTCAATTGTTACTATCATGTTAAATGTGTTTTTAAACTATTTTACAAACTGAAGTTTGACAGAAAAACCTTAATGATTAGTCGCGTAAAAATGCGTAGCTTGGTAAATAAAAACATACCAAGCTACACCTCAGTTTAATAATAAACTTATTATTTTTGTGTCAAAACCCAACTACTATCATAGTACAACACATAAAACGTGTATTTAAATTGTTACTATCATGTTCAATGTGTTTTTAAACTATTTTACAAACTGAAGTTTGACAGAAAAAACTTAATGATTAGTCGCGTAAAAATGCGTAGCTTGGTAAATAAAAACATACCAAGCTACACCTCAGTTTAATGATAAACTTATTATTTTTGTGTCAAAACCCAACTACTATCATAGTACAACACATAAAACGTCAATTCATATTGTTACTATCATGTTAAATGTGTTTTTAAACTAATTTACAAACTGAAGTTTGACAGAAAATACTTAATGATTAGTCGCGTAGAAATGCGTAGCTTGGTAAATAAAAACATACCAAGCTACACCTCAGTTTAATGATAAACTTATTATTTTTGTGTCAAAACCCAACTACTATCATAGTACAACACATAAAACGTCAATTTAAATGGTTACTATCATGTTAAATGTGTTTTTAAACTATTTTACAAACTGAAGTTTGACAGAAAAACCTTAATGATTAGTCGCGTAAAAATGCGTAGCTTGGTAAATAAAAACATACCAAGCTACACCTCAGTTTAATGATAAACTTATTATTTTTGTGTCAAAACCCAACTACTATCATAGTACAACACATAAAACGTGTATTTCAATTGTTACTATCATGTTAAATGTGTTTTTAAACTAATTTACAAACTGAAGTTTGACAGAAAAACCTTAATGATTAGTCGCGTAAAAATGCGTAGCTTGGTAAATAAAAACATACCAAGCTACACCTCAGTTTAATAATAAACTTATTATTTTTGTGTCAAAACCCAACTACTATCATAGTACAACACATAAAACGTGTATTTAAATTGTTACTATCATGTTAAATGTGTTTTTAAACTATTTTACAAACTGAAGTTCGACAGAAAAAACTTAATGATTAGTCGCGTAAAAATGCGTAGCTTGGTAAATAAAAACGTACCAAGCTACACCTCAGCTTAATGATAAACTTATTATTTTTGTGTCAAAACCCAACTACTATCATAGTACAACACATAAAACGTCAATTTAAATGGTTACTATCATGTTAAATGTGTTTTTAAACTATTTTACAAACTGAAGTTTGACAGAAAAACCTTAATGATTAGTCGCGTAAAAATGCGTAGCTTGGTAAATAAAAACATACCAAGCTACACCTCAGTTCAATGATAAACTTATTATTTTTGTGTCAAAACCCAACTACTATCATAGTACAACACATAAAACGTCAATTCATATTGTTACTATCATGTTAAATGTGTTTTTAAACTATTTTACAAACTGAAGTTCGACAGAAAAACCTTAATGATTAGTCGCGTAAAAATGCGTAGCTTGGTAAATAAAAACATACCAAGCTACACCTCAGTTTAATGATAAACTTATTATTTTTGTGTCAAAACCCAACTACTATCATAGTACAACACATAAAACGTCAATTTAAATTGTTAATAACATGTTCAATGTGTTTTTAAACTATTTTACAAACTGAAGTTCGACAGAAAAACCTTAAAAATTAGTCGCCTAGGAATGCGTAGCTTGGTAAATAAAAACATACCAAGCTACACCTCAGTTTAATAATAAACTTATTATTTTTGTGTCAAAACCCAACTACTATCATAGTACAACACATAAAACGTGTATTTAAATTGTTAATAACATGTTCAATGTGTTTTTAAACTATTTTACAAACTGAAGTTCGACAGAAAAAACTTAATGATTAGTCGCGTAAAAATGCGTAGCTTGGTAAATAAAAACATACCAAGCTACACCTCAGTTTAATAATAAACTTATTATTTTTGTGTCAAAACCCAACTACTATCATAGTACAACACATAAAACGTGTATTTCAATTGTTACTATCATGTTCAATGTGTTTTTAAACTATTTTACAAACTGAAGTTTGACAGAAAAAACTTAATGATTAGTCGCGTAAAAATGCGTAGCTTGGTAAATAAAAACATACCAAGCTACACCTCAGTTTAATGATAAACTTATTATTTTTGTGTCAAAACCCAACTACTATCATAGTACAACACATAAAACGTGTATTTCAATTGTTACTATCATGTTAAATGTGTTTTTAAACTAATTTACAAACTGAAGTTTGACAGAAAAACCTTAATGATTAGTCGCGTAAAAATGCGTAGCTTGGTAAATAAAAACATACCAAGCTACACCTCAGTTTAATAATAAACTTATTATTTTTGTGTCAAAACCCAACTACTATCATAGTACAACACATAAAACGTGTATTTAAATTGTTACTATCATGTTCAATGTGTTTTTAAACTATTTTACAAACTGAAGTTTGACAGAAAAAACTTAATGATTAGTCGCGTAAAAATGCGTAGCTTGGTAAATAAAAACATACCAAGCTACACCTCAGTTTAATGATAAACTTATTATTTTTGTGTCAAAACCCAACTACTATCATAGTACAACACATAAAACGTCAATTCATATTGTTACTATCATGTTAAATGTGTTTTTAAACTAATTTACAAACTGAAGTTTGACAGAAAAAACTTAATGATTAGTCGCGTAGAAATGCGTAGCTTGGTAAATAAAAACATACCAAGCTACACCTCAGTTTAATGATAAACTTATTATTTTTGTGTCAAAACCCAACTACTATCATAGTACAACACATAAAACGTCAATTTAAATGGTTACTATCATGTTAAATGTGTTTTTAAACTATTTTACAAACTGAAGTTTGACAGAAAAACCTTAATGATTAGTCGCGTAAAAATGCGTAGCTTGGTAAATAAAAACATACCAAGCTACACCTCAGTTTAATGATAAACTTATTATTTTTGTGTCAAAACCCAACTACTATCATAGTACAACACATAAAACGTGTATTTCAATTGTTACTATCATGTTAAATGTGTTTTTAAACTAATTTACAAACTGAAGTTTAACAGAAAAAACTTAATGATTAGTCGCGTAAAAATGCGTAGCTTGGTAAATAAAAACATACCAAGCTACACCTCAGTTTAATAATAAACTTATTATTTTTGTGTCAAAACCCAACTACTATCATAGTACAACACATAAAACGTGTATTTAAATTGTTACTATCATGTTCAATGTGTTTTTAAACTATTTTACAAACTGAAGTTTGACAGAAAAACCTTAATGATTAGTCGCGTAAAAATGCGTAGCTTGGTAAATAAAAACATACCAAGCTACACCTCAGTTTAATGATAAACTTATTATTTTTGTGTCAAAACCCAACTACTATCATAGTACAACACATAAAACGTGTATTTCAATTGTTACTATCATGTTAAATGTGTTTTTAAACTAATTTACAAACTGAAGTTTGACAGAAAAACCTTAATGATTAGTCGCGTAAAAATGCGTAGCTTGGTAAATAAAAACATACCAAGCTACACCTCAGTTTAATAATAAACTTATTATTTTTGTGTCAAAACCCAACTACTATCATAGTACAACACATAAAACGTGTATTTAAATTGTTACTATCATGTTCAATGTGTTTTTAAACTATTTTACAAACTGAAGTTTGACAGAAAAAACTTAATGATTAGTCGCGTAAAAATGCGTAGCTTGGTAAATAAAAACATACCAAGCTACACCTCAGTTTAATGATAAACTTATTATTTTTGTGTCAAAACCCAACTACTATCATAGTACAACACATAAAACGTCAATTCATATTGTTACTATCATGTTAAATGTGTTTTTAAACTAATTTACAAACTGAAGTTTGACAGAAAATACTTAATGATTAGTCGCGTAGAAATGCGTAGCTTGGTAAATAAAAACATACCAAGCTACACCTCAGTTTAATGATAAACTTATTATTTTTGTGTCAAAACCCAACTACTATCATAGTACAACACATAAAACGTCAATTTAAATGGTTACTATCATGTTAAATGTGTTTTTAAACTATTTTACAAACTGAAGTTTGACAGAAAAACCTTAATGATTAGTCGCGTAAAAATGCGTAGCTTGGTAAATAAAAACATACCAAGCTACACCTCAGTTTAATGATAAACTTATTATTTTTGTGTCAAAACCCAACTACTATCATAGTACAACACATAAAACGTGTATTTAAATTATTACTATCATGTTAAATGTGTTTTTAAACTATTTTACAAACTGAAGTTCGACAGAAAAACCTTAATGATTAGTCGCGTAAAAATGCGTAGCTTGGTAAATAAAAACATACCAAGCTACACCTCAGTTTAATAATAAACTTATTATTTTTGTGTCAAAACCCAACTACTATCATAGTACAACACATAAAACGTGTATTTAAATTGTTAATAACATGTTCAATGTGTTTTTAAACTATTTTACAAACTGAAGTTCGACAGAAAAACCTTAATGATTAGTCGCGTAAAAATGCGTAGCTTGGTAAATAAAAACATACCAAGCTACACCTCAGTTTAATAATAAACTTATTATTTTTGTGTCAAAACCCAACTACTATCATAGTACAACACATAAAACGTGTATTTAAATTGTTACTATCATGTTCAATGTGTTTTTAAACTATTTTACAAACTGAAGTTTGACAGAAAAAACTTAATGATTAGTCGCGTAAAAATGCGTAGCTTGGTAAATAAAAACATACCAAGCTACACCTCAGTTTAATGATAAACTTATTATTTTTGTGTCAAAACCCAACTACTATCATAGTACAACACATAAAACGTGTATTTCAATTGTTACTATCATGTTCAATGTGTTTTTAAACTAATTTACAAACTGAAGTTTGACAGAAAAACCTTAATGATTAGTCGCGTAAAAATGCGTAGCTTGGTAAATAAAAACATACCAAGCTACACCTCAGTTTAATAATAAACTTATTATTTTTGTGTCAAAACCCAACTACTATCATAGTACAACACATAAAACGTGTATTTAAATTGTTACTATCATGTTAAATGTGTTTTTAAACTATTTTACAAACTGAAGTTTGACAGAAAAAACTTAATGATTAGTCGCGTAAAAATGCGTAGCTTGGTAAATAAAAACATACCAAGCTACACCTCAGTTTAATGATAAACTTATTATTTTTGTGTCAAAACCCAACTACTATCATAGTACAACACATAAAACGTCAATTCATATTGTTACTATCATGTTAAATGTGTTTTTAAACTAATTTACAAACTGAAGTTTGACAGAAAAAACTTAATGATTAGTCGCGTAGAAATGCGTAGCTTGGTAAATAAAAACATACCAAGCTACACCTCAGTTTAATGATAAACTTATTATTTTTGTGTCAAAACCCAACTACTATCATAGTACAACACATAAAACGTCAATTTAAATGGTTACTATCATGTTAAATGTGTTTTTAAACTATTTTACAAACTGAAGTTTGACAGAAAAACCTTAATGATTAGTCGCGTAAAAATGCGTAGCTTGGTAAATAAAAACATACCAAGCTACACCTCAGTTTAATGATAAACTTATTATTTTTGTGTCAAAACCCAACTACTATCATAGTACAACACATAAAACGTGTATTTCAATTGTTACTATCATGTTAAATGTGTTTTTAAACTAATTTACAAACTGAAGTTTGACAGAAAAAACTTAATGATTAGTCGCGTAAAAATGCGTAGCTTGGTAAATAAAAACATACCAAGCTACACCTCAGTTTAATAATAAACTTATTATTTTTGTGTCAAAACCCAACTACTATCATAGTACAACACATAAAACGTGTATTTAAATTGTTACTATCATGTTCAATGTGTTTTTAAACTATTTTACAAACTGAAGTTTGACAGAAAAAACTTAATGATTAGTCGCGTAAAAATGCGTAGCTTGGTAAATAAAAACATACCAAGCTACACCTCAGTTTAATGATAAACTTATTATTTTTGTGTCAAAACCCAACTACTATCATAGTACAACACATAAAACGTGTATTTCAATTGTTACTATCATGTTAAATGTGTTTTTAAACTAATTTACAAACTGAAGTTTGACAGAAAAACCTTAATGATTAGTCGCGTAAAAATGCGTAGCTTGGTAAATAAAAACATACCAAGCTACACCTCAGTTTAATAATAAACTTATTATTTTTGTGTCAAAACCCAACTACTATCATAGTACAACACATAAAACGTGTATTTAAATTGTTACTATCATGTTCAATGTGTTTTTAAACTATTTTACAAACTGAAGTTTGACAGAAAAAACTTAATGATTAGTCGCGTAAAAATGCGTAGCTTGGTAAATAAAAACATACCAAGCTACACCTCAGTTTAATGATAAACTTATTATTTTTGTGTCAAAACCCAACTACTATCATAGTACAACACATAAAACGTCAATTCATATTGTTACTATCATGTTAAATGTGTTTTTAAACTAATTTACAAACTGAAGTTTGACAGAAAATACTTAATGATTAGTCGCGTAGAAATGCGTAGCTTGGTAAATAAAAACATACCAAGCTACACCTCAGTTTAATGATAAACTTATTATTTTTGTGTCAAAACCCAACTACTATCATAGTACAACACATAAAACGTCAATTTAAATGGTTACTATCATGTTAAATGTGTTTTTAAACTATTTTACAAACTGAAGTTTGACAGAAAAACCTTAATGATTAGTCGCGTAAAAATGCGTAGCTTGGTAAATAAAAACATACCAAGCTACACCTCAGTTTAATGATAAACTTATTATTTTTGTGTCAAAACCCAACTACTATCATAGTACAACACATAAAACGTGTATTTCAATTGTTACTATCATGTTAAATGTGTTTTTAAACTAATTTACAAACTGAAGTTTGACAGAAAAACCTTAATGATTAGTCGCGTAAAAATGCGTAGCTTGGTAAATAAAAACATACCAAGCTACACCTCAGTTTAATAATAAACTTATTATTTTTGTGTCAAAACCCAACTACTATCATAGTACAACACATAAAACGTGTATTTAAATTGTTACTATCATGTTAAATGTGTTTTTAAACTATTTTACAAACTGAAGTTCGACAGAAAAACCTTAAGAATTAGTCACGTAAAAATGCGTAGCTTGGTAAATAAAAACATACCAAGCTACACCTCAGTTTAATGATAAACTTATTATTTTTGTGTCAAAACCCAACTACTATCATAGTACAACACATAAAACGTCAATTCATATTGTTACTATCATGTTAAATGTGTTTTTAAACTAAATTACAAACTGAAGTTCGACAGAAAAAACTTAATGATTAGTCGCGTAGAAATGCGTAGCTTGGTAAATAAAAACATACCAAGCTACACCTCAGTTTAATGATAAACTTATTATTTTTGTGTCAAAACCCAACTACTATCATAGTACAACACATAAAACGTCAATTTAAATTGTTACTATCATGTTAAATGTGTTTTTAAACTAATTTACAAACTGAAGTTTGACAGAAAAACCTTAATGATTAGTCGCGTAGAAATGCGTAGCTTGGTAAATAAAAACATACCAAGCTACACCTCAGTTTAATGATAAACTTATTATTTTTGTGTCAAAACCCAACTACTATCATAGTACAACACATAAAACGTCAATTTAAATTGTTAATAACATGTTCAATGTGTTTTTAAACTAATTTACAAACTGAAGTTCGACAGAAAAAACTTAATGATTAGTCGCGTAAAAATGCGTAGCTTGGTAAATAAAAACATACCAAGCTACACCTCAGTTTAATGATAAACTTATTATTTTTGTGTCAAAACCCAACTACTATCATAGTACAACACATAAAACGTCAATTTAAATTGTTACTATCATGTTAAATGTGTTTTTAAACTATTTTACAAACTGAAGTTTGACAGAAAAACCTTAATGATTAGTCGCGTAAAAATGCGTAGCTTGGTAAATAAAAACATACCAAGCTACACCTCAGTTTAATGATAAACTTATTATTTTTGTGTCAAAACCCAACTACTATCATAGTACAACACATAAAACGTGTATTTCAATTGTTACTATCATGTTAAATGTGTTTTTAAACTAATTTACAAACTGAAGTTTGACAGAAAAACCTTAATGATTAGTCGCGTAAAAATGCGTAGCTTGGTAAATAAAAACATACCAAGCTACACCTCAGTTTAATAATAAACTTATTATTTTTGTGTCAAAACCCAACTACTATCATAGTACAACACATAAAACGTGTATTTAAATTGTTACTATCATGTTAAATGTGTTTTTAAACTATTTTACAAACTGAAGTTCGACAGAAAAAACTTAATGATTAGTCGCGTAAAAATGCGTAGCTTGGTAAATAAAAACGTACCAAGCTACACCTCAGCTTAATGATAAACTTATTATTTTTGTGTCAAAACCCAACTACTATCATAGTACAACACATAAAACGTGTATTTAAATTGTTACTATCATGTTAAATGTGTTTTTAAACTATTTTACAAACTGAAGTTTGACAGAAAAACCTTAATGATTAGTCGCGTAAAAATGCGTAGCTTGGTAAATAAAAACATACCAAGCTACACCTCAGTTCAATGATAAACTTATTATTTTTGTGTCAAAACCCAACTACTATCATAGTACAACACATAAAACGTGTATTTAAATTGTTACTATCATGTTAAATGTGTTTTTAAACTATTTTACAAACTGAAGTTCGACAGAAAAACCTTAATGATTAGTCGCGTAGAAATGCGTAGCTTGGTAAATAAAAACATACCAAGCTACACCTCAGTTTAATGATAAACTTATTATTTTTGTGTCAAAACCCAACTACTATCATAGTACAACACATAAAACGTCAATTTAAATTGTTAATAACATGTTCAATGTGTTTTTAAACTAATTTACAAACTGAAGTTCGACAGAAAAAACTTAATGATTAGTCGCGTAAAAATGCGTAGCTTGGTAAATAAAAACATACCAAGCTACACCTCAGTTTAATGATAAACTTATTATTTTTGTGTCAAAACCCAACTACTATCATAGTACAACACATAAAACGTCAATTTAAATTGTTACTATCATGTTAAATGTGTTTTTAAACTATTTTACAAACTGAAGTTTGACAGAAAAACCTTAATGATTAGTCGCGTAAAAATGCGTAGCTTGGTAAATAAAAACATACCAAGCTACACCTCAGTTTAATGATAAACTTATTATTTTTGTGTCAAAACCCAACTACTATCATAGTACAACACATAAAACGTGTATTTCAATTGTTACTATCATGTTAAATGTGTTTTTAAACTAATTTACAAACTGAAGTTTGACAGAAAAACCTTAATGATTAGTCGCGTAAAAATGCGTAGCTTGGTAAATAAAAACATACCAAGCTACACCTCAGTTTAATAATAAACTTATTATTTTTGTGTCAAAACCCAACTACTATCATAGTACAACACATAAAACGTGTATTTAAATTGTTACTATCATGTTAAATGTGTTTTTAAACTATTTTACAAACTGAAGTTCGACAGAAAAAACTTAATGATTAGTCGCGTAAAAATGCGTAGCTTGGTAAATAAAAACGTACCAAGCTACACCTCAGCTTAATGATAAACTTATTATTTTTGTGTCAAAACCCAACTACTATCATAGTACAACACATAAAACGTCAATTTAAATGGTTACTATCATGTTAAATGTGTTTTTAAACTAATTTACAAACTGAAGTTTGACAGAAAAACCTTAATGATTAGTCGCGTAAAAATGCGTAGCTTGGTAAATAAAAACATACCAAGCTACACCTCAGTTCAATGATAAACTTATTATTTTTGTGTCAAAACCCAACTACTATCATAGTACAACACATAAAACGTGTATTTAAATTGTTACTATCATGTTAAATGTGTTTTTAAACTATTTTACAAACTGAAGTTCGACAGAAAAACCTTAATGATTAGTCGCGTAAAAATGCGTAGCTTGGTAAATAAAAACGTACCAAGCTACACCTCAGTTTAATAATAAACTTATTATTTTTGTGTCAAAACCCAACTACTATCATAGTACAACACATAAAACGTCAATTTAAATTGTTAATAACATGTTAAATGTGTTTTTAAACTATTTTACAAACTGAAGTTCGACAGAAAAACCTTAAAAATTAGTCGCCTAGGAATGCGTAGCTTGGTAAATAAAAACATACCAAGCTACACCTCAGTTTAATGATAAACTTATTATTTTTGTGTCAAAACCCAACTACTATCATAGTACAACACATAAAACGTGTATTTAAATTGTTAATAACATGTTCAATGTGTTTTTAAACTAATTTACAAACTGAAGTTCGACAGAA
Source organism: Diplosoma virens (assembly GCA_963680785.1). Lineage (NCBI taxonomy): Eukaryota > Metazoa > Chordata > Ascidiacea > Aplousobranchia > Didemnidae > Diplosoma > Diplosoma virens. Next base: position 29,320,827 of record OY796896.1, on the reverse strand, counting down.
AAACCTTAATGATTAGTCGCGTAAAAATGCGTAGCTTGGTAAATAAAAACATACCAAGCTACACCTCAGTTTAATAATAAACTTATTATTTTTGTGTCAAAACCCAACTACTATCATAGTACAACACATAAAACGTGTATTTAAATTGTTACTATCATGTTCAATGTGTTTTTAAACTATTTTACAAACTGAAGTTCGACAGAAAAAACTTAATGATTAGTCGCGTAAAAATGCGTAGCTTGGTAAATAAAAACATACCAAGCTACACCTCAGTTTAATGATAAACTTATTATTTTTGTGTCAAAACCCAACTACTATCATAGTACAACACATAAAACGTCAATTCATATTGTTACTATCATGTTAAATGTGTTTTTAAACTAATTTACAAACTGAAGTTTGACAGAAAAAACTTAATGATTAGTCGCGTAGAAATGCGTAGCTTGGTAAATAAAAACATACCAAGCTACACCTCAGTTTAATGATAAACTTATTATTTTTGTGTCAAAACCCAACTACTATCATAGTACAACACATAAAACGTCAATTTAAATGGTTACTATCATGTTAAATGTGTTTTTAAACTATTTTACAAACTGAAGTTTGACAGAAAAACCTTAATGATTAGTCGCGTAAAAATGCGTAGCTTGGTAAATAAAAACATACCAAGCTACACCTCAGTTTAATGATAAACTTATTATTTTTGTGTCAAAACCCAACTACTATCATAGTACAACACATAAAACGTGTATTTCAATTGTTACTATCATGTTAAATGTGTTTTTAAACTAATTTACAAACTGAAGTTTGACAGAAAAACCTTAATGATTAGTCGCGTAAAAATGCGTAGCTTGGTAAATAAAAACATACCAAGCTACACCTCAGTTTAATAATAAACTTATTATTTTTGTGTCAAAACCCAACTACTATCATAGTACAACACATAAAACGTGTATTTAAATTGTTACTATCATGTTCAATGTGTTTTTAAACTAATTTACAAACTGAAGTTTGACAGAAAAACCTTAAGAATTAGTCGCGTAAAAATGCGTAGCTTGGTAAATAAAAACATACCAAGCTACACCTCAGTTTAATGATAAACTTATTATTTTTGTGTCAAAACCCAACTACTATCATAGTACAACACATAAAACGTCAATTCATATTGTTACTATCATGTTAAATGTGTTTTTAAACTAATTTACAAACTGAAGTTCGACAGAAAAACCTTAATGATTAGTCGCGTAGAAATGCGTAGCTTGGTAAATAAAAACATACCAAGCTACACCTCAGTTTAATAATAAACTTATTATTTTTGTGTCAAAACCCAACTACTATCATAGTACAACACATAAAACGTCAATTTAAATTGTTACTATCATGTTAAATGTGTTTTTAAACTAATTTACAAACTGAAGTTTGACAGAAAAACCTTAATGATTAGTCGCGTAGAAATGCGTAGCTTGGTAAATAAAAACATACCAAGCTACACCTCAGTTTAATGATAAACTTATTATTTTTGTGTCAAAACCCAACTACTATCATAGTACAACACATAAAACGTGTATTTAAATTGTTAATAACATGTTCAATGTGTTTTTAAACTAATTTACAAACTGAAGTTCGACAGAAAAAACTTAATGATTAGTCGCGTAAAAATGCGTAGCTTGGTAAATAAAAACATACCAAGCTACACCTCAGTTTAATGATAAACTTATTATTTTTGTGTCAAAACCCAACTACTATCATAGTACAACACATAAAACGTCAATTTAAATTGTTACTATCATGTTAAATGTGTTTTTAAACTATTTTACAAACTGAAGTTTGACAGAAAAACCTTAATGATTAGTCGCGTAAAAATGCGTAGCTTGGTAAATAAAAACATACCAAGCTACACCTCAGTTTAATGATAAACTTATTATTTTTGTGTCAAAACCCAACTACTATCATAGTACAACACATAAAACGTGTATTTCAATTGTTACTATCATGTTAAATGTGTTTTTAAACTAATTTACAAACTGAAGTTTGACAGAAAAACCTTAATGATTAGTCGCGTAAAAATGCGTAGCTTGGTAAATAAAAACATACCAAGCTACACCTCAGTTTAATAATAAACTTATTATTTTTGTGTCAAAACCCAACTACTATCATAGTACAACACATAAAACGTGTATTTAAATTGTTACTATCATGTTAAATGTGTTTTTAAACTATTTTACAAACTGAAGTTCGACAGAAAAACCTTAATGATTAGTCGCGTAAAAATGCGTAGCTTGGTAAATAAAAACGTACCAAGCTACACCTCAGCTTAATGATAAACTTATTATTTTTGTGTCAAAACCCAACTACTATCATAGTACAACACATAAAACGTCAATTTAAATGGTTACTATCATGTTAAATGTGTTTTTAAACTATTTTACAAACTGAAGTTTGACAGAAAAACCTTAATGATTAGTCGCGTAAAAATGCGTAGCTTGGTAAATAAAAACATACCAAGCTACACCTCAGTTCAATGATAAACTTATTATTTTTGTGTCAAAACCCAACTACTATCATAGTACAACACATAAAACGTGTATTTAAATTGTTACTATCATGTTAAATGTGTTTTTAAACTATTTTACAAACTGAAGTTCGACAGAAAAACCTTAATGATTAGTCGCGTAAAAATGCGTAGCTTGGTAAATAAAAACATACCAAGCTACACCTCAGTTTAATAATAAACTTATTATTTTTGTGTCAAAACCCAACTACTATCATAGTACAACACATAAAACGTGTATTTAAATTGTTACTATCATGTTCAATGTGTTTTTAAACTATTTTACAAACTGAAGTTTGACAGAAAAAACTTAATGATTAGTCGCGTAAAAATGCGTAGCTTGGTAAATAAAAACATACCAAGCTACACCTCAGTTTAATGATAAACTTATTATTTTTGTGTCAAAACCCAACTACTATCATAGTACAACACATAAAACGTGTATTTCAATTGTTACTATCATGTTAAATGTGTTTTTAAACTAATTTACAAACTGAAGTTTGACAGAAAAACCTTAATGATTAGTCGCGTAAAAATGCGTAGCTTGGTAAATAAAAACATACCAAGCTACACCTCAGTTTAATGATAAACTTATTATTTTTGTGTCAAAACCCAACTACTATCATAGTACAACACATAAAACGTGTATTTCAATTGTTACTATCATGTTAAATGTGTTTTTAAACTATTTTACAAACTGAAGTTTGACAGAAAAACCTTAATGATTAGTCGCGTAAAAATGCGTAGCTTGGTAAATAAAAACATACCAAGCTACACCTCAGTTTAATAATAAACTTATTATTTTTGTGTCAAAACCCAACTACTATCATAGTACAACACATAAAACGTGTATTTAAATTGTTACTATCATGTTCAATGTGTTTTTAAACTATTTTACAAACTGAAGTTTGACAGAAAAAACTTAATGATTAGTCGCGTAAAAATGCGTAGCTTGGTAAATAAAAACATACCAAGCTACACCTCAGTTTAATGATAAACTTATTATTTTTGTGTCAAAACCCAACTACTATCATAGTACAACACATAAAACGTCAATTCATATTGTTACTATCATGTTAAATGTGTTTTTAAACTAATTTACAAACTGAAGTTTGACAGAAAAACCTTAATGATTAGTCGCGTAAAAATGCGTAGCTTGGTAAATAAAAACATACCAAGCTACACCTCAGTTTAATAATAAACTTATTATTTTTGTGTCAAAACCCAACTACTATCATAGTACAACACATAAAACGTGTATTTAAATTGTTACTATCATGTTAAATGTGTTTTTAAACTATTTTACAAACTGAAGTTCGACAGAAAAAACTTAATGATTAGTCGCGTAAAAATGCGTAGCTTGGTAAATAAAAACGTACCAAGCTACACCTCAGCTTAATGATAAACTTATTATTTTTGTGTCAAAACCCAACTACTATCATAGTACAACACATAAAACGTCAATTTAAATGGTTACTATCATGTTAAATGTGTTTTTAAACTATTTTACAAACTGAAGTTTGACAGAAAAACCTTAATGATTAGTCGCGTAAAAATGCGTAGCTTGGTAAATAAAAACATACCAAGCTACACCTCAGTTTAATGATAAACTTATTATTTTTGTGTCAAAACCCAACTACTATCATAGTACAACACATAAAACGTGCATTTAAATTGTTACTATCATGTTAAATGTGTTTTTAAACTAATTTACAAACTGAAGTTCGACAGAAAAACCTTAATGATTAGTCGCGTAAAAATGCGTAGCTTGGTAAATAAAAACATACCAAGCTACACCTCAGTTTAATAATAAACTTATTATTTTTGTGTCAAAACCCAACTACTATCATAGTACAACACATAAAACGTGTATTTAAATTGTTACTATCATGTTCAATGTGTTTTTAAACTAATTTACAAACTGAAGTTTGACAGAAAAACCTTAAGAATTAGTCGCGTAAAAATGCGTAGCTTGGTAAATAAAAACATACCAAGCTACACCTCAGTTTAATGATAAACTTATTATTTTTGTGTCAAAACCCAACTACTATCATAGTACAACACATAAAACGTCAATTCATATTGTTACTATCATGTTAAATGTGTTTTTAAACTAATTTACAAACTGAAGTTCGACAGAAAAACCTTAATGATTAGTCGCGTAGAAATGCGTAGCTTGGTAAATAAAAACATACCAAGCTACACCTCAGTTTAATGATAAACTTATTATTTTTGTGTCAAAACCCAACTACTATCATAGTACAACACATAAAACGTCAATTTAAATTGTTACTATCATGTTAAATGTGTTTTTAAACTAATTTACAAACTGAAGTTTGACAGAAAAACCTTAATGATTAGTCGCGTAGAAATGCGTAGCTTGGTAAATAAAAACATACCAAGCTACACCTCAGTTTAATGATAAACTTATTATTTTTGTGTCAAAACCCAACTACTATCATAGTACAACACATAAAACGTGTATTTAAATTGTTAATAACATGTTCAATGTGTTTTTAAACTAATTTACAAACTGAAGTTCGACAGAAAAAACTTAATGATTAGTCGCGTAAAAATGCGTAGCTTGGTAAATAAAAACATACCAAGCTACACCTCAGTTTAATGATAAACTTATTATTTTTGTGTCAAAACCCAACTACTATCATAGTACAACACATAAAACGTCAATTTAAATTGTTACTATCATGTTAAATGTGTTTTTAAACTATTTTACAAACTGAAGTTTGACAGAAAAACCTTAATGATTAGTCGCGTAAAAATGCGTAGCTTGGTAAATAAAAACATACCAAGCTACACCTCAGTTTAATGATAAACTTATTATTTTTGTGTCAAAACCCAACTACTATCATAGTACAACACATAAAACGTGTATTTCAATTGTTACTATCATGTTAAATGTGTTTTTAAACTAATTTACAAACTGAAGTTTGACAGAAAAACCTTAATGATTAGTCGCGTAAAAATGCGTAGCTTGGTAAATAAAAACATACCAAGCTACACCTCAGTTTAATAATAAACTTATTATTTTTGTGTCAAAACCCAACTACTATCATAGTACAACACATAAAACGTGTATTTAAATTGTTACTATCATGTTAAATGTGTTTTTAAACTATTTTACAAACTGAAGTTCGACAGAAAAACCTTAATGATTAGTCGCGTAAAAATGCGTAGCTTGGTAAATAAAAACGTACCAAGCTACACCTCAGCTTAATGATAAACTTATTATTTTTGTGTCAAAACCCAACTACTATCATAGTACAACACATAAAACGTCAATTTAAATGGTTACTATCATGTTAAATGTGTTTTTAAACTATTTTACAAACTGAAGTTTGACAGAAAAACCTTAATGATTAGTCGCGTAAAAATGCGTAGCTTGGTAAATAAAAACATACCAAGCTACACCTCAGTTCAATGATAAACTTATTATTTTTGTGTCAAAACCCAACTACTATCATAGTACAACACATAAAACGTGTATTTAAATTGTTACTATCATGTTAAATGTGTTTTTAAACTATTTTACAAACTGAAGTTCGACAGAAAAACCTTAATGATTAGTCGCGTAAAAATGCGTAGCTTGGTAAATAAAAACATACCAAGCTACACCTCAGTTTAATAATAAACTTATTATTTTTGTGTCAAAACCCAACTACTATCATAGTACAACACATAAAACGTGTATTTAAATTGTTACTATCATGTTCAATGTGTTTTTAAACTATTTTACAAACTGAAGTTTGACAGAAAAAACTTAATGATTAGTCGCGTAAAAATGCGTAGCTTGGTAAATAAAAACATACCAAGCTACACCTCAGTTTAATGATAAACTTATTATTTTTGTGTCAAAACCCAACTACTATCATAGTACAACACATAAAACGTGTATTTCAATTGTTACTATCATGTTAAATGTGTTTTTAAACTAATTTACAAACTGAAGTTTGACAGAAAAACCTTAATGATTAGTCGCGTAAAAATGCGTAGCTTGGTAAATAAAAACATACCAAGCTACACCTCAGTTTAATGATAAACTTATTATTTTTGTGTCAAAACCCAACTACTATCATAGTACAACACATAAAACGTGTATTTCAATTGTTACTATCATGTTAAATGTGTTTTTAAACTATTTTACAAACTGAAGTTTGACAGAAAAACCTTAATGATTAGTCGCGTAAAAATGCGTAGCTTGGTAAATAAAAACATACCAAGCTACACCTCAGTTTAATAATAAACTTATTATTTTTGTGTCAAAACCCAACTACTATCATAGTACAACACATAAAACGTGTATTTAAATTGTTACTATCATGTTCAATGTGTTTTTAAACTATTTTACAAACTGAAGTTTGACAGAAAAAACTTAATGATTAGTCGCGTAAAAATGCGTAGCTTGGTAAATAAAAACATACCAAGCTACACCTCAGTTTAATGATAAACTTATTATTTTTGTGTCAAAACCCAACTACTATCATAGTACAACACATAAAACGTCAATTCATATTGTTACTATCATGTTAAATGTGTTTTTAAACTAATTTACAAACTGAAGTTTGACAGAAAAACCTTAATGATTAGTCGCGTAAAAATGCGTAGCTTGGTAAATAAAAACATACCAAGCTACACCTCAGTTTAATAATAAACTTATTATTTTTGTGTCAAAACCCAACTACTATCATAGTACAACACATAAAACGTGTATTTAAATTGTTACTATCATGTTAAATGTGTTTTTAAACTATTTTACAAACTGAAGTTCGACAGAAAAAACTTAATGATTAGTCGCGTAAAAATGCGTAGCTTGGTAAATAAAAACGTACCAAGCTACACCTCAGCTTAATGATAAACTTATTATTTTTGTGTCAAAACCCAACTACTATCATAGTACAACACATAAAACGTCAATTTAAATGGTTACTATCATGTTAAATGTGTTTTTAAACTATTTTACAAACTGAAGTTTGACAGAAAAACCTTAATGATTAGTCGCGTAAAAATGCGTAGCTTGGTAAATAAAAACATACCAAGCTACACCTCAGTTTAATGATAAACTTATTATTTTTGTGTCAAAACCCAACTACTATCATAGTACAACACATAAAACGTGCATTTAAATTGTTACTATCATGTTAAATGTGTTTTTAAACTATTTTACAAACTGAAGTTCGACAGAAAAACCTTAATGATTAGTCGCGTAAAAATGCGTAGCTTGGTAAATAAAAACATACCAAGCTACACCTCAGTTTAATAATAAACTTATTATTTTTGTGTCAAAACCCAACTACTATCATAGTACAACACATAAAACGTGTATTTAAATTGTTACTATCATGTTCAATGTGTTTTTAAACTATTTTACAAACTGAAGTTTGACAGAAAAAACTTAATGATTAGTCGCGTAAAAATGCGTAGCTTGGTAAATAAAAACATACCAAGCTACACCTCAGTTTAATGATAAACTTATTATTTTTGTGTCAAAACCCAACTACTATCATAGTACAACACATAAAACGTGTATTTCAATTGTTACTATCATGTTAAATGTGTTTTTAAACTAATTTACAAACTGAAGTTTGACAGAAAAACCTTAATGATTAGTCGCGTAAAAATGCGTAGCTTGGTAAATAAAAACATACCAAGCTACACCTCAGTTTAATAATAAACTTATTATTTTTGTGTCAAAACCCAACTACTATCATAGTACAACACATAAAACGTGTATTTAAATTGTTACTATCATGTTCAATGTGTTTTTAAACTATTTTACAAACTGAAGTTTGACAGAAAAAACTTAATGATTAGTCGCGTAAAAATGCGTAGCTTGGTAAATAAAAACATACCAAGCTACACCTCAGTTTAATGATAAACTTATTATTTTTGTGTCAAAACCCAACTACTATCATAGTACAACACATAAAACGTCAATTTAAATGGTTACTATCATGTTAAATGTGTTTTTAAACTATTTTACAAACTGAAGTTTGACAGAAAAACCTTAATGATTAGTCGCGTAAAAATGCGTAGCTTGGTAAATAAAAACATACCAAGCTACACCTCAGTTTAATGACAAACTTATTATTTTTGTGTCAAAACCCAACTACTATCATAGTACAACACATAAAACGTGTATTTCAATTGTTACTATCATGTTAAATGTGTTTTTAAACTAATTTACAAACTGAAGTTTGACAGAAAAACCTTAATGATTAGTCGCGTAAAAATGCGTAGCTTGGTAAATAAAAACATACCAAGCTACACCTCAGTTTAATAATAAACTTATTATTTTTGTGTCAAAACCCAACTACTATCATAGTACAACACATAAAACGTGTATTTAAATTGTTACTATCATGTTCAATGTGTTTTTAAACTATTTTACAAACTGAAGTTTGACAGAAAAAACTTAATGATTAGTCGCGTAAAAATGCGTAGCTTGGTAAATAAAAACATACCAAGCTACACCTCAGTTTAATGATAAACTTATTATTTTTGTGTCAAAACCCAACTACTATCATAGTACAACACATAAAACGTCAATTCATATTGTTACTATCATGTTAAATGTGTTTTTAAACTAATTTACAAACTGAAGTTTGACAGAAAAACCTTAATGATTAGTCGCGTAAAAATGCGTAGCTTGGTAAATAAAAACATACCAAGCTACACCTCAGTTTAATAATAAACTTATTATTTTTGTGTCAAAACCCAACTACTATCATAGTACAACACATAAAACGTGTATTTAAATTGTTACTATCATGTTCAATGTGTTTTTAAACTATTTTACAAACTGAAGTTTGACAGAAAAACCTTAAGAATTAGTCGCGTAAAAATGCGTAGCTTGGTAAATAAAAACATACCAAGCTACACCTCAGTTTAATGATAAACTTATTATTTTTGTGTCAAAACCCAACTACTATCATAGTACAACACATAAAACGTCAATTCATATTGTTACTATCATGTTAAATGTGTTTTTAAACTAATTTACAAACTGAAGTTCGACAGAAAAACCTTAATGATTAGTCGCGTTGAAATGCGTAGCTTGGTAAATAAAAACATACCAAGCTACACCTCAGTTTAATGATAAACTTATTATTTTTGTGTCAAAACCCAACTACTATCATAGTACAACACATAAAACGTCAATTTAAATTGTTACTATCATGTTAAATGTGTTTTTAAACTATTTTACAAACTGAAGTTTGACAGAAAAACCTTAATGATTAGTCGCGTAGAAATGCGTAGCTTGGTAAATAAAAACATACCAAGCTACACCTCAGTTTAATGATAAACTTATTATTTTTGTGTCAAAACCCAACTACTATCATAGTACAACACATAAAACGTCAATTTAAATTGTTAATAACATGTTCAATGTGTTTTTAAACTAATTTACAAACTGAAGTTCGACAGAAAAAACTTAATGATTAGTCGCGTAAAAATGCGTAGCTTGGTAAATAAAAACATACCAAGCTACACCTCAGTTTAATGATAAACTTATTATTTTTGTGTCAAAACCCAACTACTATCATAGTACAACACATAAAACGTCAATTTAAATTGTTACTATCATGTTAAATGTGTTTTTAAACTATTTTACAAACTGAAGTTTGACATAAAAACCTTAATGATTAGTCGCGTAAAAATGCGTAGCTTGGTAAATAAAAACATACCAAGCTACACCTCAGTTTAATGATAAACTTATTATTTTTGTGTCAAAACCCAACTACTATCATAGTACAACACATAAAACGTGTATTTCAATTGTTACTATCATGTTAAATGTGTTTTTAAACTAATTTACAAACTGAAGTTTGACAGAAAAACCTTAATGATTAGTCGCGTAAAAATGCGTAGCTTGGTAAATAAAAACATACCAAGCTACACCTCAGTTTAATAATAAACTTATTATTTTTGTGTCAAAACCCAACTACTATCATAGTACAACACATAAAACGTGTATTTAAATTGTTACTATCATGTTAAATGTGTTTTTAAACTATTTTACAAACTGAAGTTTGACAGAAAAAACTTAATGATTAGTCGCGTAAAAATGCGTAGCTTGGTAAATAAAAACATACCAAGCTACACCTCAGTTTAATGATAAACTTATTATTTTTGTGTCAAAACCCAACTACTATCATAGTACAACACATAAAACGTCAATTCATATTGTTACTATCATGTTAAATGTGTTTTTAAACTAATTTACAAACTGAAGTTTGACAGAAAAACCTTAATGATTAGTCGCGTAAAAATGCGTAGCTTGGTAAATAAAAACATACCAAGCTACACCTCAGTTTAATAATAAACTTATTATTTTTGTGTCAAAACCCAACTACTATCATAGTACAACACATAAAACGTGTATTTAAATTGTTACTATCATGTTAAATGTGTTTTTAAACTAATTTACAAACTGAAGTTCGACAGAAAAAACTTAATGATTAGTCGCGTAAAAATGCGTAGCTTGGTAAATAAAAACGTACCAAGCTACACCTCAGCTTAATGATAAACTTATTATTTTTGTGTCAAAACCCAACTACTATCATAGTACAACACATAAAACGTCAATTTAAATGGTTACTATCATGTTAAATGTGTTTTTAAACTATTTTACAAACTGAAGTTTGACAGAAAAACCTTAATGATTAGTCGCGTAAAAATGCGTAGCTTGGTAAATAAAAACATACCAAGCTACACCTCAGTTCAATGATAAACTTATTATTTTTGTGTCAAAACCCAACTACTATCATAGTACAACACATAAAACGTGTATTTCAATTGTTACTATCATGTTAAATGTGTTTTTAAACTAATTTACAAACTGAAGTTTGACAGAAAAACCTTAATGATTAGTCGCGTAAAAATGCGTAGCTTGGTAAATAAAAACATACCAAGCTACACCTCAGTTTAATGATAAACTTATTATTTTTGTGTCAAAACCCAACTACTATCATAGTACAACACATAAAACGTGTATTTCAATTGTTACTATCATGTTAAATGTGTTTTTAAACTATTTTACAAACTGAAGTTTGACAGAAAAACCTTAATGATTAGTCGCGTAAAAATGCGTAGCTTGGTAAATAAAAACATACCAAGCTACACCTCAGTTTAATAATAAACTTATTATTTTTGTGTCAAAACCCAACTACTATCATAGTACAACACATAAAACGTGTATTTAAATTGTTACTATCATGTTCAATGTGTTTTTAAACTATTTTACAAACTGAAGTTTGACAGAAAAAACTTAATGATTAGTCGCGTAAAAATGCGTAGCTTGGTAAATAAAAACATACCAAGCTACACCTCAGTTTAATGATAAACTTATTATTTTTGTGTCAAAACCCAACTACTATCATAGTACAACACATAAAACGTCAATTCATATTGTTACTATCATGTTAAATGTGTTTTTAAACTAATTTACAAACTGAAGTTTGACAGAAAAACCTTAATGATTAGTCGCGTAAAAATGCGTAGCTTGGTAAATAAAAACATACCAAGCTACACCTCAGTTTAATAATAAACTTATTATTTTTGTGTCAAAACCCAACTACTATCATAGTACAACACATAAAACGTGTATTTAAATTGTTACTATCATGTTAAATGTGTTTTTAAACTATTTTACAAACTGAAGTTCGACAGAAAAAACTTAATGATTAGTCGCGTAAAAATGCGTAGCTTGGTAAATAAAAACGTACCAAGCTACACCTCAGCTTAATGATAAACTTATTATTTTTGTGTCAAAACCCAACTACTATCATAGTACAACACATAAAACGTCAATTTAAATGGTTACTATCATGTTAAATGTGTTTTTAAACTATTTTACAAACTGAAGTTTGACAGAAAAACCTTAATGATTAGTCGCGTAAAAATGCGTAGCTTGGTAAATAAAAACATACCAAGCTACACCTCAGTTTAATGATAAACTTATTATTTTTGTGTCAAAACCCAACTACTATCATAGTACAACACATAAAACGTGCATTTAAATTGTTACTATCATGTTAAATGTGTTTTTAAACTATTTTACAAACTGAAGTTCGACAGAAAAACCTTAATGATTAGTCGCGTAAAAATGCGTAGCTTGGTAAATAAAAACATACCAAGCTACACCTCAGTTTAATAATAAACTTATTATTTTTGTGTCAAAACCCAACTACTATCATAGTACAACACATAAAACGTGTATTTAAATTGTTACTATCATGTTCAATGTGTTTTTAAACTATTTTACAAACTGAAGTTTGACAGAAAAAACTTAATGATTAGTCGCGTAAAAATGCGTAGCTTGGTAAATAAAAACATACCAAGCTACACCTCAGTTTAATGATAAACTTATTATTTTTGTGTCAAAACCCAACTACTATCATAGTACAACACATAAAACGTGTATTTCAATTGTTACTATCATGTTAAATGTGTTTTTAAACTAATTTACAAACTGAAGTTTGACAGAAAAACCTTAATGATTAGTCGCGTAAAAATGCGTAGCTTGGTAAATAAAAACATACCAAGCTACACCTCAGTTTAATAATAAACTTATTATTTTTGTGTCAAAACCCAACTACTATCATAGTACAACACATAAAACGTGTATTTAAATTGTTACTATCATGTTCAATGTGTTTTTAAACTATTTTACAAACTGAAGTTTGACAGAAAAAACTTAATGATTAGTCGCGTAAAAATGCGTAGCTTGGTAAATAAAAACATACCAAGCTACACCTCAGTTTAATGATAAACTTATTATTTTTGTGTCAAAACCCAACTACTATCATAGTACAACACATAAAACGTCAATTTAAATGGTTACTATCATGTTAAATGTGTTTTTAAACTATTTTACAAACTGAAGTTTGACAGAAAAACCTTAATGATTAGTCGCGTAAAAATGCGTAGCTTGGTAAATAAAAACATACCAAGCTACACCTCAGTTTAATGATAAACTTATTATTTTTGTGTCAAAACCCAACTACTATCATAGTACAACACATAAAACGTGTATTTCAATTGTTACTATCATGTTAAATGTGTTTTTAAACTAATTTACAAACTGAAGTTTGACAGAAAAACCTTAATGATTAGTCGCGTAAAAATGCGTAGCTTGGTAAATAAAAACATACCAAGCTACACCTCAGTTTAATAATAAACTTATTATTTTTGTGTCAAAACCCAACTACTATCATAGTACAACACATAAAACGTGTATTTAAATTGTTACTATCATGTTCAATGTGTTTTTAAACTATTTTACAAACTGAAGTTTGACAGAAAAAACTTAATGATTAGTCGCGTAAAAATGCGTAGCTTGGTAAATAAAAACATACCAAGCTACACCTCAGTTTAATGATAAACTTATTATTTTTGTGTCAAAACCCAACTACTATCATAGTACAACACATAAAACGTCAATTCATATTGTTACTATCATGTTAAATGTGTTTTTAAACTAATTTACAAACTGAAGTTTGACAGAAAAACCTTAATGATTAGTCGCGTAAAAATGCGTAGCTTGGTAAATAAAAACATACCAAGCTACACCTCAGTTTAATAATAAACTTATTATTTTTGTGTCAAAACCCAACTACTATCATAGTACAACACATAAAACGTGTATTTAAATTGTTACTATCATGTTCAATGTGTTTTTAAACTATTTTACAAACTGAAGTTTGACAGAAAAACCTTAAGAATTAGTCGCGTAAAAATGCGTAGCTTGGTAAATAAAAACATACCAAGCTACACCTCAGTTTAATAATAAACTTATTATTTTTGTGTCAAAACCCAACTACTATCATAGTACAACACATAAAACGTCAATTCATATTGTTACTATCATGTTAAATGTGTTTTTAAACTAATTTACAAACTGAAGTTCGACAGAAAAACCTTAATGATTAGTCGCGTTGAAATGCGTAGCTTGGTAAATAAAAACATACCAAGCTACACCTCAGTTTAATGATAAACTTATTATTTTTGTGTCAAAACCCAACTACTATCATAGTACAACACATAAAACGTCAATTTAAATTGTTACTATCATGTTAAATGTGTTTTTAAACTATTTTACAAACTGAAGTTTGACAGAAAAACCTTAATGATTAGTCGCGTAGAAATGCGTAGCTTGGTAAATAAAAACATACCAAGCTACACCTCAGTTTAATGATAAACTTATTATTTTTGTGTCAAAACCCAACTACTATCATAGTACAACACATAAAACGTCAATTTAAATTGTTAATAACATGTTCAATGTGTTTTTAAACTAATTTACAAACTGAAGTTCGACAGAAAAAACTTAATGATTAGTCGCGTAAAAATGCGTAGCTTGGTAAATAAAAACATACCAAGCTACACCTCAGTTTAATGATAAACTTATTATTTTTGTGTCAAAACCCAACTACTATCATAGTACAACACATAAAACGTCAATTTAAATTGTTACTATCATGTTAAATGTGTTTTTAAACTATTTTACAAACTGAAGTTTGACATAAAAACCTTAATGATTAGTCGCGTAAAAATGCGTAGCTTGGTAAATAAAAACATACCAAGCTACACCTCAGTTTAATGATAAACTTATTATTTTTGTGTCAAAACCCAACTACTATCATAGTACAACACATAAAACGTGTATTTCAATTGTTACTATCATGTTAAATGTGTTTTTAAACTAATTTACAAACTGAAGTTTGACAGAAAAACCTTAATGATTAGTCGCGTAAAAATGCGTAGCTTGGTAAATAAAA
Source organism: Diplosoma virens (assembly GCA_963680785.1). NCBI lineage: Eukaryota > Metazoa > Chordata > Ascidiacea > Aplousobranchia > Didemnidae > Diplosoma > Diplosoma virens. The sequence goes on along the minus strand of OY796896.1, from coordinate 29,305,479 downwards.
ACATACCAAGCTACACCTCAGTTTAATAATAAACTTATTATTTTTGTGTCAAAACCCAACTACTATCATAGTACAACACATAAAACGTGTATTTAAATTGTTACTATCATGTTAAATGTGTTTTTAAACTATTTTACAAACTGAAGTTTGACAGAAAAAACTTAATGATTAGTCGCGTAAAAATGCGTAGCTTGGTAAATAAAAACATACCAAGCTACACCTCAGTTTAATGATAAACTTATTATTTTTGTGTCAAAACCCAACTACTATCATAGTACAACACATAAAACGTCAATTCATATTGTTACTATCATGTTAAATGTGTTTTTAAACTAATTTACAAACTGAAGTTTGACAGAAAAACCTTAATGATTAGTCGCGTAAAAATGCGTAGCTTGGTAAATAAAAACATACCAAGCTACACCTCAGTTTAATAATAAACTTATTATTTTTGTGTCAAAACCCAACTACTATCATAGTACAACACATAAAACGTGTATTTAAATTGTTACTATCATGTTAAATGTGTTTTTAAACTAATTTACAAACTGAAGTTCGACAGAAAAAACTTAATGATTAGTCGCGTAAAAATGCGTAGCTTGGTAAATAAAAACGTACCAAGCTACACCTCAGCTTAATGATAAACTTATTATTTTTGTGTCAAAACCCAACTACTATCATAGTACAACACATAAAACGTCAATTTAAATGGTTACTATCATGTTAAATGTGTTTTTAAACTATTTTACAAACTGAAGTTTGACAGAAAAACCTTAATGATTAGTCGCGTAAAAATGCGTAGCTTGGTAAATAAAAACATACCAAGCTACACCTCAGTTCAATGATAAACTTATTATTTTTGTGTCAAAACCCAACTACTATCATAGTACAACACATAAAACGTGTATTTAAATTGTTACTATCATGTTAAATGTGTTTTTAAACTATTTTACAAACTGAAGTTTGACAGAAAAACCTTAATGATTAGTCGCGTAAAAATGCGTAGCTTGGTAAATAAAAACATACCAAGCTACACCTCAGTTTAATAATAAACTTATTATTTTTGTGTCAAAACCCAACTACTATCATAGTACAACACATAAAACGTGTATTTAAATTGTTACTATCATGTTCAATGTGTTTTTAAACTATTTTACAAACTGAAGTTTGACAGAAAAAACTTAATGATTAGTCGCGTAAAAATGCGTAGCTTGGTAAATAAAAACATACCAAGCTACACCTCAGTTTAATGATAAACTTATTATTTTTGTGTCAAAACCCAACTACTATCATAGTACAACACATAAAACGTGTATTTCAATTGTTACTATCATGTTAAATGTGTTTTTAAACTAATTTACAAACTGAAGTTCGACAGAAAAACCTTAATGATTAGTCGCGTAAAAATGCGTAGCTTGGTAAATAAAAACATACCAAGCTACACCTCAGTTTAATAATAAACTTATTATTTTTGTGTCAAAACCCAACTACTATCATAGTACAACACATAAAACGTGTATTTAAATTGTTACTATCATGTTCAATGTGTTTTTAAACTATTTTACAAACTGAAGTTTGACAGAAAAAACTTAATGATTAGTCGCGTAAAAATGCGTAGCTTGGTAAATAAAAACATACCAAGCTACACCTCAGTTTAATGATAAACTTATTATTTTTGTGTCAAAACCCAACTACTATCATAGTACAACACATAAAACGTCAATTTAAATGGTTACTATCATGTTAAATGTGTTTTTAAACTATTTTACAAACTGAAGTTTGACAGAAAAACCTTAATGATTAGTCGCGTAAAAATGCGTAGCTTGGTAAATAAAAACATACCAAGCTACACCTCAGTTTAATGATAAACTTATTATTTTTGTGTCAAAACCCAACTACTATCATAGTACAACACATAAAACGTGTATTTCAATTGTTACTATCATGTTAAATGTGTTTTTAAACTAATTTACAAACTGAAGTTTGACAGAAAAACCTTAATGATTAGTCGCGTAAAAATGCGTAGCTTGGTAAATAAAAACATACCAAGCTACACCTCAGTTTAATAATAAACTTATTATTTTTGTGTCAAAACCCAACTACTATCATAGTACAACACATAAAACGTGTATTTAAATTGTTACTATCATGTTCAATGTGTTTTTAAACTATTTTACAAACTGAAGTTTGACAGAAAAAACTTAATGATTAGTCGCGTAAAAATGCGTAGCTTGGTAAATAAAAACATACCAAGCTACACCTCAGTTTAATGATAAACTTATTATTTTTGTGTCAAAACCCAACTACTATCATAGTACAACACATAAAACGTCAATTCATATTGTTACTATCATGTTAAATGTGTTTTTAAACTAATTTACAAACTGAAGTTTGACAGAAAAACCTTAATGATTAGTCGCGTAAAAATGCGTAGCTTGGTAAATAAAAACATACCAAGCTACACCTCAGTTTAATAATAAACTTATTATTTTTGTGTCAAAACCCAACTACTATCATAGTACAACACATAAAACGTGTATTTAAATTGTTACTATCATGTTCAATGTGTTTTTAAACTATTTTACAAACTGAAGTTTGACAGAAAAACCTTAAGAATTAGTCGCGTAAAAATGCGTAGCTTGGTAAATAAAAACATACCAAGCTACACCTCAGTTTAATGATAAACTTATTATTTTTGTGTCAAAACCCAACTACTATCATAGTACAACACATAAAACGTCAATTCATATTGTTACTATCATGTTAAATGTGTTTTTAAACTAATTTACAAACTGAAGTTCGACAGAAAAACCTTAATGATTAGTCGCGTTGAAATGCGTAGCTTGGTAAATAAAAACATACCAAGCTACACCTCAGTTTAATGATAAACTTATTATTTTTGTGTCAAAACCCAACTACTATCATAGTACAACACATAAAACGTCAATTTAAATTGTTACTATCATGTTAAATGTGTTTTTAAACTATTTTACAAACTGAAGTTTGACAGAAAAACCTTAATGATTAGTCGCGTAGAAATGCGTAGCTTGGTAAATAAAAACATACCAAGCTACACCTCAGTTTAATGATAAACTTATTATTTTTGTGTCAAAACCCAACTACTATCATAGTACAACACATAAAACGTCAATTTAAATTGTTAATAACATGTTCAATGTGTTTTTAAACTAATTTACAAACTGAAGTTCGACAGAAAAAACTTAATGATTAGTCGCGTAAAAATGCGTAGCTTGGTAAATAAAAACATACCAAGCTACACCTCAGTTTAATGATAAACTTATTATTTTTGTGTCAAAACCCAACTACTATCATAGTACAACACATAAAACGTCAATTTAAATTGTTACTATCATGTTAAATGTGTTTTTAAACTATTTTACAAACTGAAGTTTGACATAAAAACCTTAATGATTAGTCGCGTAAAAATGCGTAGCTAGGTAAATAAAAACATACCAAGCTACACCTCAGTTTAATGATAAACTTATTATTTTTGTGTCAAAACCCAACTACTATCATAGTACAACACATAAAACGTGTATTTCAATTGTTACTATCATGTTAAATGTGTTTTTAAACTAATTTACAAACTGAAGTTTGACAGAAAAACCTTAATGATTAGTCGCGTAAAAATGCGTAGCTTGGTAAATAAAAACATACCAAGCTACACCTCAGTTTAATAATAAACTTATTATTTTTGTGTCAAAACCCAACTACTATCATAGTACAACACATAAAACGTGTATTTAAATTGTTACTATCATGTTAAATGTGTTTTTAAACTATTTTACAAACTGAAGTTCGACAGAAAAAACTTAATGATTAGTCGCGTAAAAATGCGTAGCTTGGTAAATAAAAACGTACCAAGCTACACCTCAGCTTAATGATAAACTTATTATTTTTGTGTCAAAACCCAACTACTATCATAGTACAACACATGAAACGTGTATTTAAATGGTTACTATCATGTTAAATGTGTTTTTAAACTATTTTACAAACTGAAGTTTGACAGAAAAACCTTAATGATTAGTCGCGTAAAAATGCGTAGCTTGGTAAATAAAAACATACCAAGCTACACCTCAGTTCAATGATAAACTTATTATTTTTGTGTCAAAACCCAACTACTATCATAGTACAACACATAAAACGTGTATTTAAATTGTTACTATCATGTTAAATGTGTTTTTAAACTATTTTACAAACTGAAGTTCGACAGAAAAACCTTAATGATTAGTCGCGTAAAAATGCGTAGCTTGGTAAATAAAAACATACCAAGCTACACCTCAGTTTAATAATAAACTTATTATTTTTGTGTCAAAACCCAACTACTATCATAGTACAACACATAAAACGTCAATTTAAATTGTTAATAACATGTTCAATGTGTTTTTAAACTATTTTACAAACTGAAGTTCGACAGAAAAACCTTAAAAATTAGTCGCCTAGGAATGCGTAGCTTGGTAAATAAAAACATACCAAGCTACACCTCAGTTTAATAATAAACTTATTATTTTTGTGTCAAAACCCAACTACTATCATAGTACAACACATAAAACGTGTATTTAAATTGTTAATAACATGTTCAATGTGTTTTTAAACTAATTTACAAACTGAAGTTCGACAGAAAAACCTTAATGATTAGTCGCGTAAAAATGCGTAGCTTGGTAAATAAAAACATACCAAGCTACACCTCAGTTTAATGATAAACTTATTATTTTTGTGTCAAAACTTAACTACTATCATAGTACAACACATAAAACGTGTATTTAAATTGTTACTATCATGTTCAATGTGTTTTTAAACTATTTTACAAACTGAAGTTCGACAGAAAAAACTTAATGATTAGTCGCGTAAAAATGCGTAGCTTGGTAAATAAAAACGTACCAAGCTACACCTCAGTTTAATGATAAACTTATTATTTTTGTGTCAAAACCCAACTACTATCATAGTACAACACATAAAACGTCAATTTAAATGGTTTCTATCATGTTAAATGTGTTTTTAAACTATTTTACAAACTGAAGTTTGACAGAAAAACCTTAATGATTAGTCGCGTAAAAATGCGTAGCTTGGTAAATAAAAACATACCAAGCTACACCTCAGTTTAATAATAAACTTATTATTTTTGTGTCAAAACCCAACTACTATCATAGTACAACACATAAAACGTGTATTTAAATTGTTACTATCATGTTAAATGTGTTTTTAAACTATTTTACAAACTGAAGTTCGACAGAAAAACCTTAATGATTAGTCGCGTAAAAATGCGTAGCTTGGTAAATAAAAACATACCAAGCTACACCTCAGTTTAATAATAAACTTATTATTTTTGTGTCAAAACCCAACTACTATCATAGTACAACACATAAAACGTCAATTTAAATTGTTAATAACATGTTCAATGTGTTTTTAAACTATTTTACAAACTGAAGTTCGACAGAAAAACCTTAAAAATTAGTCGCCTAGGAATGCGTAGCTTGGTAAATAAAAACATACCAAGCTACACCTCAGTTTAATAATAAACTTATTATTTTTGTGTCAAAACCCAACTACTATCATAGTACAACACATAAAACGTGTATTTAAATTGTTAATAACATGTTAAATGTGTTTTTAAACTAATTTACAAACTGAAGTTTGACAGAAAAACCTTAATGATTAGTCGCGTAAAAATGCGTAGCTTGGTAAATAAAAACATACCAAGCTACACCTCAGTTTAATGATAAACTTATTATTTTTGTGTCAAAACTTAACTACTATCATAGTAGAACACATAAAACGTGTATTTAAATTGTTACTATCATGTTCAATGTGTTTTTAAACTATTTTACAAACTGAAGTTCGACAGAAAAAACTTAATGATTAGTCGCGTAAAAATGCGTAGCTTGGTAAATAAAAACGTACCAAGCTACACCTCAGCTTAATGATAAACTTATTATTTTTGTGTCAAAACCCAACTACTATCATAGTACAACACATAAAACGTCAATTTAAATGGTTACTATCATGTTCAATGTGTTTTTAAACTATTTTACAAACTGAAGTTTGACAGAAAAACCTTAATGATTAGTCGCGTAAAAATGCGTAGCTTGGTAAATAAAAACATACCAAGCTACACCTCAGTTTAATAATAAACTTATTATTTTTGTGTCAAAACCCAACTACTATCATAGTACAACACATAAAACGTGTATTTCAATTGTTACTATCATGTTAAATGTGTTTTTAAACTATTTTACAAACTGAAGTTCGACAGAAAAAACTTAATGATTAGTCGCGTAAAAATGCGTAGCTTGGTAAATAAAAACATACCAAGCTACACCTCAGTTTAATGATAAACTTATTATTTTTGTGTCAAAACCCAACTACTATCATAGTACAACACATAAAACGTCAATTTAAATTGTTAATAACATGTTAAATGTGTTTTTAAACTATTTTACAAACTGAAGTTCGACAGAAAAACCTTAAAAATTAGTCGCGTAAAAATGCGTAGCTTGGTAAATAAAAACATACCAAGCTACACCTCAGTTTAATGATAAACTTATTATTTTTGTGTCAAAACCCAACTACTATCATAGTACAACACATAAAACGTGTATTTAAATTGTTAATAACATGTTAAATGTGTTTTTAAACTATTTTACAAACTGAAGTTCGACAGAAAAACCTTAATGATTAGTCGCGTAAAAATGCGTAGCTTGGTAAATAAAAACATACCAAGCTACACCTCAGTTTAATAATAAACTTATTATTTTTGTGTCAAAACCCAACTACTATCATAGTACAACACATAAAACGTCAATTTCAATTGTTAATAACATGTTAAATGTGTTTTTAAATTAATTTACAAACTGAAGTTCGACAGAAAAAACTTAATGATTAGTCGCGTAGAAATGCGTAGCTTGGTAAATAAAAACATACCAAGCTACACCTCAGTTTAATGATAAACTTATTATTTTTGTGTCAAAACCCAACTACTATCATAGTACAACACATAAAACGTGTATTTCAATTGTTACTATCATGTTAAATGTGTTTTTAAACTAATTTACAAACTGAAGTTTGACAGAAAAACCTTAATGATTAGTCGCGTAAAAATGCGTAGCTTGGTAAATAAAAACATACCAAGCTACACCTCAGTTTAATGATAAACTTATTATTTTTGTGTCAAAACCCAACTACTATCATAGTAGAACACGCAAAACGTCAATTTAAATTGTTAATAACATGTTCAATGTGTTTTTAAACTATTTTACAAACTGAAGTTCGACAGAAAAACCTTAAAAATTAGTCACGTAAAAATGTGTAGCTTGGTAAATAAAAACATACCAAGCTACACCTCAGTTTAATGATAAACTTATTATTTTTGTGTCAAAACCCAACTACTATCATAGTACAACACATAAAACGTGTATTGAAATTGTTACTATCATGTTAAATGTGTTTTTAAACTATTTTACAAACTGAAGTTCAACAGAAAAACCTTAAAAATTAGTCGCGTAAAAATGCGTAGCTTGGTAAATAAAAACATACCAAGCTACACCTCAGTTTAATGACAAACTTATTATTTTTGTGTCAAAACCCAACTACTATCATAGTACAACACATAAAACGTCAATTCATATTGTTATTAACATATTAAATGTGTTTTTAAACTAATTTACAAACTGAAGTTCGACAGAAAAACCTTAAGAATTAGTCGCCTAGGAATGCGTAGCTTGGTAAATAAAAACATACCAAGCTACACCTCAGTTTAATGACAAACTTATTATTTTTGTGTCAAAACCCAACTACTATCATAGTACAACACATAAAACGTGTATTTAAATTGTTAATAACATGTTAAATGTGTTTTTAAACTATTTTACAAACTGAAGTTTGACAGAAAAACCTTAATGATTAGTCGCGTAAAAATGCGTAGCTTGGTAAATAAAAACATACCAAGCTACACCTCAGTTTAATGATAAACTTATTATTTTTGTGTCAAAACCCAACTACTATCATAGTACAACACATAAAACGTCAATTCATATTGTTACTATCATGTTAAATGTGTTTTTAAACTAATTTACAAACTGAAGTTTGACAGAAAAAACTTAATGATTAGTCGCGTAAAAATGCGTAGCTTGGTAAATAAAAACATACCAAGCTACACCTCAGTTTAATGATAAACTTATTATTTTTGTGTCAAAACCCAACTACTATCATAGTACAACACATAAAACGTGTATTTAAATTGTTACTATCATGTTAAATGTGTTTTTAAACTAATTTACAAACTGAAGTTCGACAGAAAAACCTTAATGATTAGTCGCGTAAAAATGCGTAGCTTGGTAAATAAAAACGTACCAAGCTACACCTCAGCTTAATGATAAACTTATTATTTTTGTGTCAAAACCCAACTACTATCATAGTACAACACATAAAACGTCAATTTAAATGGTTACTATCATGTTAAATGTGTTTTTAAACTATTTTACAAACTGAAGTTTGACAGAAAAACCTTAATGATTAGTCGCGTAAAAATGCGTAGCTTGGTAAATAAAAACATACCAAGCTACACCTCAGTTTAATGATAAACTTATTATTTTTGTGTCAAAACCCAACTACTATCATAGTACAACACATAAAACGTGTATTTAAATTGTTACTATCATGTTAAATGTGTTTTTAAACTATTTTACAAACTGAAGTTCGACAGAAAAACCTTAATGATTAGTCGCGTAAAAATGCGTAGCTTGGTAAATAAAAACATACCAAGCTACACCTCAGTTTAATAATAAACTTATTATTTTTGTGTCAAAACCCAACTACTATCATAGTACAACACATAAAACGTCAATTTAAATTGTTAATAACATGTTCAATGTGTTTTTAAACTATTTTACAAACTGAAGTTTGACAGAAAAACCTTAAAAATTAGTCGCCTAGGAATGCGTAGCTTGGTAAATAAAAACATACCAAGCTACACCTCAGTTTAATAATAAACTTATTATTTTTGTGTCAAAACCCAACTACTATCATAGTACAACACATAAAACGTGTATTTAAATTGTTAATAACATGTTCAATGTGTTTTTAAACTAATTTACAAACTGAAGTTCGACAGAAAATCCTTAATGATTAGTCGCGTAGAAATGCGTAGCTTGGTAAATAAAAACATACCAAGCTACACCTCAGTTTATTGATAAACTTATTATTTTTGTGTCAAAACTTAACTACTATCATAGTACAACACATAAAACGTCAATTTAAATTGTTACTATCATGTTCAATGTGTTTTTAAATTAATTTACAAACTGAAGTTTGACAGAAAAAACTTAATGATTAGTCGCGTAGAAATGCGTAGCTTGGTAAATAAAAACATACCAAGCTACACCTCAGTTTAATGATAAACTTATTATTTTTGTGTCAAAACCCAACTACTATCATAGTACAACACATAAAACGTCAATTTAAATGGTTACTATCATGTTCAATGTGTTTTTAAACTATTTTACAAACTGAAGTTCGACAGAAAAACCTTAATGATTAGTCGCGTAAAAATGCGTAGCTTGGTAAATAAAAACATACCAAGCTACACCTCAGTTTAATAATAAACTTATTATTTTTGTGTCAAAACCCAACTACTATCATAGTACAACACATAAAACGTCAATTTAAATTGTTAATAACATGTTCAATGTGTTTTTAAACTATTTTACAAACTGAAGTTCGACAGAAAAACCTTAAAAATTAGTCGCCTAGGAATGCGTAGCTTGGTAAATAAAAACATACCAAGCTACACCTCAGTTTAATAATAAACTTATTATTTTTGTGTCAAAACCCAACTACTATCATAGTACAACACATATAACGTGTATTTAAATTGTTAATAACATGTTAAATGTGTTTTTAAACTATTTTACAAACTGAAGTTTGACAGAAAAACCTTAATGATTAGTCGCGTAAAAATGCGTAGCTTGGTAAATAAAAACATACCAAGCTACACCTCAGTTTAATGATAAACTTATTATTTTTGTGTCAAAACTTAACTACTATCATAGTACAACACATAAAACGTCAATTTAAATTGTTAATAACATGTTCAATGTGTTTTTAAATTAATTTACAAACTGAAGTTCGACAGAAAAACCTTAATGATTAGTCGCGTAAAAATGCGTAGCTTGGTAAATAAAAACATACCAAGCTACACCTCAGTTTAATGATAAACTTATTATTTTTGTGTCAAAACCCAACTACTATCATAGTACAACACATAAAACGTGTATTTAAATTGTTACTATCATGTTCAATGTGTTTTTAAACTATTTTACAAACTGAAGTTCGACAGAAAAAACTTAATGATTAGTCGCGTAAAAATGCGTAGCTTGGTAAATAAAAACATACCAAGCTACACCTCAGCTTAATGATAAACTTATTATTTTTGTGTCAAAACCCAACTACTATCATAGTACAACACATAAAACGTCAATTTAAATGGTTACTATCATGTTAAATGTGTTTTTAAACTATTTTACAAACTGAAGTTTGACAGAAAAACCTTAATGATTAGTCGCGTAAAAATGCGTAGCTTGGTAAATAAAAACATACCAAGCTACACCTCAGTTTAATAATAAACTTATTATTTTTGTGTCAAAACCCAACTACTATCATAGTACAACACATAAAACGTCAATTTAAATTGTTACTATCATGTTAAATGTGTTTTTAAACTATTTTACAAACTGAAGTTCGACAGAAAAAACTTAATGATTAGTCGCGTAAAAATGCGTAGCTTGGTAAATAAAAACATACCAAGCTACACCTCAGTTTAATGATAAACTTATTATTTTTGTGTCAAAACCCAACTACTATCATAGTACAACACATAAAACGTCAATTTAAATTGTTAATAACATGTTCAATGTGTTTTTAAACTATTTTACAAACTGAAGTTCGACAGAAAAACCTTAAAAATTAGTCGCGTAAAAATGCGTAGCTTGGTAAATAAAAACATACCAAGCTACACCTCAGTTTAATGATAAACTTATTATTTTTGTGTCAAAACCCAACTACTATCATAGTACAACACATAAAACGTGTATTTAAATTGTTAATAACATGTTAAATGTGTTTTTAAACTATTTTACAAACTGAAGTTCGACAGAAAAACCTTAATGATTAGTCGCGTAAAAATGCGTAGCTTGGTAAATAAAAACATACCAAGCTACACCTCAGTTTAATAATAAACTTATTATTTTTGTGTCAAAACCCAACTACTATCATAGTACAACACATAAAACGTCAATTTCAATTGTTAATAACATGTTAAATGTGTTTTTAAATTAATTTACAAACTGAAGTTCGACAGAAAAAACTTAATGATTAGTCGCGTAGAAATGCGTAGCTTGGTAAATAAAAACATACCAAGCTACACCTCAGTTTAATGATAAACTTATTATTTTTGTGTCAAAACCCAACTACTATCATAGTACAACACCTAAAACGTCATTTCATATTGTTACTATCATGTTAAATGTGTTTTTAAACTATTTTACAAACTGAAGTTTGACAGAAAAACCTTAATGATTAGTCGCGTAAAAATGCGTAGCTTGGTAAATAAAAACATACCAAGCTACACCTCAGTTTAATGATAAACTTATTATTTTTGTGTCAAAACCCAACTACTATCATAGTAGAACACGCAAAACGTCAATTTAAATTGTTAATAACATGTTCAATGTGTTTTTAAACTATTTTACAAACTGAAGTTCGACAGAAAAACCTTAAAAATTAGTCACGTAAAAATGTGTAGCTTGGTAAATAAAAACATACCAAGCTACACCTCAGTTTAATGATAAACTTATTATTTTTGTGTCAAAACCCAACTACTATCATAGTACAACACATAAAACGTGTATTGAAATTGTTACTATCATGTTAAATGTGTTTTTAAATTAATTTACAAACTGAAGTTCAACAGAAAAACCTTAAAAATTAGTCGCGTAAAAATGCGTAGCTTGGTAAATAAAAACATACCAAGCTACACCTCAGTTTAATGACAAACTTATTATTTTTGTGTCAAAACCCAACTACTATCATAGTACAACACATAAAACGTCAATTCATATTGTTATTAACATATTAAATGTGTTTTTAAACTAATTTACAAACTGAAGTTCGACAGAAAAACCTTAAGAATTAGTCGCCTAGGAATGCGTAGCTTGGTAAATAAAAACATACCAAGCTACACCTCAGTTTAATAATAAACTTATTATTTTTGTGTCAAAACCCAACTACTATCATAGTACAACACATAAAACGTGTATTTAAATTGTTAATAACATGTTAAATGTGTTTTTAAACTATTTTACAAACTGAAGTTTGACAGAAAAACCTTAATGATTAGTCGCGTAAAAATGCGTAGCTTGGTAAATAAAAACATACCAAGCTACACCTCAGTTTAATGATAAACTTATTATTTTTGTGTCAAAACCCAACTACTATCATAGTACAACACATAAAACGTGTATTTAAATTGTTACTATCATGTTAAATGTGTTTTTAAACTAATTTACAAACTGAAGTTCGACAGAAAAACCTTAATGATTAGTCGCGTGGAAATGCGTAGCTTGGTAAATAAAAACGTACCAAGCTACACCTCAGCTTAATGATAAACTTATTATTTTTGTGTCAAAACCCAACTACTATCATAGTACAACACATAAAACGTCAATTTAAATTGTTAATAACATGTTCAATGTGTTTTTAAACTATTTTACAAACTGAAGTTTGACAGAAAAACCTTAAAAATTAGTCGCCTAGGAATGCGTAGCTTGGTAAATAAAAACATACCAAGCTACACCTCAGTTTAATGATAAACTTATTATTTTTGTGTCAAAACCCAACTACTATCATAGTACAACACATAAAACGTGTATTTAAATTGTTACTATCATGTTCAATGTGTTTTTAAACTATTTTACAAACTGAAGTTCGACAGAAAAAACTTAATGATTAGTCGCGTAAAAATGCGTAGCTTGGTAAATAAAAACGTACCAAGCTACACCTCAGTTTAATGATAAACTTATTATTTTTGTGTCAAAACCCAACTACTATCATAGTACAACACATAAAACGTCAATTTAAATGGTTACTATCATGTTAAATGTGTTTTTAAACTATTTTACAAACTGAAGTTTGACAGAAAAACCTTAATGATTAGTCGCGTAAAAATGCGTAGCTTGGTAAATAAAAACATACCAAGCTACACCTCAGTTTAATGATAAACTTATTATTTTTGTGTCAAAACCCAACTACTATCATAGTACAACACATAAAACGTGTATTTCAATTGTTACTATCATGTTCAATGTGTTTTTAAACTAATTTACAAACTGAAGTTTGACAGAAAAACCTTAATGATTAGTCGCGTAAAAATGCGTAGCTTGGTAAATAAAAACATACCAAGCTACACCTCAGTTTAATAATAAACTTATTATTTTTGTGTCAAAACCCAACTACTATCATAGTACAACACATAAAACGTGTATTTAAATTGTTACTATCATGTTAAATGTGTTTTTAAACTATTTTACAAACTGAAGTTTGACAGAAAAAACTTAATGATTAGTCGCGTAAAAATGCGTAGCTTGGTAAATAAAAACATACCAAGCTACACCTCAGTTTAATGATAAACTTATTATTTTTGTGTCAAAACCCAACTACTATCATAGTACAACACATAAAACGTCAATTCATATTGTTACTATCATGTTAAATGTGTTTTTAAACTAATTTACAAACTGAAGTTTGACAGAAAAAACTTAATGATTAGTCGCGTAGAAATGCGTAGCTTGGTAAATAAAAACATACCAAGCTACACCTCAGTTTAATGATAAACTTATTATTTTTGTGTCAAAACCCAACTACTATCATAGTACAACACATAAAACGTCAATTTAAATGGTTACTATCATGTTAAATGTGTTTTTAAACTATTTTACAAACTGAAGTTTGACAGAAAAACCTTAATGATTAGTCGCGTAAAAATGCGTAGCTTGGTAAATAAAAACATACCAAGCTACACCTCAGTTTAATGATAAACTTATTATTTTTGTGTCAAAACCCAACTACTATCATAGTACAACACATAAAACGTGTATTTCAATTGTTACTATCATGTTAAATGTGTTTTTAAACTAATTTACAAACTGAAGTTTGACAGAAAAAACTTAATGATTAGTCGCGTAAAAATGCGTAGCTTGGTAAATAAAAACATACCAAGCTACACCTCAGTTTAATAATAAACTTATTATTTTTGTGTCAAAACCCAACTACTATCATAGTACAACACATAAAACGTGTATTTAAATTGTTACTATCATGTTCAATGTGTTTTTAAACTATTTTACAAACTGAAGTTTGACAGAAAAAACTTAATGATTAGTCGCGTAAAAATGCGTAGCTTGGTAAATAAAAACATACCAAGCTACACCTCAGTTTAATGATAAACTTATTATTTTTGTGTCAAAACCCAACTACTATCATAGTACAACACATAAAACGTGTATTTCAATTGTTACTATCATGTTAAATGTGTTTTTAAACTAATTTACAAACTGAAGTTTGACAGAAAAACCTTAATGATTAGTCGCGTAAAAATGCGTAGCTTGGTAAATAAAAACATACCAAGCTACACCTCAGTTTAATAATAAACTTATTATTTTTGTGTCAAAACCCAACTACTATCATAGTACAACACATAAAACGTGTATTTAAATTGTTACTATCATGTTCAATGTGTTTTTAAACTATTTTACAAACTGAAGTTTGACAGAAAAAACTTAATGATTAGTCGCGTAAAAATGCGTAGCTTGGTAAATAAAAACATACCAAGCTACACCTCAGTTTAATGATAAACTTATTATTTTTGTGTCAAAACCCAACTACTATCATAGTACAACACATAAAACGTCAATTCATATTGTTACTATCATGTTAAATGTGTTTTTAAACTAATTTACAAACTGAAGTTTGACAGAAAATACTTAATGATTAGTCGCGTAGAAATGCGTAGCTTGGTAAATAAAAACATACCAAGCTACACCTCAGTTTAATGATAAACTTATTATTTTTGTGTCAAAACCCAACTACTATCATAGTACAACACATAAAACGTCAATTTAAATGGTTACTATCATGTTAAATGTGTTTTTAAACTATTTTACAAACTGAAGTTTGACAGAAAAACCTTAATGATTAGTCGCGTAAAAATGCGTAGCTTGGTAAATAAAAACATACCAAGCTACACCTCAGTTTAATGATAAACTTATTATTTTTGTGTCAAAACCCAACTACTATCATAGTACAACACATAAAACGTGTATTTCAATTGTTACTATCATGTTAAATGTGTTTTTAAACTAATTTACAAACTGAAGTTTGACAGAAAAACCTTAATGATTAGTCGCGTAAAAATGCGTAGCTTGGTAAATAAAAACATACCAAGCTACACCTCAGTTTAATAATAAACTTATTATTTTTGTGTCAAAACCCAACTACTATCATAGTACAACACATAAAACGTGTATTTAAATTGTTACTATCATGTTAAATGTGTTTTTAAACTATTTTACAAACTGAAGTTCGACAGAAAAACCTTAAGAATTAGTCACGTAAAAATGCGTAGCTTGGTAAATAAAAACATACCAAGCTACACCTCAGTTTAATGATAAACTTATTATTTTTGTGTCAAAACCCAACTACTATCATAGTACAACACATAAAACGTCAATTCATATTGTTACTATCATGTTAAATGTGTTTTTAAACTAATTTACAAACTGAAGTTCGACAGAAAAAACTTAATGATTAGTCGCGTAGAAATGCGTAGCTTGGTAAATAAAAACATACCAAGCTACACCTCAGTTTAATGATAAACTTATTATTTTTGTGTCAAAACCCAACTACTATCATAGTACAACACATAAAACGTCAATTTAAATTGTTACTATCATGTTAAATGTGTTTTTAAACTAATTTACAAACTGAAGTTTGACAGAAAAACCTTAATGATTAGTCGCGTAGAAATGCGTAGCTTGGTAAATAAAAACATACCAAGCTACACCTCAGTTTAATGATAAACTTATTATTTTTGTGTCAAAACCCAACTACTATCATAGTACAACACATAAAACGTCAATTTAAATTGTTAATAACATGTTCAATGTGTTTTTAAACTAATTTACAAACTGAAGTTCGACAGAAAAAACTTAATGATTAGTCGCGTAAAAATGCGTAGCTTGGTAAATAAAAACATACCAAGCTACACCTCAGTTTAATGATAAACTTATTATTTTTGTGTCAAAACCCAACTACTATCATAGTACAACACATAAAACGTCAATTTAAATTGTTACTATCATGTTAAATGTGTTTTTAAACTATTTTACAAACTGAAGTTTGACAGAAAAACCTTAATGATTAGTCGCGTAAAAATGCGTAGCTTGGTAAATAAAAACATACCAAGCTACACCTCAGTTTAATGATAAACTTATTATTTTTGTGTCAAAACCCAACTACTATCATAGTACAACACATAAAACGTGTATTTCAATTGTTACTATCATGTTAAATGTGTTTTTAAACTAATTTACAAACTGAAGTTTGACAGAAAAACCTTAATGATTAGTCGCGTAAAAATGCGTAGCTTGGTAAATAAAAACATACCAAGCTACACCTCAGTTTAATAATAAACTTATTATTTTTGTGTCAAAACCCAACTACTATCATAGTACAACACATAAAACGTGTATTTAAATTGTTACTATCATGTTAAATGTGTTTTTAAACTATTTTACAAACTGAAGTTCGACAGAAAAAACTTAATGATTAGTCGCGTAAAAATGCGTAGCTTGGTAAATAAAAACGTACCAAGCTACACCTCAGCTTAATGATAAACTTATTATTTTTGTGTCAAAACCCAACTACTATCATAGTACAACACATAAAACGTCAATTTAAATGGTTACTATCATGTTAAATGTGTTTTTAAACTATTTTACAAACTGAAGTTTGACAGAAAAACCTTAATGATTAGTCGCGTAAAAATGCGTAGCTTGGTAAATAAAAACATACCAAGCTACACCTCAGTTCAATGATAAACTTATTATTTTTGTGTCAAAACCCAACTACTATCATAGTACAACACATAAAACGTGTATTTCAATTGTTACTATCATGTTAAATGTGTTTTTAAACTATTTTACAAACTGAAGTTCGACAGAAAAACCTTAATGATTAGTCGCGTAGAAATGCGTAGCTTGGTAAATAAAAACATACCAAGCTACACCTCAGTTTAATGATAAACTTATTATTTTTGTGTCAAAACCCAACTACTATCATAGTACAACACATAAAACGTCAATTTAAATTGTTAATAACATGTTCAATGTGTTTTTAAACTAATTTACAAACTGAAGTTCGACAGAAAAAACTTAATGATTAGTCGCGTAAAAATGCGTAGCTTGGTAAATAAAAACATACCAAGCTACACCTCAGTTTAATGATAAACTTATTATTTTTGTGTCAAAACCCAACTACTATCATAGTACAACACATAAAACGTCAATTTAAATTGTTACTATCATGTTAAATGTGTTTTTAAACTATTTTACAAACTGAAGTTTGACAGAAAAACCTTAATGATTAGTCGCGTAAAAATGCGTAGCTTGGTAAATAAAAACATACCAAGCTACACCTCAGTTTAATGATAAACTTATTATTTTTGTGTCAAAACCCAACTACTATCATAGTACAACACATAAAACGTGTATTTCAATTGTTACTATCATGTTAAATGTGTTTTTAAACTAATTTACAAACTGAAGTTTGACAGAAAAACCTTAATGATTAGTCGCGTAAAAATGCGTAGCTTGGTAAATAAAAACATACCAAGCTACACCTCAGTTTAATAATAAACTTATTATTTTTGTGTCAAAACCCAACTACTATCATAGTACAACACATAAAACGTGTATTTAAATTGTTACTATCATGTTAAATGTGTTTTTAAACTATTTTACAAACTGAAGTTCGACAGAAAAAACTTAATGATTAGTCGCGTAAAAATGCGTAGCTTGGTAAATAAAAACGTACCAAGCTACACCTCAGCTTAATGATAAACTTATTATTTTTGTGTCAAAACCCAACTACTATCATAGTACAACACATGAAACGTGTATTTAAATGGTTACTATCATGTTAAATGTGTTTTTAAACTATTTTACAAACTGAAGTTTGACAGAAAAACCTTAATGATTAGTCGCGTAAAAATGCGTAGCTTGGTAAATAAAAACATACCAAGCTACACCTCAGTTCAATGATAAACTTATTATTTTTGTGTCAAAACCCAACTACTATCATAGTACAACACATAAAACGTGTATTTAAATTGTTACTATCATGTTAAATGTGTTTTTAAACTATTTTACAAACTGAAGTTCGACAGAAAAACCTTAATGATTAGTCGCGTAAAAATGCGTAGCTTGGTAAATAAAAACGTACCAAGCTACACCTCAGTTTAATAATAAACTTATTATTTTTGTGTCAAAACCCAACTACTATCATAGTACAACACATAAAACGTCAATTTAAATTGTTAATAACATGTTAAATGTGTTTTTAAACTATTTTACAAACTGAAGTTCGACAGAAAAACCTTAAAAATTAGTCGCCTAGGAATGCGTAGCTTGGTAAATAAAAACATACCAAGCTACACCTCAGTTTAATGATAAACTTATTATTTTTGTGTCAAAACCCAACTACTATCATAGTACAACACATAAAACGTGTATTTAAATTGTTAATAACATGTTCAATGTGTTTTTAAACTAATTTACAAACTGAAGTTCGACAGAAAAACCTTAATGATTAGTCGCGTAAAAATGCGTAGCTTGGTAAATAAAAACATACCAAGCTACACCTCAGTTTAATAATAAACTTATTATTTTTGTGTCAAAACCCAACTACTATCATAGTACAACACATAAAACGTGTATTTAAATTGTTACTATCATGTTCAATGTGTTTTTAAACTATTTTACAAACTGAAGTTCGACAGAAAAAACTTAATGATTAGTCGCGTAAAAATGCGTAGCTTGGTAAATAAAAACATACCAAGCTACACCTCAGTTTAATGATAAACTTATTATTTTTGTGTCAAAACCCAACTACTATCATAGTACAACACATAAAACGTCAATTCATATTGTTACTATCATGTTAAATGTGTTTTTAAACTAATTTACAAACTGAAGTTTGACAGAAAAAACTTAATGATTAGTCGCGTAGAAATGCGTAGCTTGGTAAATAAAAACATACCAAGCTACACCTCAGTTTAATGATAAACTTATTATTTTTGTGTCAAAACCCAACTACTATCATAGTACAACACATAAAACGTCAATTTAAATGGTTACTATCATGTTAAATGTGTTTTTAAACTATTTTACAAACTGAAGTTTGACAGAAAAACCTTAATGATTAGTCGCGTAAAAATGCGTAGCTTGGTAAATAAAAACATACCAAGCTACACCTCAGTTTAATGATAAACTTATTATTTTTGTGTCAAAACCCAACTACTATCATAGTACAACACATAAAACGTGTATTTCAATTGTTACTATCATGTTAAATGTGTTTTTAAACTAATTTACAAACTGAAGTTTGACAGAAAAACCTTAATGATTAGTCGCGTAAAAATGCGTAGCTTGGTAAATAAAAACATACCAAGCTACACCTCAGTTTAATAATAAACTTATTATTTTTGTGTCAAAACCCAACTACTATCATAGTACAACACATAAAACGTGTATTTAAATTGTTACTATCATGTTCAATGTGTTTTTAAACTAATTTACAAACTGAAGTTTGACAGAAAAACCTTAAGAATTAGTCGCGTAAAAATGCGTAGCTTGGTAAATAAAAACATACCAAGCTACACCTCAGTTTAATGATAAACTTATTATTTTTGTGTCAAAACCCAACTACTATCATAGTACAACACATAAAACGTCAATTCATATTGTTACTATCATGTTAAATGTGTTTTTAAACTAATTTACAAACTGAAGTTCGACAGAAAAACCTTAATGATTAGTCGCGTAGAAATGCGTAGCTTGGTAAATAAAAACATACCAAGCTACACCTCAGTTTAATGATAAACTTATTATTTTTGTGTCAAAACCCAACTACTATCATAGTACAACACATAAAACGTCAATTTAAATTGTTACTATCATGTTAAATGTGTTTTTAAACTAATTTACAAACTGAAGTTTGACAGAAAAACCTTAATGATTAGTCGCGTAGAAATGCGTAGCTTGGTAAATAAAAACATACCAAGCTACACCTCAGTTTAATGATAAACTTATTATTTTTGTGTCAAAACCCAACTACTATCATAGTACAACACATAAAACGTGTATTTAAATTGTTAATAACATGTTCAATGTGTTTTTAAACTAATTTACAAACTGAAGTTCGACAGAAAAAACTTAATGATTAGTCGCGTAAAAATGCGTAGCTTGGTAAATAAAAACATACCAAGCTACACCTCAGTTTAATGATAAACTTATTATTTTTGTGTCAAAACCCAACTACTATCATAGTACAACACATAAAACGTCAATTTAAATTGTTACTATCATGTTAAATGTGTTTTTAAACTATTTTACAAACTGAAGTTTGACAGAAAAACCTTAATGATTAGTCGCGTAAAAATGCGTAGCTTGGTAAATAAAAACATACCAAGCTACACCTCAGTTTAATGATAAACTTATTATTTTTGTGTCAAAACCCAACTACTATCATAGTACAACACATAAAACGTGTATTTCAATTGTTACTATCATGTTAAATGTGTTTTTAAACTAATTTACAAACTGAAGTTTGACAGAAAAACCTTAATGATTAGTCGCGTAAAAATGCGTAGCTTGGTAAATAAAAACATACCAAGCTACACCTCAGTTTAATAATAAACTTATTATTTTTGTGTCAAAACCCAACTACTATCATAGTACAACACATAAAACGTGTATTTAAATTGTTACTATCATGTTAAATGTGTTTTTAAACTATTTTACAAACTGAAGTTCGACAGAAAAAACTTAATGATTAGTCGCGTAAAAATGCGTAGCTTGGTAAATAAAAACGTACCAAGCTACACCTCAGCTTAATGATAAACTTATTATTTTTGTGTCAAAACCCAACTACTATCATAGTACAACACATAAAACGTCAATTTAAATGGTTACTATCATGTTAAATGTGTTTTTAAACTATTTTACAAACTGAAGTTTGACAGAAAAACCTTAATGATTAGTCGCGTAAAAATGCGTAGCTTGGTAAATAAAAACATACCAAGCTACACCTCAGTTCAATGATAAACTTATTATTTTTGTGTCAAAACCCAACTACTATCATAGTACAACACATAAAACGTGTATTTAAATTGTTACTATCATGTTAAATGTGTTTTTAAACTATTTTACAAACTGAAGTTCGACAGAAAAACCTTAATGATTAGTCGCGTAAAAATGCGTAGCTTGGTAAATAAAAACATACCAAGCTACACCTCAGTTTAATAATAAACTTATTATTTTTGTGTCAAAACCCAACTACTATCATAGTACAACACATAAAACGTGTATTTAAATTGTTACTATCATGTTCAATGTGTTTTTAAACTATTTTACAAACTGAAGTTTGACAGAAAAAACTTAATGATTAGTCGCGTAAAAATGCGTAGCTTGGTAAATAAAAACATACCAAGCTACACCTCAGTTTAATGATAAACTTATTATTTTTGTGTCAAAACCCAACTACTATCATAGTACAACACATAAAACGTGTATTTCAATTGTTACTATCATGTTAAATGTGTTTTTAAACTAATTTACAAACTGAAGTTTGACAGAAAAACCTTAATGATTAGTCGCGTAAAAATGCGTAGCTTGGTAAATAAAAACATACCAAGCTACACCTCAGTTTAATGATAAACTTATTATTTTTGTGTCAAAACCCAACTACTATCATAGTACAACACATAAAACGTGTATTTCAATTGTTACTATCATGTTAAATGTGTTTTTAAACTATTTTACAAACTGAAGTTTGACAGAAAAACCTTAATGATTAGTCGCGTAAAAATGCGTAGCTTGGTAAATAAAAACATACCAAGCTACACCTCAGTTTAATAATAAACTTATTATTTTTGTGTCAAAACCCAACTACTATCATAGTACAACACATAAAACGTGTATTTAAATTGTTACTATCATGTTCAATGTGTTTTTAAACTATTTTACAAACTGAAGTTTGACAGAAAAAACTTAATGATTAGTCGCGTAAAAATGCGTAGCTTGGTAAATAAAAACATACCAAGCTACACCTCAGTTTAATGATAAACTTATTATTTTTGTGTCAAAACCCAACTACTATCATAGTACAACACATAAAACGTCAATTCATATTGTTACTATCATGTTAAATGTGTTTTTAAACTAATTTACAAACTGAAGTTTGACAGAAAAACCTTAATGATTAGTCGCGTAAAAATGCGTAGCTTGGTAAATAAAAACATACCAAGCTACACCTCAGTTTAATAATAAACTTATTATTTTTGTGTCAAAACCCAACTACTATCATAGTACAACACATAAAACGTGTATTTAAATTGTTACTATCATGTTAAATGTGTTTTTAAACTATTTTACAAACTGAAGTTCGACAGAAAAAACTTAATGATTAGTCGCGTAAAAATGCGTAGCTTGGTAAATAAAAACGTACCAAGCTACACCTCAGCTTAATGATAAACTTATTATTTTTGTGTCAAAACCCAACTACTATCATAGTACAACACATAAAACGTCAATTTAAATGGTTACTATCATGTTAAATGTGTTTTTAAACTATTTTACAAACTGAAGTTTGACAGAAAAACCTTAATGATTAGTCGCGTAAAAATGCGTAGCTTGGTAAATAAAAACATACCAAGCTACACCTCAGTTTAATGATAAACTTATTATTTTTGTGTCAAAACCCAACTACTATCATAGTACAACACATAAAACGTGTATTTAAATTGTTACTATCATGTTAAATGTGTTTTTAAACTATTTTACAAACTGAAGTTCGACAGAAAAACCTTAATGATTAGTCGCGTAAAAATGCGTAGCTTGGTAAATAAAAACATACCAAGCTACACCTCAGTTTAATAATAAACTTATTATTTTTGTGTCAAAACCCAACTACTATCATAGTACAACACATAAAACGTGTATTTAAATTGTTACTATCATGTTCAATGTGTTTTTAAACTATTTTACAAACTGAAGTTTGACAGAAAAAACTTAATGATTAGTCGCGTAAAAATGCGTAGCTTGGTAAATAAAAACATACCAAGCTACACCTCAGTTTAATGATAAACTTATTATTTTTGTGTCAAAACCCAACTACTATCATAGTACAACACATAAAACGTGTATTTCAATTGTTACTATCATGTTAAATGTGTTTTTAAACTAATTTACAAACTGAAGTTTGACAGAAAAACCTTAATGATTAGTCGCGTAAAAATGCGTAGCTTGGTAAATAAAAACATACCAAGCTACACCTCAGTTTAATAATAAACTTATTATTTTTGTGTCAAAACCCAACTACTATCATAGTACAACACATAAAACGTGTATTTAAATTGTTACTATCATGTTCAATGTGTTTTTAAACTATTTTACAAACTGAAGTTTGACAGAAAAAACTTAATGATTAGTCGCGTAAAAATGCGTAGCTTGGTAAATAAAAACATACCAAGCTACACCTCAGTTTAATGATAAACTTATTATTTTTGTGTCAAAACCCAACTACTATCATAGTACAACACATAAAACGTCAATTTAAATGGTTACTATCATGTTAAATGTGTTTTTAAACTATTTTACAAACTGAAGTTTGACAGAAAAACCTTAATGATTAGTCGCGTAAAAATGCGTAGCTTGGTAAATAAAAACATACCAAGCTACACCTCAGTTTAATGATAAACTTATTATTTTTGTGTCAAAACCCAACTACTATCATAGTACAACACATAAAACGTGTATTTCAATTGTTACTATCATGTTAAATGTGTTTTTAAACTAATTTACAAACTGAAGTTTGACAGAAAAACCTTAATGATTAGTCGCGTAAAAATGCGTAGCTTGGTAAATAAAAACATACCAAGCTACACCTCAGTTTAATAATAAACTTATTATTTTTGTGTCAAAACCCAACTACTATCATAGTACAACACATAAAACGTGTATTTAAATTGTTACTATCATGTTCAATGTGTTTTTAAACTATTTTACAAACTGAAGTTTGACAGAAAAAACTTAATGATTAGTCGCGTAAAAATGCGTAGCTTGGTAAATAAAAACATACCAAGCTACACCTCAGTTTAATGATAAACTTATTATTTTTGTGTCAAAACCCAACTACTATCATAGTACAACACATAAAACGTGTATTTCAATTGTTACTATCATGTTAAATGTGTTTTTAAACTAATTTACAAACTGAAGTTTGACAGAAAAACCTTAATGATTAGTCGCGTAAAAATGCGTAGCTTGGTAAATAAAAACATACCAAGCTACACCTCAGTTTAATAATAAACTTATTATTTTTGTGTCAAAACCCAACTACTATCATAGTACAACACATAAAACGTGTATTTAAATTGTTACTATCATGTTCAATGTGTTTTTAAACTATTTTACAAACTGAAGTTTGACAGAAAAACCTTAAGAATTAGTCGCGTAAAAATGCGTAGCTTGGTAAATAAAAACATACCAAGCTACACCTCAGTTTAATGATAAACTTATTATTTTTGTGTCAAAACCCAACTACTATCATAGTACAACACATAAAACGTCAATTCATATTGTTACTATCATGTTAAATGTGTTTTTAAACTAATTTACAAACTGAAGTTCGACAGAAAAACCTTAATGATTAGTCGCGTTGAAATGCGTAGCTTGGTAAATAAAAACATACCAAGCTACACCTCAGTTTAATGATAAACTTATTATTTTTGTGTCAAAACCCAACTACTATCATAGTACAACACATAAAACGTCAATTTAAATTGTTACTATCATGTTAAATGTGTTTTTAAACTATTTTACAAACTGAAGTTTGACAGAAAAACCTTAATGATTAGTCGCGTAGAAATGCGTAGCTTGGTAAATAAAAACATACCAAGCTACACCTCAGTTTAATGATAAACTTATTATTTTTGTGTCAAAACCCAACTACTATCATAGTACAACACATAAAACGTCAATTTAAATTGTTAATAACATGTTCAATGTGTTTTTAAACTAATTTACAAACTGAAGTTCGACAGAAAAAACTTAATGATTAGTCGCGTAAAAATGCGTAGCTTGGTAAATAAAAACATACCAAGCTACACCTCAGTTTAATGATAAACTTATTATTTTTGTGTCAAAACCCAACTACTATCATAGTACAACACATAAAACGTCAATTTAAATTGTTACTATCATGTTAAATGTGTTTTTAAACTATTTTACAAACTGAAGTTTGACATAAAAACCTTAATGATTAGTCGCGTAAAAATGCGTAGCTTGGTAAATAAAAACATACCAAGCTACACCTCAGTTTAATGATAAACTTATTATTTTTGTGTCAAAACCCAACTACTATCATAGTACAACACATAAAACGTGTATTTCAATTGTTACTATCATGTTAAATGTGTTTTTAAACTAATTTACAAACTGAAGTTTGACAGAAAAACCTTAATGATTAGTCGCGTAAAAATGCGTAGCTTGGTAAATAAAAACATACCAAGCTACACCTCAGTTTAATAATAAACTTATTATTTTTGTGTCAAAACCCAACTACTATCATAGTACAACACATAAAACGTGTATTTAAATTGTTACTATCATGTTCAATGTGTTTTTAAACTATTTTACAAACTGAAGTTTGACAGAAAAAACTTAATGATTAGTCGCGTAAAAATGCGTAGCTTGGTAAATAAAAACATACCAAGCTACACCTCAGTTTAATGATAAACTTATTATTTTTGTGTCAAAACCCAACTACTATCATAGTACAACACATAAAACGTCAATTCATATTGTTACTATCATGTTAAATGTGTTTTTAAACTAATTTACAAACTGAAGTTTGACAGAAAAACCTTAATGATTAGTCGCGTAAAAATGCGTAGCTTGGTAAATAAAAACATACCAAGCTACACCTCAGTTTAATAATAAACTTATTATTTTTGTGTCAAAACCCAACTACTATCATAGTACAACACATAAAACGTGTATTTAAATTGTTACTATCATGTTAAATGTGTTTTTAAACTATTTTACAAACTGAAGTTCGACAGAAAAAACTTAATGATTAGTCGCGTAAAAATGCGTAGCTTGGTAAATAAAAACGTACCAAGCTACACCTCAGCTTAATGATAAACTTATTATTTTTGTGTCAAAACCCAACTACTATCATAGTACAACACATAAAACGTCAATTTAAATGGTTACTATCATGTTAAATGTGTTTTTAAACTATTTTACAAACTGAAGTTTGACAGAAAAACCTTAATGATTAGTCGCGTAAAAATGCGTAGCTTGGTAAATAAAAACATACCAAGCTACACCTCAGTTCAATGATAAACTTATTATTTTTGTGTCAAAACCCAACTACTATCATAGTACAACACATAAAACGTGTATTTAAATTGTTACTATCATGTTAAATGTGTTTTTAAACTATTTTACAAACTGAAGTTCGACAGAAAAACCTTAATGATTAGTCGCGTAAAAATGCGTAGCTTGGTAAATAAAAACATACCAAGCTACACCTCAGTTTAATAATAAACTTATTATTTTTGTGTCAAAACCCAACTACTATCATAGTACAACACATAAAACGTGTATTTAAATTGTTACTATCATGTTCAATGTGTTTTTAAACTATTTTACAAACTGAAGTTTGACAGAAAAAACTTAATGATTAGTCGCGTAAAAATGCGTAGCTTGGTAAATAAAAACATACCAAGCTACACCTCAGTTTAATGATAAACTTATTATTTTTGTGTCAAAACCCAACTACTATCATAGTACAACACATAAAACGTGTATTTCAATTGTTACTATCATGTTAAATGTGTTTTTAAACTAATTTACAAACTGAAGTTTGACAGAAAAACCTTAATGATTAGTCGCGTAAAAATGCGTAGCTTGGTAAATAAAAACATACCAAGCTACACCTCAGTTTAATAATAAACTTATTATTTTTGTGTCAAAACCCAACTACTATCATAGTACAACACATAAAACGTGTATTTAAATTGTTACTATCATGTTCAATGTGTTTTTAAACTATTTTACAAACTGAAGTTTGACAGAAAAAACTTAATGATTAGTCGCGTAAAAATGCGTAGCTTGGTAAATAAAAACATACCAAGCTACACCTCAGTTTAATGATAAACTTATTATTTTTGTGTCAAAACCCAACTACTATCATAGTACAACACATAAAACGTCAATTTAAATGGTTACTATCATGTTAAATGTGTTTTTAAACTATTTTACAAACTGAAGTTTGACAGAAAAACCTTAATGATTAGTCGCGTAAAAATGCGTAGCTTGGTAAATAAAAACATACCAAGCTACACCTCAGTTTAATGATAAACTTATTATTTTTGTGTCAAAACCCAACTACTATCATAGTACAACACATAAAACGTGTATTTCAATTGTTACTATCATGTTAAATGTGTTTTTAAACTAATTTACAAACTGAAGTTTGACAGAAAAACCTTAATGATTAGTCGCGTAAAAATGCGTAGCTTGGTAAATAAAAACATACCAAGCTACACCTCAGTTTAATAATAAACTTATTATTTTTGTGTCAAAACCCAACTACTATCATAGTACAACACATAAAACGTGTATTTAAATTGTTACTATCATGTTCAATGTGTTTTTAAACTATTTTACAAACTGAAGTTTGACAGAAAAAACTTAATGATTAGTCGCGTAAAAATGCGTAGCTTGGTAAATAAAAACATACCAAGCTACACCTCAGTTTAATGATAAACTTATTATTTTTGTGTCAAAACCCAACTACTATCATAGTACAACACATAAAACGTCAATTCATATTGTTACTATCATGTTAAATGTGTTTTTAAACTAATTTACAAACTGAAGTTTGACAGAAAAACCTTAATGATTAGTCGCGTAAAAATGCGTAGCTTGGTAAATAAAAACATACCAAGCTACACCTCAGTTTAATAATAAACTTATTATTTTTGTGTCAAAACCCAACTACTATCATAGTACAACACATAAAACGTGTATTTAAATTGTTACTATCATGTTCAATGTGTTTTTAAACTATTTTACAAACTGAAGTTTGACAGAAAAACCTTAAGAATTAGTCGCGTAAAAATGCGTAGCTTGGTAAATAAAAACATACCAAGCTACACCTCAGTTTAATGATAAACTTATTATTTTTGTGTCAAAACCCAACTACTATCATAGTACAACACATAAAACGTCAATTCATATTGTTACTATCATGTTAAATGTGTTTTTAAACTAATTTACAAACTGAAGTTCGACAGAAAAACCTTAATGATTAGTCGCGTTGAAATGCGTAGCTTGGTAAATAAAAACATACCAAGCTACACCTCAGTTTAATGATAAACTTATTATTTTTGTGTCAAAACCCAACTACTATCATAGTACAACACATAAAACGTCAATTTAAATTGTTACTATCATGTTAAATGTGTTTTTAAACTATTTTACAAACTGAAGTTTGACAGAAAAACCTTAATGATTAGTCGCGTAGAAATGCGTAGCTTGGTAAATAAAAACATACCAAGCTACACCTCAGTTTAATGATAAACTTATTATTTTTGTGTCAAAACCCAACTACTATCATAGTACAACACATAAAACGTCAATTTAAATTGTTAATAACATGTTCAATGTGTTTTTAAACTAATTTACAAACTGAAGTTCGACAGAAAAAACTTAATGATTAGTCGCGTAAAAATGCGTAGCTTGGTAAATAAAAACATACCAAGCTACACCTCAGTTTAATGATAAACTTATTATTTTTGTGTCAAAACCCAACTACTATCATAGTACAACACATAAAACGTCAATTTAAATTGTTACTATCATGTTAAATGTGTTTTTAAACTATTTTACAAACTGAAGTTTGACATAAAAACCTTAATGATTAGTCGCGTAAAAATGCGTAGCTTGGTAAATAAAAACATACCAAGCTACACCTCAGTTTAATGATAAACTTATTATTTTTGTGTCAAAACCCAACTACTATCATAGTACAACACATAAAACGTGTATTTCAATTGTTACTATCATGTTAAATGTGTTTTTAAACTAATTTACAAACTGAAGTTTGACAGAAAAACCTTAATGATTAGTCGCGTAAAAATGCGTAGCTTGGTAAATAAAAACATACCAAGCTACACCTCAGTTTAATAATAAACTTATTATTTTTGTGTCAAAACCCAACTACTATCATAGTACAACACATAAAACGTGTATTTAAATTGTTACTATCATGTTAAATGTGTTTTTAAACTATTTTACAAACTGAAGTTCGACAGAAAAAACTTAATGATTAGTCGCGTAAAAATGCGTAGCTTGGTAAATAAAAACGTACCAAGCTACACCTCAGCTTAATGATAAACTTATTATTTTTGTGTCAAAACCCAACTACTATCATAGTACAACACATGAAACGTGTATTTAAATGGTTACTATCATGTTAAATGTGTTTTTAAACTATTTTACAAACTGAAGTTCGACAGAAAAACCTTAATGATTAGTCGCGTAAAAATGCGTAGCTTGGTAAATAAAAACATACCAAGCTACACCTCAGTTTAATAATAAACTTATTATTTTTGTGTCAAAACCCAACTACTATCATAGTACAACACATAAAACGTCAATTTAAATTGTTAATAACATGTTCAATGTGTTTTTAAACTATTTTACAAACTGAAGTTCGACAGAAAAACCTTAAAAATTAGTCGCCTAGGAATGCGTAGCTTGGTAAATAAAAACATACCAAGCTACACCTCAGTTTAATAATAAACTTATTATTTTTGTGTCAAAACCCAACTACTATCATAGTACAACACATAAAACGTGTATTTAAATTGTTAATAACATGTTCAATGTGTTTTTAAACTAATTTACAAACTGAAGTTCGACAGAAAAACCTTAATGATTAGTCGCGTAAAAATGCGTAGCTTGGTAAATAAAAACATACCAAGCTACACCTCAGTTTAATGATAAACTTATTATTTTTGTGTCAAAACTTAACTACTATCATAGTACAACACATAAAACGTGTATTTAAATTGTTACTATCATGTTCAATGTGTTTTTAAACTATTTTACAAACTGAAGTTCGACAGAAAAAACTTAATGATTAGTCGCGTAAAAATGCGTAGCTTGGTAAATAAAAACGTACCAAGCTACACCTCAGTTTAATGATAAACTTATTATTTTTGTGTCAAAACCCAACTACTATCATAGTACAACACATAAAACGTCAATTTAAATGGTTTCTATCATGTTAAATGTGTTTTTAAACTATTTTACAAACTGAAGTTTGACAGAAAAACCTTAATGATTAGTCGCGTAAAAATGCGTAGCTTGGTAAATAAAAACATACCAAGCTACACCTCAGTTTAATAATAAACTTATTATTTTTGTGTCAAAACCCAACTACTATCATAGTACAACACATAAAACGTGTATTTAAATTGTTACTATCATGTTAAATGTGTTTTTAAACTATTTTACAAACTGAAGTTCGACAGAAAAACCTTAATGATTAGTCGCGTAAAAATGCGTAGCTTGGTAAATAAAAACATACCAAGCTACACCTCAGTTTAATAATAAACTTATTATTTTTGTGTCAAAACCCAACTACTATCATAGTACAACACATAAAACGTCAATTTAAATTGTTAATAACATGTTCAATGTGTTTTTAAACTATTTTACAAACTGAAGTTCGACAGAAAAACCTTAAAAATTAGTCGCCTAGGAATGCGTAGCTTGGTAAATAAAAACATACCAAGCTACACCTCAGTTTAATAATAAACTTATTATTTTTGTGTCAAAACCCAACTACTATCATAGTACAACACATAAAACGTGTATTTAAATTGTTAATAACATGTTAAATGTGTTTTTAAACTAATTTACAAACTGAAGTTCGACAGAAAAACCTTAATGATTAGTCGCGTAAAAATGCGTAGCTTGGTAAATAAAAACATACCAAGCTACACCTCAGTTTAATGATAAACTTATTATTTTTGTGTCAAAACTTAACTACTATCATAGTAGAACACATAAAACGTGTATTTAAATTGTTACTATCATGTTCAATGTGTTTTTAAACTATTTTACAAACTGAAGTTCGACAGAAAAAACTTAATGATTAGTCGCGTAAAAATGCGTAGCTTGGTAAATAAAAACGTACCAAGCTACACCTCAGCTTAATGATAAACTTATTATTTTTGTGTCAAAACCCAACTACTATCATAGTACAACACATAAAACGTCAATTTAAATGGTTACTATCATGTTAAATGTGTTTTTAAACTATTTTACAAACTGAAGTTTGACAGAAAAACCTTAATGATTAGTCGCGTAAAAATGCGTAGCTTGGTAAATAAAAACATACCAAGCTACACCTCAGTTTAATAATAAACTTATTATTTTTGTGTCAAAACCCAACTACTATCATAGTACAACACATAAAACGTGTATTTCAATTGTTACTATCATGTTAAATGTGTTTTTAAACTATTTTACAAACTGAAGTTCGACAGAAAAAACTTAATGATTAGTCGCGTAAAAATGCGTAGCTTGGTAAATAAAAACATACCAAGCTACACCTCAGTTTAATGATAAACTTATTATTTTTGTGTCAAAACCCAACTACTATCATAGTACAACACATAAAACGTCAATTTAAATTGTTAATAACATGTTAAATGTGTTTTTAAACTATTTTACAAACTGAAGTTCGACAGAAAAACCTTAAAAATTAGTCGCGTAAAAATGCGTAGCTTGGTAAATAAAAACATACCAAGCTACACCTCAGTTTAATGATAAACTTATTATTTTTGTGTCAAAACCCAACTACTATCATAGTACAACACATAAAACGTGTATTTAAATTGTTAATAACATGTTCAATGTGTTTTTAAACTATTTTACAAACTGAAGTTCGACAGAAAAACCTTAATGATTAGTCGCGTAAAAATGCGTAGCTTGGTAAATAAAAACATACCAAGCTACACCTCAGTTTAATAATAAACTTATTATTTTTGTGTCAAAACCCAACTACTATCATAGTACAACACATAAAACGTCAATTTCAATTGTTAATAACATGTTAAATGTGTTTTTAAATTACTTTACAAACTGAAGTTCGACAGAAAAAACTTAATGATTAGTCGCGTAGAAATGCGTAGCTTGGTAAATAAAAACATACCAAGCTACACCTCAGTTTAATGATAAACTTATTATTTTTGTGTCAAAACCCAACTACTATCATAGTACAACACATAAAACGTGTATTTCAATTGTTACTATCATGTTAAATGTGTTTTTAAACTAATTTACAAACTGAAGTTTGACAGAAAAACCTTAATGATTAGTCGCGTAAAAATGCGTAGCTTGGTAAATAAAAACATACCAAGCTACACCTCAGTTTAATGATAAACTTATTATTTTTGTGTCAAAACCCAACTACTATCATAGTAGAACACGCAAAACGTCAATTTAAATTGTTAATAACATGTTCAATGTGTTTTTAAACTATTTTACAAACTGAAGTTCGACAGAAAAACCTTAAAAATTAGTCACGTAAAAATGTGTAGCTTGGTAAATAAAAACATACCAAGCTACACCTCAGTTTAATGATAAACTTATTATTTTTGTGTCAAAACCCAACTACTATCATAGTACAACACATAAAACGTGTATTGAAATTGTTACTATCATGTTAAATGTGTTTTTAAACTATTTTACAAACTGAAGTTCAACAGAAAAACCTTAAAAATTAGTCGCGTAAAAATGCGTAGCTTGGTAAATAAAAACATACCAAGCTACACCTCAGTTTAATGATAAACTTATTATTTTTGTGTCAAAACCCAACTACTATCATAGTACAACACATAAAACGTCAATTCATATTGTTATTAACATATTAAATGTGTTTTTAAACTAATTTACAAACTGAAGTTCGACAGAAAAACCTTAAGAATTAGTCGCCTAGGAATGCGTAGCTTGGTAAATAAAAACATACCAAGCTACACCTCAGTTTAATAATAAACTTATTATTTTTGTGTCAAAACCCAACTACTATCATAGTACAACACATAAAACGTGTATTTAAATTGTTAATAACATGTTAAATGTGTTTTTAAACTATTTTACAAACTGAAGTTTGACAGAAAAACCTTAATGATTAGTCGCGTAAAAATGCGTAGCTTGGTAAATAAAAACATACCAAGCTACACCTCAGTTTAATGATAAACTTATTATTTTTGTGTCAAAACCCAACTACTATCATAGTACAACACATAAAACGTCAATTCATATTGTTACTATCATGTTAAATGTGTTTTTAAACTAATTTACAAACTGAAGTTTGACAGAAAAAACTTAATGATTAGTCGCGTAAAAATGCGTAGCTTGGTAAATAAAAACATACCAAGCTACACCTCAGTTTAATGATAAACTTATTATTTTTGTGTCAAAACCCAACTACTATCATAGTACAACACATAAAACGTGTATTTAAATTGTTACTATCATGTTAAATGTGTTTTTAAACTAATTTACAAACTGAAGTTCGACAGAAAAACCTTAATGATTAGTCGCGTAAAAATGCGTAGCTTGGTAAATAAAAACGTACCAAGCTACACCTCAGCTTAATGATAAACTTATTATTTTTGTGTCAAAACCCAACTACTATCATAGTACAACACATAAAACGTCAATTTAAATGGTTACTATCATGTTAAATGTGTTTTTAAACTATTTTACAAACTGAAGTTTGACAGAAAAACCTTAATGATTAGTCGCGTAAAAATGCGTAGCTTGGTAAATAAAAACATACCAAGCTACACCTCAGTTTAATGATAAACTTATTATTTTTGTGTCAAAACCCAACTACTATCATAGTACAACACATAAAACGTGTATTTAAATTGTTACTATCATGTTAAATGTGTTTTTAAACTATTTTACAAACTGAAGTTCGACAGAAAAACCTTAATGATTAGTCGCGTAAAAATGCGTAGCTTGGTAAATAAAAACATACCAAGCTACACCTCAGTTTAATAATAAACTTATTATTTTTGTGTCAAAACCCAACTACTATCATAGTACAACACATAAAACGTCAATTTAAATTGTTAATAACATGTTCAATGTGTTTTTAAACTATTTTACAAACTGAAGTTTGACAGAAAAACCTTAAAAATTAGTCGCCTAGGAATGCGTAGCTTGGTAAATAAAAACATACCAAGCTACACCTCAGTTTAATAATAAACTTATTATTTTTGTGTCAAAACCCAACTACTATCATAGTACAACACATAAAACGTGTATTTAAATTGTTAATAACATGTTCAATGTGTTTTTAAACTAATTTACAAACTGAAGTTCGACAGAAAAACCTTAATGATTAGTCGCGTAGAAATGCGTAGCTTGGTAAATAAAAACATACCAAGCTACACCTCAGTTTAATGATAAACTTATTATTTTTGTGTCAAAACTTAACTACTATCATAGTACAACACATAAAACGTCAATTTAAATTGTTAATAACATGTTCAATGTGTTTTTAAACTAATTTACAAACTGAAGTTTGACAGAAAAAACTTAATGATTAGTCGCGTAGAAATGCGTAGCTTGGTAAATAAAAACATACCAAGCTACACCTCAGTTTAATGATAAACTTATTATTTTTGTGTCAAAACCCAACTACTATCATAGTACAACACATAAAACGTCAATTTAAATGGTTACTATCATGTTCAATGTGTTTTTAAACTATTTTACAAACTGAAGTTCGACAGAAAAACCTTAATGATTAGTCGCGTAAAAATGCGTAGCTTGGTAAATAAAAACATACCAAGCTACACCTCAGTTTAATAATAAACTTATTATTTTTGTGTCAAAACCCAACTACTATCATAGTACAACACATAAAACGTCAATTTAAATTGTTAATAACATGTTCAATGTGTTTTTAAACTATTTTACAAACTGAAGTTCGACAGAAAAACCTTAAAAATTAGTCGCCTAGGAATGCGTAGCTTGGTAAATAAAAACATACCAAGCTACACCTCAGTTTAATAATAAACTTATTATTTTTGTGTCAAAACCCAACTACTATCATAGTACAACACATATAACGTGTATTTAAATTGTTAATAACATGTTAAATGTGTTTTTAAACTATTTTACAAACTGAAGTTTGACAGAAAAACCTTAATGATTAGTCGCGTAAAAATGCGTAGCTTGGTAAATAAAAACATACCAAGCTACACCTCAGTTTAATGATAAACTTATTATTTTTGTGTCAAAACTTAACTACTATCATAGTACAACACATAAAACGTCAATTTAAATTGTTAATAACATGTTCAATGTGTTTTTAAATTAATTTACAAACTGAAGTTCGACAGAAAAACCTTAATGATTAGTCGCGTAAAAATGCGTAGCTTGGTAAATAAAAACATACCAAGCTACACCTCAGTTTAATGATAAACTTATTATTTTTGTGTCAAAACCCAACTACTATCATAGTACAACACATAAAACGTGTATTTAAATTGTTACTATCATGTTCAATGTGTTTTTAAACTATTTTACAAACTGAAGTTCGACAGAAAAAACTTAATGATTAGTCGCGTAAAAATGCGTAGCTTGGTAAATAAAAACATACCAAGCTACACCTCAGCTTAATGATAAACTTATTATTTTTGTGTCAAAACCCAACTACTATCATAGTACAACACATAAAACGTCAATTTAAATGGTTACTATCATGTTAAATGTGTTTTTAAACTATTTTACAAACTGAAGTTTGACAGAAAAACCTTAATGATTAGTCGCGTAAAAATGCGTAGCTTGGTAAATAAAAACATACCAAGCTACACCTCAGTTTAATAATAAACTTATTATTTTTGTGTCAAAACCCAACTACTATCATAGTACAACACATAAAACGTCAATTTAAATTGTTACTATCATGTTAAATGTGTTTTTAAACTATTTTACAAACTGAAGTTCGACAGAAAAAACTTAATGATTAGTCGCGTAAAAATGCGTAGCTTGGTAAATAAAAACATACCAAGCTACACCTCAGTTTAATGATAAACTTATTATTTTTGTGTCAAAACCCAACTACTATCATAGTACAACACATAAAACGTCAATTTAAATTGTTAATAACATGTTCAATGTGTTTTTAAACTATTTTACAAACTGAAGTTCGACAGAAAAACCTTAAAAATTAGTCGCGTAAAAATGCGTAGCTTGGTAAATAAAAACATACCAAGCTACACCTCAGTTTAATGATAAACTTATTATTTTTGTGTCAAAACCCAACTACTATCATAGTACAACACATAAAACGTGTATTTAAATTGTTAATAACATGTTAAATGTGTTTTTAAACTATTTTACAAACTGAAGTTCGACAGAAAAACCTTAATGATTAGTCGCGTAAAAATGCGTAGCTTGGTAAATAAAAACATACCAAGCTACACCTCAGTTTAATAATAAACTTATTATTTTTGTGTCAAAACCCAACTACTATCATAGTACAACACATAAAACGTCAATTTCAATTGTTAATAACATGTTAAATGTGTTTTTAAATTAATTTACAAACTGAAGTTCGACAGAAAAAACTTAATGATTAGTCGCGTAGAAATGCGTAGCTTGGTAAATAAAAACATACCAAGCTACACCTCAGTTTAATGATAAACTTATTATTTTTGTGTCAAAACCCAACTACTATCATAGTACAACACCTAAAACGTCATTTCATATTGTTACTATCATGTTAAATGTGTTTTTAAACTATTTTACAAACTGAAGTTTGACAGAAAAACCTTAATGATTAGTCGCGTAAAAATGCGTAGCTTGGTAAATAAAAACATACCAAGCTACACCTCAGTTTAATGATAAACTTATTATTTTTGTGTCAAAACCCAACTACTATCATAGTAGAACACGCAAAACGTCAATTTAAATTGTTAATAACATGTTCAATGTGTTTTTAAACTATTTTACAAACTGAAGTTCGACAGAAAAACCTTAAAAATTAGTCACGTAAAAATGTGTAGCTTGGTAAATAAAAACATACCAAGCTACACCTCAGTTTAATGATAAACTTATTATTTTTGTGTCAAAACCCAACTACTATCATAGTACAACACATAAAACGTGTATTGAAATTGTTACTATCATGTTAAATGTGTTTTTAAATTAATTTACAAACTGAAGTTCAACAGAAAAACCTTAAAAATTAGTCGCGTAAAAATGCGTAGCTTGGTAAATAAAAACATACCAAGCTACACCTCAGTTTAATGACAAACTTATTATTTTTGTGTCAAAACCCAACTACTATCATAGTACAACACATAAAACGTCAATTCATATTGTTATTAACATATTAAATGTGTTTTTAAACTAATTTACAAACTGAAGTTCGACAGAAAAACCTTAAGAATTAGTCGCCTAGGAATGCGTAGCTTGGTAAATAAAAACATACCAAGCTACACCTCAGTTTAATAATAAACTTATTATTTTTGTGTCAAAACCCAACTACTATCATAGTACAACACATAAAACGTGTATTTAAATTGTTAATAACATGTTAAATGTGTTTTTAAACTATTTTACAAACTGAAGTTTGACAGAAAAACCTTAATGATTAGTCGCGTAAAAATGCGTAGCTTGGTAAATAAAAACATACCAAGCTACACCTCAGTTTAATGATAAACTTATTATTTTTGTGTCAAAACCCAACTACTATCATAGTACAACACATAAAACGTGTATTTAAATTGTTACTATCATGTTAAATGTGTTTTTAAACTAATTTACAAACTGAAGTTCGACAGAAAAACCTTAATGATTAGTCGCGTAAAAATGCGTAGCTTGGTAAATAAAAACGTACCAAGCTACACCTCAGCTTAATGATAAACTTATTATTTTTGTGTCAAAACCCAACTACTATCATAGTACAACACATAAAACGTCAATTTAAATTGTTAATAACATGTTCAATGTGTTTTTAAACTATTTTACAAACTGAAGTTTGACAGAAAAACCTTAAAAATTAGTCGCCTAGGAATGCGTAGCTTGGTAAATAAAAACATACCAAGCTACACCTCAGTTTAATGATAAACTTATTATTTTTGTGTCAAAACCCAACTACTATCATAGTACAACACATAAAACGTGTATTTAAATTGTTACTATCATGTTCAATGTGTTTTTAAACTATTTTACAAACTGAAGTTCGACAGAAAAAACTTAATGATTAGTCGCGTAAAAATGCGTAGCTTGGTAAATAAAAACGTACCAAGCTACACCTCAGCTTAATGATAAACTTATTATTTTTGTGTCAAAACCCAACTACTATCATAGTACAACACATAAAACGTCAATTTAAATGGTTACTATCATGTTAAATGTGTTTTTAAACTATTTTACAAACTGAAGTTTGACAGAAAAACCTTAATGATTAGTCGCGTAAAAATGCGTAGCTTGGTAAATAAAAACATACCAAGCTACACCTCAGTTTAATAATAAACTTATTATTTTTGTGTCAAAACCCAACTACTATCATAGTACAACACATAAAACGTGTATTTCAATTGTTACTATCATGTTAAATGTGTTTTTAAACTATTTTACAAACTGAAGTTCGACAGAAAAAACTTAATGATTAGTCGCGTAAAAATGCGTAGCTTGGTAAATAAAAACATACCAAGCTACACCTCAGTTTAATGATAAACTTATTATTTTTGTGTCAAAACCCAACTACTATCATAGTACAACACATAAAACGTCAATTTAAATTGTTAATAACATGTTAAATGTGTTTTTAAACTATTTTACAAACTGAAGTTCGACAGAAAAACCTTAAAAATTAGTCGCGTAAAAATGCGTAGCTTGGTAAATAAAAACATACCAAGCTACACCTCAGTTTAATGATAAACTTATTATTTTTGTGTCAAAACCCAACTACTATCATAGTACAACACATAAAACGTGTATTTAAATTGTTAATAACATGTTAAATGTGTTTTTAAACTATTTTACAAACTGAAGTTCGACAGAAAAACCTTAATGATTAGTCGCGTAAAAATGCGTAGCTTGGTAAATAAAAACATACCAAGCTACACCTCAGTTTAATAATAAACTTATTATTTTTGTGTCAAAACCCAACTACTATCATAGTACAACACATAAAACGTCAATTTAAATTGTTAATAACATGTTCAATGTGTTTTTAAATTAATTTACAAACTGAAGTTCGACAGAAAAAACTTAATGATTAGTCGCGTAAAAATGCGTAGCTTGGTAAATAAAAACATACCAAGCTACACCTCAGTTTAATGATAAACTTATTATTTTTGTGTCAAAACCCAACTACTATCATAGTACAACACATAAAACGTCATTTCATATTGTTACTATCATGTTAAATGTGTTTTTAAACTATTTTACAAACTGAAGTTTGACAGAAAAACCTTAATGATTAGTCGCGTAAAAATGCGTAGCTTGGTAAATAAAAACATACCAAGCTACACCTCAGTTTAATGATAAACTTATTATTTTTGTGTCAAAACCCAACTACTATCATAGTAGAACACGCAAAACGTCAATTTAAATTGTTAATAACATGTTCAATGTGTTTTTAAACTATTTTACAAACTGAAGTTCGACAGAAAAACCTTAAAAATTAGTCACGTAAAAATGTGTAGCTTGGTAAATAAAAACATACCAAGCTACACCTCAGTTTAATGATAAACTTATTATTTTTGTGTCAAAACCCAACTACTATCATAGTACAACACATAAAACGTGTATTGAAATTGTTACTATCATGTTAAATGTGTTTTTAAATTAATTTACAAACTGAAGTTCAACAGAAAAACCTTAAAAATTAGTCGCGTAAAAATGCGTAGCTTGGTAAATAAAAACATACCAAGCTACACCTCAGTTTAATGATAAACTTATTATTTTTGTGTCAAAACCCAACTACTATCATAGTACAACACATAAAACGTCAATTCATATTGTTATTAACATGTTAAATGTGTTTTTAAACTAATTTACAAACTGAAGTTCGACAGAAAAACCTTAAGAATTAGTCGCCTAGGAATGCGTAGCTTGGTAAATAAAAACATACCAAGCTACACCTCAGTTTAATAATAAACTTATTATTTTTGTGTCAAAACCCAACTACTATCATAGTACAACACATAAAACGTCAATTCATATTGTTATTAACATATTAAATGTGTTTTTAAACTAATTTACAAACTGAAGTTCGACAGAAAAACCTTAAGAATTAGTCGCCTAGGAATGCGTAGCTTGGTAAATAAAAACATACCAAGCTACACCTCAGTTTAATGATAAACTTATTATTTTTGTGTCAAAACCCAACTACTATCATAGTACAACACATAAAACGTCAATTTAAATTGTTAATAACATGTTAAATGTGTTTTTAAACTATTTTACAAACTGAAGTTTGACAGAAAAACCTTAATGATTAGTCGCGTAAAAATGCGTAGCTTGGTAAATAAAAACATACCAAGCTACACCTCAGTTTAATGATAAACTTATTATTTTTGTGTCAAAACCCAACTACTATCATAGTACAACACATAAAACGTGTATTGAAATTGTTACTATCATGTTAAATGTGTTTTTAAATTAATTTACAAACTGAAGTTCAACAGAAAAACCTTAAAAATTAGTCGCGTAAAAATGCGTAGCTTGGTAAATAAAAACATACCAAGCTACACCTCAGTTTAATGATAAACTTATTATTTTTGTGTCAAAACCCAACTACTATCATAGTACAACACATAAAACGTCAATTCATATTGTTATTAACATGTTAAATGTGTTTTTAAACTAATTTACAAACTGAAGTTCGACAGAAAAACCTTAAGAATTAGTCGCCTAGGAATGCGTAGCTTGGTAAATAAAAACATACCAAGCTACACCTCAGTTTAATAATAAACTTATTATTTTTGTGTCAAAACCCAACTACTATCATAGTACAACACATAAAACGTCAATTCATATTGTTATTAACATATTAAATGTGTTTTTAAACTAATTTACAAACTGAAGTTCGACAGAAAAACCTTAAGAATTAGTCGCCTAGGAATGCGTAGCTTGGTAAATAAAAACATACCAAGCTACACCTCAGTTTAATGATAAACTTATTATTTTTGTGTCAAAACCCAACTACTATCATAGTACAACACATAAAACGTCAATTTAAATTGTTAATAACATGTTAAATGTGTTTTTAAACTATTTTACAAACTGAAGTTTGACAGAAAAACCTTAATGATTAGTCGCGTAAAAATGCGTAGCTTGGTAAATAAAAACATACCAAGCTACACCTCAGTTTAATGATAAACTTATTATTTTTGTGTCAAAACCCAACTACTATCATAGTACAACACATAAAACGTCAATTCATATTGTTACTATCATGTTAAATGTGTTTTTAAACTAATTTACAAACTGAAGTTCGACAGAAAAAACTTAATGATTAGTCGCGTAAAAATGCGTAGCTTGGTAAATAAAAACATACCAAGCTACACCTCAGTTTAATGATAAACTTATTATTTTTGTGTCAAAACCCAACTACTATCATAGTACAACACATAAAACGTCAATTTAAATTGTTAATAACATGTTCAATGTGTTTTTAAATTAATTTACAAACTGAAGTTCGACAGAAAAAACTTAATGATTAGTCGCGTAGAAATGCGTAGCTTGGTAAATAAAAACATACCAAGCTACACCTCAGTTTAATGATAAACTTATTATTTTTGTGTCAAAACCCAACTACTATCATAGTAGAACACGCAAAACGTCAATTTAAATTGTTAATAACATGTTCAATGTGTTTTTAAACTATTTTACAAACTGAAGTTCGACAGAAAAACCTTAAAAATTAGTCACGTAAAAATGTGTAGCTTGGTAAATAAAAACATACCAAGCTACACCTCAGCTTAATGATAAACTTATTATTTTTGTGTCAAAACCCAACTACTATCATAGTACAACACATAAAACGTGTATTGAAATTGTTACTATCATGTTAAATGTGTTTTTAAATTAATTTACAAACTGAAGTTCAACAGAAAAACCTTAAAAATTAGTCGCGTAAAAATGCGTAGCTTGGTAAATAAAAACATACCAAGCTACACCTCAGTTTAATGATAAACTTATTATTTTTGTGTCAAAACCCAACTACTATCATAGTACAACACATAAAACGTCAATTCATATTGTTATTAACATATTAAATGTGTTTTTAAACTATTTTACAAACTGAAGTTCGACAGAAAAACCTTAAGAATTAGTCGCCTAGCAATGCGTAGCTTGGTAAATAAAAACATACCAAGCTACACCTCAGTTTAATGATAAACTTATTATTTTTGTGTCAAAACCCAACTACTATCATAGTACAACACACAAACCGTCAATTTAATTTATTGCTATAGGTTTAGGGTAGTTCTGAATTATTTTACAAACTTTATGACAGCGAATAATTTGAAATAATTAAAACCATTATTCAATTATTATGTTAGAATTAATTACAATGAGTTTACAAAAGTTTTTATATTAGTTGTTGTTTTGGAAAAGTTTTTGTTCTATTTGCTTTTGCTCTGGTACGTTGAAATGGCTTTTTTCCAGATTGGTTGCCATGATTAATGGTCAATTTTCCGTCAGTCGAACATTTCATTCTTCCCGTCATTCCCTTCCCTTTTTCCAGAAACATATTCAGTTTAAGTTGTTGCTGTGTTGTTGACATTTTCTCCCACTGATTTTTGCTTACGACATATTGATTCCAATTTGGAGCAAGAACAAAATCACCAAATCCGAATAATGCCCGTTTAATGTTCTCCAGTTGACTGGAAACCAGTTTGCTTAAGGTACTAATTAGTTGCATCAATGACACTTTTTTCCAGTCAAGAGCATGCTTGATGGCATGATTAATGGATTCAGCGTTGTTATTGGTCCAATTTTTTATTCCGGTTTTAATACTGGGTTTGACCACACCCTCCAATAAAGCTGGGTACAAAGTAGAGTTACAGTAATTTGTAAAATCATTGCTTGATTCTACAGTAATTAAAAATGCATCCCATGCGACATGAAAAGACTTTAAATCGTTGTGAGTAAACAAGCCATTGCTTCCCAAAATTTTCTCAGCTATTTTTTTGTTGTCAAAATTCACCTGATTAACGCTTCTTATCTTTTCTTTCACATTATCTTTTATATGTTTGGTGCATAAAAAATGTGAAGCTCCATAAAAGGTTTGTTTGATTGAATTAACAATGCTTTTTTCTGCATCAGACCCAAATGCCATTTTCGATATATGAGCGGGTTCAGTTATTTTAAGCGCTAGTCGAAGTGTTGAAAACAGTTCTGAAAACACTTCTGCGTTTGAAGATGAATGAATTGCCATTGGACCATATAAAATAGGTGGGCAACAAGTACTTTTTCGCCAAATTCCAGGATGTTTAAAAGAAAGAATTGTTAAAAAAGCTTTTGAAAGATTATAAGTCTTATCTACGCCAATTACAGTGGGCACGGGTTGATTGCAGCAAACGTTTCGAATCATTGAAATCATTTCATCGCTGTAAAG
Organism: Diplosoma virens; assembly: GCA_963680785.1. NCBI lineage: Eukaryota > Metazoa > Chordata > Ascidiacea > Aplousobranchia > Didemnidae > Diplosoma > Diplosoma virens. The sequence goes on along the minus strand of OY796896.1, from coordinate 29,261,385 downwards.
AATTATGATGCATCCATGTTTGCCAAATTGCACGACTCGTCGAATAAAAGAAGAATCTAAAGTTGATGCAGTCATTACTTCTTGAACTTCGTCCACAAAAGTTTTAGGACACGCTCCAAAAACAGATCTTTGTTTACTTTTCTCAACCGCTTTTACATTGTAAATTTGTTTTTTATCTCTGACGCTGGCAATTCCATATTCACTGATCAAATTCTGAACAACAGTTTCTGCAGCTTCCTTCATAGCTTCCTTTATGCTTTCTAAAATATGCTTATGGGTTCTTAAGTAAGGGGGTGCAACAACAGGGAGGTTTTTTACTTCTTTTACATTTCCATGAGGAAGTGTAGGATCCACATATTCTCCGATATATTCGACTAATGCAACTTCAGGTTTCGACACCAGAAAACTAATCCGACGTTTACAGTTTTCATTTGCTTTTAATTTAGTGTTGTAGCGATACAGTCCAACTAATTCTTTTTCGGACGGTTGTTTTTTTAAGGGATTATACACCGGGTGACTTTTTGTTCCCTCAGATCTTTTATAAGTACAATAAACTCCTTTTTTTTTTTCTAACCGCAGACGAGAACCATTATTTTCTTTAACATAGTACGTATGTTTCACACTGCCTCCAACCCATGCTCCACAATCATCGACACAAAAATAATAAGTTTATCATTAAACTGAGGTGTAGCTTGGTATGTTTTTATTTACCAAGCTACGCATTTCTACGCGACTAATCATTAAGTTTTTTCTGTCGAACTTCAGTTTGTAAAATAGTTTAAAAACACATTTAACATGATAGTAACAATATGAATTGACGTTTTATGTGTTGTACTATGATAGTAGTTGGGTTTTGACACAAAAATAATAAGTTTATCATTAAACTGAGGTGTAGCTTGGTATGTTTTTATTTACCAAGCTACGCATTTTTACGCGACTAATCATTAAGGTTTTTCTGTCAAACTTCAGTTTGTAAAATAGTTTAAAAACATATTTAACATGATAGTAACAATATGAATTGACGTTTTATGTGTTCTACTATGATAGTAGTTGGGTTTTGACACAAAAATAATAAGTTTATTATTAAACTGAGGTGTAGCTTGGTATGTTTTTATTTACCAAGCTACGCATTTTTACGCGACTAATTCTTAAGGTTTTTCTGTCGAACTTCAGTTTGTAAAATAGTTTAAAAACACATTGAACATGATAGTAACAATTTAAATTGACGTTTTATGTGTTGTACTATGATAGTAGTTGGGTTTTGACACAAAAATAATAAGTTTATTATTAAACTGAGGTGTAGCTTGGTATGTTTTTATTTACCAAGCTACGCATTTCCACGCGACTAATTTTTAAGGTTTTTCTGTCGAACTTCAGTTTGTAAAATAGTTTAAAAACACATTTAACATGATAGTAACAATTTAAATACACATTTTGCGTGTTGTACTATGATAGTAGTTGGGTTTTGACACAAAAATAATAAATTTATTATTAAACTGAGGTGTAGCTTGGTATGTTTTTATTTACCAAGCTACGCATTTTTACGCGACTAATTTTTAAGGTTTTTCTGTCAAACTTCAGTTTGTAAAATAGTTTAAAAACACATTTAACATGATAGTAACAATATGAATTGACGTTTTATGTGTTGTACTATGATAGTAGTTGGGTTTTGACACAAAAATAATAAGTTTATCATTAAACTGAGGTGTAGCTTGGTATGTTTTTATTTACCAAGCTACGCATTTTTACGCGACTAATCATTAAGGTTTTTCTGTCGAACTTCAGTTTGTAAATTAGTTTAAAAACACATTTAACATGATAGTAACAATATGAATTGACGTTTTATGTGTTCTACTATGATAGTAGTTGGGTTTTGACACAAAAATAATAAGTTTATCATTAAACTGAGGTGTAGCTTGGTATGTTTTTATTTACCAAGCTACGCATTTCCACGCGACTAATTCTTAAGGTTTTTCTGTCAAACTTCAGTTTGTAAAATAGTTTAAAAACACATTTAACATGATAGTAACAATATGAATTGACGTTTTATGTGTTGTACTATGATAGTAGTTGGGTTTTGACACAAAAATAATCAGTTTATCATTAAACTGAGGTGTAGCTTGGTATGTTTTTATTTACCAAGCTACGCATTTTTACGCGACTAATCATTAAGGTTTTTCTGTCGAACTTCAGTTTGTAAAATAGTTTAAAAACATATTTAACATGTTATTAACAATTTAAATTGACGTTTTATGTGTTGTACTATGATAGTAGTTGGGTTTTGACACAAAAATAATAAGTTTATCATTAAACTGAGGTGTAGCTTGGTATGTTTTTATTTACCAAGCTACGCATTTTTACGCGACTAATCATTAAGTTTTTTCTGTCGAACTTCAGTTTGTAAAATAGTTTAAAAACACATTTAACATGTTATTAACAATTTAAATACACGTTTTGCGTGTTGCACTATGATAGTAGTTGGGTTTTGACACAAAAATAATAAGTTTATCATTAAACTGAGGTGTAGCTTGGTATGTTTTTATTTACCAAGCTACGCATTTCTACGCGACTAATTTTTAAGGTTTTTCTGTCAAACTTCAGTTTGTAAAATAGTTTAAAAACACATTTAACATGATAGTAACAATTTAAATTGACGTTTTATGTGTTGTACTATGATAGTAGTTGGGTTTTGACACAAAAATAATAAGTTTATTATTAAACTGAGGTGTAGCTTGGTATGTTTTTATTTACCAAGCTACGCATTTTTACGCGACTAATTTTTAAGGTTTTTCTGTCGAACTTCAGTTTGTAAATTAGTTTAAAAACACATTTAACATGATAGTAACAATTTAAATACACGTTTTGCGTGTTGTACTATGATAGTAGTTGGGTTTTGACACAAAAATAATAAATTTATTATTAAACTGAGGTGTAGCTTGGTATGTTTTTATTTACCAAGCTACGCATTTCCACGCGACTAATTCTTAAGGTTTTTCTGTCGAACTTCAGTTTGTAAAATAGTTTAAAAACACATTTAACATGATAGTAACAATATGAATTGACGTTTTATGTGTTGTACTATGATAGTAGTTGGGTTTTGACACAAAAATAATAAGTTTATCATTAAACTGAGGTGTAGCTTGGTATGTTTTTATTTACCAAGCTACGCATTTTTACGCGACTAATCATTAAGGTTTTTCTGTCGAACTTCAGTTTGTAAAATAGTTTAAAAACATATTTAACATGTTATTAACAATTTAAATTGACGTTTTATGTGTTGTACTATGATAGTAGTTGGGTTTTGACACAAAAATAATAAGTTTATCATTAAACTGAGGTGTAGCTTGGTATGTTTTTATTTACCAAGCTACGCATTTTTACGCGACTAATTTTTAAGGTTTTTCTGTCGAACTTCAGTTTGTAAAATAGTTTAAAAACACATTGAACATGTTATTAACAATTTAAATTGACGTTTTATGTGTTGTACTATGATAGTAGTTGGGTTTTGACACAAAAATAATAAGTTTATCGTTAAGCTGAGGTGTAGCTTGGTACGTTTTTATTTACCAAGCTACGCATTTTTACGCGACTAATCATTAAGTTTTTTCTGTCGAACTTCAGTTTGTAAAATAGTTTAAAAACACATTTAACATGATAGTAACAATATGAATTGACGTTTTATGTGTTCTACTATGATAGTAGTTGGGTTTTGACACAAAAATAATAAGTTTCTTATTAAACTGAGGTGTAGCTTGGTATGTTTTTATTTACCAAGCTACGCATTTTTACGCGACTAATCATTAAGGTTTTTCTGTCAAACTTCAGTTTGTAAAATAGTTTAAAAACACATTTAACATGATAGTAACAACTGAAATTGACGTTTTATGTGTTGTACTATGATAGTAGTTGGGTTTTGACACAAAAATAATAAGTTTATTATTAAACTGAGGTGTAGCTTGGTATGTTTTTATTTACCAAGCTACGCATTTTTACGCGACTAATCATTAAGTTTTTTCTGTCGAACTTCAGTTTGTAAATTAGTTTAAAAACACATTTAACATGATAGTAACAATATGAATTGACGTTTTATGTGTTCTACTATGATAGTAGTTGGGTTTTGACACAAAAATAATAAATTTATTATTAAACTGAGGTGTAGCTTGGTATGTTTTTATTTACCAAGCTACGCATTTTTACGCGACTAATCATTAAGGTTTTTCTGTCGAACTTCAGTTTGTAAAATAGTTTAAAAACACATTTAACATGATAGTAACAATTTAAATTGACGTTTTATGTGTTGTACTATGATAGTAGTTGGGTTTTGACACAAAAATAATAAGTTTATTATTAAACTGAGGTGTAGCTTGGTATGTTTTTATTTACCAAGCTACGCATTTCTACGCGACTAATCATTAAGTTTTTTCTGTCGAACTTCAGTTTGTAAATTAATTTAAAAACACATTGAACATGATAGTAACAATATGAATTGACGTTTTATGTGTTGTACTATGATAGTAGTTGGGTTTTGACACAAAAATAATAAGTTTATTATTAAACTGAGGTGTAGCTTGGTATGTTTTTATTTACCAAGCTACGCATTTTTACGCGACTAATTCTTAAGGTTTTTCTGTCGAACTTCAGTTTGTAAAATAGTTTAAAAACACATTTAACATGTTATTAACAATTTAAATTGACGTTTTGCGTGTTGTACTATGATAGTAGTTGGGTTTTGACACAAAAATAATAAGTTTATCATTAAACTGAGGTGTAGCTTGGTATGTTTTTATTTACCAAGCTACGCATTTCTACGCGACTAATTTTTAAGGTTTTTCTGTCAAACTTCAGTTTGTAAAATAGTTTAAAAACACATTTAACATGATAGTAACCATTTAAATTGACGTTTTATGTGTTGTACTATGATAGTAGTTGGGTTTTGACACAAAAATAATAAGTTTATCATTAAACTGAGGTGTAGCTTGGTATGTTTTTATTTACCAAGCTACGCATTTCTACGCGACTAATCATTAAGGTTTTTCTGTCGAACTTCAGTTTGTAAAATAGTTTAAAAACACATTTAACATGATAGTAACAATATGAATTGACGTTTTATGTGTTGTACTATGATAGTAGTTGGGTTTTGACACAAAAATAATAAGTTTATCATTAAACTGAGGTGTAGCTTGGTATGTTTTTATTTACCAAGCTACGCATTTCCACGCGACTAATTCTTAAGGTTTTTCTGTCAAACTTCAGTTTGTAAAATAGTTTAAAAACACATTTAACATGATAGTAACAATATGAATTGACGTTTTATGTGTTGTACTATGATAGTAGTTGGGTTTTGACACAAAAATAATAAGTTTATCATTAAACTGAGGTGTAGCTTGGTATGTTTTTATTTACCAAGCTACGCATTTTTACGCGACTAATCATTAAGGTTTTTCTGTCGAACTTCAGTTTGTAAAATAGTTTAAAAACATATTTAACATGTTATTAACAATTGAAATACACGTTTTATGTGTTGTACTATGATAGTAGTTGGGTTTTGACACAAAAATAATAAGTTTATCATTAAACTGAGGTGTAGCTTGGTATGTTTTTATTTACCAAGCTACGCATTTTTACGCGACTAATCATTAAGGTTTTTCTGTCGAACTTCAGTTTGTAAAATAGTTTAAAAACACATTTAACATGTTATTAACAATTTAAATACACGTTTTGCGTGTTGTACTATGATAGTAGTTGGGTTTTGACACAAAAATAATAAGTTTATCATTAAACTGAGGTGTAGCTTGGTATGTTTTTATTTACCAAGCTACGCATTTCTACGCGACTAATCATTAAGGTTTTTCTGTCGAACTTCAGTTTGTAAATTAGTTTAAAAACACATTTAACATGATAGTAACAATATGAATTGACGTTTTATGTGTTGTACTATGATAGTAGTTGGGTTTTGACACAAAAATAATAAGTTTATCATTAAACTGAGGTGTAGCTTGGTATGTTTTTATTTACCAAGCTACGCATTTTTACGCGACTAATTTTTAAGGTTTTTCTGTCGAACTTCAGTTTGTAAAATAGTTTAAAAACACATTGAACATGTTATTAACAATTTAAATTGACGTTTTATGTGTTGTACTATGATAGTAGTTGGGTTTTGACACAAAAATAATAAGTTTATCGTTAAGCTGAGGTGTAGCTTGGTACGTTTTTATTTACCAAGCTACGCATTTTTACGCGACTAATCATTAAGTTTTTTCTGTCGAACTTCAGTTTGTAAAATAGTTTAAAAACACATTTAACATGATAGTAACAATATGAATTGACGTTTTATGTGTTCTACTATGATAGTAGTTGGGTTTTGACACAAAAATAATAAGTTTCTTATTAAACTGAGGTGTAGCTTGGTATGTTTTTATTTACCAAGCTACGCATTTTTACGCGACTAATCATTAAGGTTTTTCTGTCAAACTTCAGTTTGTAAATTAGTTTAAAAACACATTTAACATGATAGTAACAATTGAAATTGACGTTTTATGCGTTGTACTATGATAGTAGTTGGGTTTTGACACAAAAATAATAAGTTTATTATTAAACTGAGGTGTAGCTTGGTATGTTTTTATTTACCAAGCTACGCATTTCTACGCGACTAATCATTAAGTTTTTTCTGTCGAACTTCAGTTTGTAAATTAGTTTAAAAACACATTTAACATGATAGTAACAATATGAATTGACGTTTTATGTGTTCTACTATGATAGTAGTTGGGTTTTGACACAAAAATAATAAGTTTATTATTAAACTGAGGTGTAGCTTGGTATGTTTTTATTTACCAAGCTACGCATTTTTACGCGACTAATCATTAAGGTTTTTCTGTCAAACTTCAGTTTGTAAAATAGTTTAAAAACACATTTAACATGATAGTAACAATTTAAATTGACGTTTTATGTGTTGTACTATGATAGTAGTTGGGTTTTGACACAAAAATAATAAGTTTATTATTAAACTGAGGTGTAGCTTGGTATGTTTTTATTTACCAAGCTACGCATTTCTACGCGACTAATCATTAAGTTTTTTCTGTCGAACTTCAGTTTGTAAATTAATTTAAAAACACATTTAACATGATAGTAACAATATGAATTGACGTTTTATGTGTTGTACTATGATAGTAGTTGGGTTTTGACACAAAAATAATAAGTTTATTATTAAACTGAGGTGTAGCTTGGTATGTTTTTATTTACCAAGCTACGCATTTTTACGCGACTAATTCTTAAGGTTTTTCTGTCGAACTTCAGTTTGTAAAATAGTTTAAAAACACATTTAACATGTTATTAACAATTTAAATTGACGTTTTGCGTGTTCTACTATGATAGTAGTTGGGTTTTGACACAAAAATAATAAGTTTATCATTAAACTGAGGTGTAGCTTGGTATGTTTTTATTTACCAAGCTACGCATTTCTACGCGACTAATTTTTAAGGTTTTTCTGTCAAACTTCAGTTTGTAAAATAGTTTAAAAACACATTTAACATGATAGTAACCATTTAAATTGACGTTTTATGTGTTGTACTATGATAGTAGTTGGGTTTTGACACAAAAATAATAAGTTTATCATTAAACTGAGGTGTAGCTTGGTATGTTTTTATTTACCAAGCTACGCATTTCTACGCGACTAATCATTAAGGTTTTTCTGTCGAACTTCAGTTTGTAAAATAGTTTAAAAACACATTTAACATGATAGTAACAATATGAATTGACGTTTTATGTGTTGTACTATGATAGTAGTTGGGTTTTGACACAAAAATAATAAGTTTATCATTAAACTGAGGTGTAGCTTGGTATGTTTTTATTTACCAAGCTACGCATTTCCACGCGACTAATTCTTAAGGTTTTTCTGTCAAACTTCAGTTTGTAAAATAGTTTAAAAACATATTTAACATGATAGTAACAATATGAATTGACGTTTTATGTGTTTTACTATGATAGTAGTTGGGTTTTGACACAAAAATAATAAGTTTATCATTAAACTGAGGTGTAGCTTGGTATGTTTTTATTTACCAAGCTACGCATTTTTACGCGACTAATCATTAAGGTTTTTCTGTCGAACTTCAGTTTGTAAAATAGTTTAAAAACATATTTAACATGTTATTAACAATTTAAATTGACGTTTTATGTGTTGTACTATGATAGTAGTTGGGTTTTGACACAAAAATAATAAGTTTATCATTAAACTGAGGTGTAGCTTGGTATGTTTTTATTTACCAAGCTACGCATTTTTACGCGACTAATCATTAAGGTTTTTCTGTCGAACTTCAGTTTGTAAAATAGTTTAAAAACACATTTAACATGTTATTAACAATTTAAATACACGTTTTGCGTGTTGTACTATGATAGTAGTTGGGTTTTGACACAAAAATAATAAGTTTATCATTAAACTGAGGTGTAGCTTGGTATGTTTTTATTTACCAAGCTACGCATTTCTACGCGACTAATCATTAAGGTTTTTCTGTCGAACTTCAGTTTGTAAAATAGTTTAAAAACATATTTAACATGTTATTAACAATTTAAATTGACGTTTTATGTGTTGTACTATGATAGTAGTTGGGTTTTGACACAAAAATAATAAGTTTATCATTAAACTGAGGTGTAGCTTGGTATGTTTTTATTTACCAAGCTACGCATTTTTACGCGACTAATCATTAAATTTTTTCTGTCAAACTTCAGTTTGTAAAATAGTTTAAAAACACATTTAACATGTTATTAACAATTTAAATACATGTTTTGCGTGTTGTACTATGATAGTAGTTGGGTTTTGACACAAAAATAATAAGTTTATCATTAAACTGAGGTGTAGCTTGGTATGTTTTTATTTACCAAGCTACGCATTTCTACGCGACTAATTTTTAAGGTTTTTCTGTCAAACTTCAGTTTGTAAAATAGTTTAAAAACACATTTAACATGATAGTAACAATTTAAATTGACGTTTTATGTGTTGTACTATGATAGTAGTTGGGTTTTGACACAAAAATAATAAGTTTATTATTAAACTGAGGTGTAGCTTGGTATGTTTTTATTTACCAAGCTACGCATTTTTACGCGACTAATTTTTAAGGTTTTTCTGTCGAACTTCAGTTTGTAAATTAGTTTAAAAACACATTTAACATGATAGTAACAATTTAAATACACGTTTTGCGTGTTGTACTATGATAGTAGTTGGGTTTTGACACAAAAATAATAAATTTATTATTAAACTGAGGTGTAGCTTGGTATGTTTTTATTTACCAAGCTACGCATTTCCACGCGACTAATTCTTAAGGTTTTTCTGTCAAACTTCAGTTTGTAAAATAGTTTAAAAACACATTTAACATGATAGTAACAATATGAATTGACGTTTTATGTGTTGTACTATGATAGTAGTTGGGTTTTGACACAAAAATAATAAGTTTATCATTAAACTGAGGTGTAGCTTGGTATGTTTTTATTTACCAAGCTACGCATTTTTACGCGACTAATCATTAAGGTTTTTCTGTCGAACTTCAGTTTGTAAAATAGTTTAAAAACATATTTAACATGTTATTAACAATTTAAATTGACGTTTTATGTGTTGTACTATGATAGTAGTTGGGTTTTGACACAAAAATAATAAGTTTATCATTAAACTGAGGTGTAGCTTGGTATGTTTTTATTTACCAAGCTACGCATTTTTACGCGACTAATTTTTAAGGTTTTTCTGTCGAACTTCAGTTTGTAAAATAGTTTAAAAACACATTGAACATGTTATTAACAATTTAAATTGACGTTTTATGTGTTGTACTATGATAGTAGTTGGGTTTTGACACAAAAATAATAAGTTTATTGTTAAGCTGAGGTGTAGCTTGGTACGTTTTTATTTACCAAGCTACGCATTTTTACGCGACTAATCATTAAGTTTTTTCTGTCGAACTTCAGTTTGTAAAATAGTTTAAAAACACATTTAACATGATAGTAACAATATGAATTGACGTTTTATGTGTTCTACTATGATAGTAGTTGGGTTTTGACACAAAAATAATAAGTTTCTTATTAAACTGAGGTGTAGCTTGGTATGTTTTTATTTACCAAGCTACGCATTTTTACGCGACTAATCATTAAGGTTTTTCTGTCAAACTTCAGTTTGTAAAATAGTTTAAAAACACATTTAACATGATAGTAAGAACTGAAATTGACGTTTTATGTGTTGTACTATGATAGTAGTTGGGTTTTGACACAAAAATAATAAGTTTATTATTAAACTGAGGTGTAGCTTGGTATGTTTTTATTTACCAAGCTACGCATTTTTACGCGACTAATCATTAAGTTTTTTCTGTCGAACTTCAGTTTGTAAATTAGTTTAAAAACACATTTAACATGATAGTAACAATATGAATTGACGTTTTATGTGTTCTACTATGATAGTAGTTGGGTTTTGACACAAAAATAATAAATTTATTATTAAACTGAGGTGTAGCTTGGTATGTTTTTATTTACCAAGCTACGCATTTTTACGCGACTAATCATTAAGGTTTTTCTGTCGAACTTCAGTTTGTAAAATAGTTTAAAAACACATTTAACATGATAGTAACAATTTAAATTGACGTTTTATGTGTTGTACTATGATAGTAGTTGGGTTTTGACACAAAAATAATAAGTTTATTATTAAACTGAGGTGTAGCTTGGTATGTTTTTATTTACCAAGCTACGCATTTCTACGCGACTAATCATTAAGTTTTTTCTGTCGAACTTCAGTTTGTAAATTAATTTAAAAACACATTGAACATGATAGTAACAATATGAATTGACGTTTTATGTGTTGTACTATGATAGTAGTTAGGTTTTGACACAAAAATAATAAGTTTATTATTAAACTGAGGTGTAGCTTGGTATGTTTTTATTTACCAAGCTACGCATTTTTACGCGACTAATTCTTAAGGTTTTTCTGTCGAACTTCAGTTTGTAAAATAGTTTAAAAACACATTTAACATGTTATTAACAATTTAAATTGACGTTTTGCGTGTTGTACTATGATAGTAGTTGGGTTTTGACACAAAAATAATAAGTTTATTATTAAACTGAGGTGTAGCTTGGTATGTTTTTATTTACCAAGCTACGCATTTCTACGCGACTAATTTTTAAGGTTTTTCTGTCAAACTTCAGTTTGTAAAATAGTTTAAAAACACATTTAACATGATAGTAACCATTTAAATTGACGTTTTATGTGTTGTACTATGATAGTAGTTGGGTTTTGACACAAAAATAATAAGTTTATCATTAAACTGAGGTGTAGCTTGGTATGTTTTTATTTACCAAGCTACGCATTTCTACGCGACTAATCATTAAGGTTTTTCTGTCGAACTTCAGTTTGTAAAATAGTTTAAAAACACATTTAACATGATAGTAACAATATGAATTGACGTTTTATGTGTTGTACTATGATAGTAGTTGGGTTTTGACACAAAAATAATAAGTTTATCATTAAACTGAGGTGTAGCTTGGTATGTTTTTATTTACCAAGCTACGCATTTCCACGCGACTAATTCTTAAGGTTTTTCTGTCAAACTTCAGTTTGTAAAATAGTTTAAAAACACATTTAACATGATAGTAACAATATGAATTGACGTTTTATGTGTTTTACTATGATAGTAGTTGGGTTTTGACACAAAAATAATAAGTTTATCATTAAACTGAGGTGTAGCTTGGTATGTTTTTATTTACCAAGCTACGCATTTTTACGCGACTAATCATTAAGGTTTTTCTGTCGAACTTCAGTTTGTAAAATAGTTTAAAAACATATTTAACATGTTATTAACAATTGAAATACACGTTTTATGTGTTGTACTATGATAGTAGTTGGGTTTTGACACAAAAATAATAAGTTTATCATTAAACTGAGGTGTAGCTTGGTATGTTTTTATTTACCAAGCTACGCATTTTTACGCGACTAATCATTAAGGTTTTTCTGTCGAACTTCAGTTTGTAAAATAGTTTAAAAACACATTTAACATGTTATTAACAATTTAAATACACGTTTTGCGTGTTGTACTATGATAGTAGTTGGGTTTTGACACAAAAATAATAAGTTTATCATTAAACTGAGGTGTAGCTTGGTATGTTTTTATTTACCAAGCTACGCATTTCTACGCGACTAATCATTAAGGTTTTTCTGTCGAACTTCAGTTTGTAAATTAGTTTAAAAACACATTTAACATGATAGTAACAATATGAATTGACGTTTTATGTGTTGTACTATGATAGTAGTTGGGTTTTGACACAAAAATAATAAGTTTATCATTAAACTGAGGTGTAGCTTGGTATGTTTTTATTTACCAAGCTACGCATTTTTACGCGACTAATTTTTAAGGTTTTTCTGTCGAACTTCAGTTTGTAAAATAGTTTAAAAACACATTGAACATGTTATTAACAATTTAAATTGACGTTTTATGTGTTGTACTATGATAGTAGTTGGGTTTTGACACAAAAATAATAAGTTTATCGTTAAGCTGAGGTGTAGCTTGGTACGTTTTTATTTACCAAGCTACGCATTTTTACGCGACTAATCATTAAGTTTTTTCTGTCGAACTTCAGTTTGTAAAATAGTTTAAAAACACATTTAACATGATAGTAACAATATGAATTGACGTTTTATGTGTTCTACTATGATAGTAGTTGGGTTTTGACACAAAAATAATAAGTTTCTTATTAAACTGAGGTGTAGCTTGGTATGTTTTTATTTACCAAGCTACGCATTTTTACGCGACTAATCATTAAGGTTTTTCTGTCAAACTTCAGTTTGTAAAATAGTTTAAAAACACATTTAACATGATAGTAACAATTGAAATTGACGTTTTATGTGTTGTACTATGATAGTAGTTGGGTTTTGACACAAAAATAATAAGTTTATTATTAAACTGAGGTGTAGCTTGGTATGTTTTTATTTACCAAGCTACGCATTTCTACGCGACTAATCATTAAGTTTTTTCTGTCGAACTTCAGTTTGTAAATTAGTTTAAAAACACATTTAACATGATAGTAACAATATGAATTGACGTTTTATGTGTTCTACTATGATAGTAGTTGGGTTTTGACACAAAAATAATAAGTTTATTATTAAACTGAGGTGTAGCTTGGTATGTTTTTATTTACCAAGCTACGCATTTTTACGCGACTAATCATTAAGGTTTTTCTGTCAAACTTCAGTTTGTAAAATAGTTTAAAAACACATTTAACATGATAGTAACAATTGAAATTGACGTTTTATGTGTTGTACTATGATAGTAGTTGGGTTTTGACACAAAAATAATAAGTTTATTATTAAACTGAGGTGTAGCTTGGTATGTTTTTATTTACCAAGCTACGCATTTCTACGCGACTAATCATTAAGTTTTTTCTGTCGAACTTCAGTTTGTAAATTAATTTAAAAACACATTTAACATGATAGTAACAATATGAATTGACGTTTTATGTGTTGTACTATGATAGTAGTTGGGTTTTGACACAAAAATAATAAGTTTATTATTAAACTGAGGTGTAGCTTGGTATGTTTTTATTTACCAAGCTACGCATTTTTACGCGACTAATTCTTAAGGTTTTTCTGTCGAACTTCAGTTTGTAAAATAGTTTAAAAACACATTTAACATGTTATTAACAATTTAAATTGACGTTTTGCGTGTTCTACTATGATAGTAGTTGGGTTTTGACACAAAAATAATAAGTTTATCATTAAACTGAGGTGTAGCTTGGTATGTTTTTATTTACCAAGCTACGCATTTCTACGCGACTAATTTTTAAGGTTTTTCTGTCAAACTTCAGTTTGTAAAATAGTTTAAAAACACATTTAACATGATAGTAACCATTTAAATTGACGTTTTATGTGTTGTACTATGATAGTAGTTGGGTTTTGACACAAAAATAATAAGTTTATCATTAAACTGAGGTGTAGCTTGGTATGTTTTTATTTACCAAGCTACGCATTTCTACGCGACTAATCATTAAGGTTTTTCTGTCGAACTTCAGTTTGTAAATTAGTTTAAAAACACATTTAACATGATAGTAACAATATGAATTGACGTTTTATGTGTTGTACTATGATAGTAGTTGGGTTTTGACACAAAAATAATAAGTTTATCATTAAACTGAGGTGTAGCTTGGTATGTTTTTATTTACCAAGCTACGCATTTCCACGCGACTAATTCTTAAGGTTTTTCTGTCAAACTTCAGTTTGTAAAATAGTTTAAAAACATATTTAACATGATAGTAACAATATGAATTGACGTTTTATGTGTTTTACTATGATAGTAGTTGGGTTTTGACACAAAAATAATAAGTTTATCATTAAACTGAGGTGTAGCTTGGTATGTTTTTATTTACCAAGCTACGCATTTTTACGCGACTAATCATTAAGGTTTTTCTGTCGAACTTCAGTTTGTAAAATAGTTTAAAAACATATTTAACATGTTATTAACAATTTAAATTGACGTTTTATGTGTTGTACTATGATAGTAGTTGGGTTTTGACACAAAAATAATAAGTTTATCATTAAACTGAGGTGTAGCTTGGTATGTTTTTATTTACCAAGCTACGCATTTTTACGCGACTAATCATTAAGGTTTTTCTGTCGAACTTCAGTTTGTAAAATAGTTTAAAAACACATTTAACATGTTATTAACAATTTAAATACACGTTTTGCGTGTTGTACTATGATAGTAGTTGGGTTTTGACACAAAAATAATAAGTTTATTATTAAACTGAGGTGTAGCTTGGTATGTTTTTATTTACCAAGCTACGCATTTCTACGCGACTAATCATTAAGGTTTTTCTGTCGAACTTCAGTTTGTAAATTAGTTTAAAAACACATTTAACATGATAGTAACAATATGAATTGACGTTTTATGTGTTGTACTATGATAGTAGTTGGGTTTTGACACAAAAATAATAAGTTTATCATTAAACTGAGGTGTAGCTTGGTATGTTTTTAGTTACCAAGCTACGCATTTCCACGCGACTAATTCTTAAGGTTTTTCTGTCAAACTTCAGTTTGTAAAATAGTTTAAAAACACATTTAACATGATAGTAACAATATGAATTGACGTTTTATGTGTTGTACTATGATAGTAGTTGGGTTTTGACACAAAAATAATAAGTTTATCATTAAACTGAGGTGTAGCTTGGTATGTTTTTATTTACCAAGCTACGCATTTTTACGCGACTAATCATTAAGGTTTTTCTGTCGAACTTCAGTTTGTAAAATAGTTTAAAAACATATTTAACATGTTATTAACAATTTAAATTGACGTTTTATGTGTTGTACTATGATAGTAGTTGGGTTTTGACACAAAAATAATAAGTTTATCATTAAACTGAGGTGTAGCTTGGTATGTTTTTATTTACCAAGCTACGCATTTTTACGCGACTAATCATTAAATTTTTTCTGTCAAACTTCAGTTTGTAAAATAGTTTAAAAACACATTTAACATGTTATTAACAATTTAAATACACGTTTTGCGTGTTGTACTATGATAGTAGTTGGGTTTTGACACAAAAATAATAAGTTTATCATTAAACTGAGGTGTAGCTTGGTATGTTTTTATTTACCAAGCTACGCATTTCTACGCGACTAATTTTTAAGGTTTTTCTGTCAAACTTCAGTTTGTAAAATAGTTTAAAAACACATTTAACATGATAGTAACAATTTAAATTGACGTTTTATGTGTTGTACTATGATAGTAGTTGGGTTTTGACACAAAAATAATAAGTTTATTATTAAACTGAGGTGTAGCTTGGTATGTTTTTATTTACCAAGCTACGCATTTTTACGCGACTAATTTTTAAGGTTTTTCTGTCGAACTTCAGTTTGTAAATTAGTTTAAAAACACATTTAACATGATAGTAACAATTTAAATACACGTTTTGCGTGTTGTACTATGATAGTAGTTGGGTTTTGACACAAAAATAATAAATTTATTATTAAACTGAGGTGTAGCTTGGTATGTTTTTATTTACCAAGCTACGCATTTCCACGCGACTAATTCTTAAGGTTTTTCTGTCAAACTTCAGTTTGTAAAATAGTTTAAAAACACATTGAACATGATAGTAACAATATGAATTGACGTTTTATGTGTTCTACTATGATAGTAGTTGGGTTTTGACACAAAAATAATAAGTTTATCATTAAACTGAGGTGTAGCTTGGTATGTTTTTATTTACCAAGCTACGCATTTTTACGCGACTAATCATTAAGGTTTTTCTGTCGAACTTCAGTTTGTAAAATAGTTTAAAAACATATTTAACATGTTATTAACAATTTAAATTGACGTTTTATGTGTTGTACTATGATAGTAGTTGGGTTTTGACACAAAAATAATAAGTTTATCATTAAACTGAGGTGTAGCTTGGTATGTTTTTATTTACCAAGCTACGCATTTTTACGCGACTAATTTTTAAGGTTTTTCTGTCGAACTTCAGTTTGTAAAATAGTTTAAAAACACATTGAACATGTTATTAACAATTTAAATTGACGTTTTATGTGTTGTACTATGATAGTAGTTGGGTTTTGACACAAAAATAATAAGTTTATCGTTAAGCTGAGGTGTAGCTTGGTACGTTTTTATTTACCAAGCTACGCATTTTTACGCGACTAATCATTAAGTTTTTTCTGTCGAACTTCAGTTTGTAAAATAGTTTAAAAACACATTTAACATGATAGTAACAATTTAAATTGACGTTTTATGTGTTCTACTATGATAGTAGTTGGGTTTTGACACAAAAATAATAAGTTTCTTATTAAACTGAGGTGTAGCTTGGTATGTTTTTATTTACCAAGCTACGCATTTTTACGCGACTAATCATTAAGTTTTTTCTGTCAAACTTCAGTTTGTAAAATAGTTTAAAAACACATTTAACATGATAGTAACAATTGAAATTGACGTTTTATGTGTTGTACTATGATAGTAGTTGGGTTTTGACACAAAAATAATAAGTTTATTATTAAACTGAGGTGTAGCTTGGTATGTTTTTATTTACCAAGCTACGCATTTTTACGCGACTAATCATTAAGTTTTTTCTGTCGAACTTCAGTTTGTAAATTAGTTTAAAAACACATTTAACATGATAGTAACAATATGAATTGACGTTTTATGTGTTGTACTATGATAGTAGTTGGGTTTTGACACAAAAATAATAAGTTTATTATTAAACTGAGGTGTAGCTTGGTATGTTTTTATTTACCAAGCTACGCATTTTTACGCGACTAATCATTAAGGTTTTTCTGTCGAACTTCAGTTTGTAAAATAGTTTAAAAACACATTTAACATGATAGTAACAATTTAAATTGACGTTTTATGTGTTGTACTATGATAGTAGTTGGGTTTTGACACAAAAATAATAAGTTTATTATTAAACTGAGGTGTAGCTTGGTATGTTTTTATTTACCAAGCTACGCATTTCTACGCGACTAATCATTAAGTTTTTTCTGTCGAACTTCAGTTTGTAAATTAATTTAAAAACACATTTAACATGATAGTAACAATATGAATTGACGTTTTATGTGTTGTACTATGATAGTAGTTGGGTTTTGACACAAAAATAATAAGTTTATTATTAAACTGAGGTGTAGCTTGGTATGTTTTTATTTACCAAGCTACGCATTTTTACGCGACTAATTCTTAAGGTTTTTCTGTCGAACTTCAGTTTGTAAAATAGTTTAAAAACACATTTAACATGTTATTAACAATTTAAATTGACGTTTTGCGTGTTCTACTATGATAGTAGTTGGGTTTTGACACAAAAATAATAAGTTTATCATTAAACTGAGGTGTAGCTTGGTATGTTTTTATTTACCAAGCTACGCATTTCTACGCGACTAATTTTTAAGGTTTTTCTGTCAAACTTCAGTTTGTAAAATAGTTTAAAAACACATTTAACATGATAGTAACAATTTAAATTGACGTTTTATGTGTTGTACTATGATAGTAGTTGGGTTTTGACACAAAAATAATAAGTTTATCATTAAACTGAGGTGTAGCTTGGTATGTTTTTATTTACCAAGCTACGCATTTCTACGCGACTAATCATTAAGGTTTTTCTGTCGAACTTCAGTTTGTAAAATAGTTTAAAAACACATTTAACATGATAGTAACAATATGAATTGACGTTTTATGTGTTGTACTATGATAGTAGTTGGGTTTTGACACAAAAATAATAAGTTTATCATTAAACTGAGGTGTAGCTTGGTATGTTTTTATTTACCAAGCTACGCATTTCCACGCGACTAATTCTTAAGGTTTTTCTGTCAAACTTCAGTTTGTAAAATAGTTTAAAAACACATTTAACATGATAGTAACAATATGAATTGACGTTTTATGTGTTTTACTATGATAGTAGTTGGGTTTTGACACAAAAATAATAAGTTTATCATTAAACTGAGGTGTAGCTTGGTATGTTTTTATTTACCAAGCTACGCATTTTTACGCGACTAATCATTAAGGTTTTTCTGTCGAACTTCAGTTTGTAAAATAGTTTAAAAACATATTTAACATGTTATTAACAATTTAAATTGACGTTTTATGTGTTGTACTATGATAGTAGTTGGGTTTTGACACAAAAATAATAAGTTTATCATTAAACTGAGGTGTAGCTTGGTATGTTTTTATTTACCAAGCTACGCATTTTTACGCGACTAATCATTAAGGTTTTTCTGTCGAACTTCAGTTTGTAAAATAGTTTAAAAACACATTTAACATGTTATTAACAATTTAAATACACGTTTTGCGTGTTGTACTATGATAGTAGTTGGGTTTTGACACAAAAATAATAAGTTTATCATTAAACTGAGGTGTAGCTTGGTATGTTTTTATTTACCAAGCTACGCATTTCTACGCGACTAATCATTAAGGTTTTTCTGTCGAACTTCAGTTTGTAAAATAGTTTAAAAACATATTTAACATGATAGTAACAATATGAATTGACGTTTTATGTGTTGTACTATGATAGTAGTTGGGTTTTGACACAAAAATAATAAGTTTATCATTAAACTGAGGTGTAGCTTGGTATGTTTTTATTTACCAAGCTACGCATTTCCACGCGACTAATTCTTAAGGTTTTTCTGTCAAACTTCAGTTTGTAAAATAGTTTAAAAACACATTTAACATGATAGTAACAATATGAATTGACGTTTTATGTGTTGTACTATGATAGTAGTTGGGTTTTGACACAAAAATAATAAGTTTATCATTAAACTGAGGTGTAGCTTGGTATGTTTTTATTTACCAAGCTACGCATTTTTACGCGACTAATCATTAAGGTTTTTCTGTCGAACTTCAGTTTGTAAAATAGTTTAAAAACATATTTAACATGTTATTAACAATTTAAATTGACGTTTTATGTGTTGTACTATGATAGTAGTTGGGTTTTGACACAAAAATAATAAGTTTATTATTAAACTGAGGTGTAGCTTGGTATGTTTTTATTTACCAAGCTACGCATTTTTACGCGACTAATCATTAAGTTTTTTCTGTCGAACTTCAGTTTGTAAAATAGTTTAAAAACACATTTAACATGTTATTAACAATTTAAATACACGTTTTGCGTGTTGTACTATGATAGTAGTTGGGTTTTGACACAAAAATAATAAGTTTATCATTAAACTGAGGTGTAGCTTGGTATGTTTCTATTTACCAAGCTACGCATTTCCACGCGACTAATTCTTAAGGTTTTTCTGTCAAACTTCAGTTTGTAAAATAGTTTAAAAACACATTTAACATGATAGTAACAATATGAATTGACGTTTTATGTGTTCTACTATGATAGTAGTTGGGTTTTGACACAAAAATAATAAGTTTATCATTAAACTGAGGTGTAGCTTGGTATGTTTTTATTTACCAAGCTACGCATTTTTACGCGACTAATCATTAAGGTTTTTCTGTCGAACTTCAGTTTGTAAAATAGTTTAAAAACATATTTAACATGTTATTAACAATTTAAATTGACGTTTTATGTGTTCTACTATGATAGTAGTTGGGTTTTGACACAAAAATAATAAGTTTATCATTAAACTGAGGTGTAGCTTGGTATGTTTTTATTTACCAAGCTACGCATTTTTACGCGACTAATCATTAAGGTTTTTCTGTCGAACTTCAGTTTGTAAAATAGTTTAAAAACACATTTAACATGTTATTAACAATTTAAATACACGTTTTGCGTGTTGTACTATGATAGTAGTTGGGTTTTGACACAAAAATAATAAGTTTATCATTAAACTGAGGTGTAGCTTGGTATGTTTTTATTTACCAAGCTACGCATTTCTACGCGACTAATCATTAAGGTTTTTCTGTCGAACTTCAGTTTGTAAATTAGTTTAAAAATACATTTAACATGATAGTAACAATTTAAATTGACGTTTTATGTGTTGTACTATGATAGTAGTTGGGTTTTGACACAAAAATAATAAGTTTATTATTAAACTGAGGTGTAGCTTGGTATGTTTTTATTTACCAAGCTACGCATTTTTACGCGACTAATCATTAAGTTTTTTCTGTCGAACTTCAGTTTGTAAATTAGTTTAAAAACACATTTAACATGATAGTAACAATATGAATTGACGTTTTATGTGTTCTACTATGATAGTAGTTGGGTTTTGACACAAAAATAATAAGTTTATTATTAAACTGAGGTGTAGCTTGGTATGTTTTTATTTACCAAGCTACGCATTTTTACGCGACTAATCATTAAGGTTTTTCTGTCGAACTTCAGTTTGTAAAATAGTTTAAAAACACATTTAACATGATAGTAACAATTTAAATTGACGTTTTATGTGTTGTACTATGATAGTAGTTGGGTTTTGACACAAAAATAATAAGTTTATTATTAAACTGAGGTGTAGCTTGGTATGTTTTTATTTACCAAGCTACGCATTTCTACGCGACTAATCATTAAGTTTTTTCTGTCGAACTTCAGTTTGTAAATTAATTTAAAAACACATTTAACATGATAGTAACAATATGAATTGACGTTTTATGTGTTGTACTATGATAGTAGTTGGGTTTTGACACAAAAATAATAAGTTTATTATTAAACTGAGGTGTAGCTTGGTATGTTTTTATTTACCAAGCTACGCATTTTTACGCGACTAATTCTTAAGGTTTTTCTGTCGAACTTCAGTTTGTAAAATAGTTTAAAAACACATTTAACATGTTATTAACAATTTAAATTGACGTTTTGCGTGTTCTACTATGATAGTAGTTGGGTTTTGACACAAAAATAATAAGTTTATCATTAAACTGAGGTGTAGCTTGGTATGTTTTTATTTACCAAGCTACGCATTTCTACGCGACTAATTTTTAAGGTTTTTCTGTCAAACTTCAGTTTGTAAAATAGTTTAAAAACACATTTAACATGATAGTAACCATTTAAATTGACGTTTTATGTGTTGTACTATGATAGTAGTTGGGTTTTGACACAAAAATAATAAGTTTATCATTAAACTGAGGTGTAGCTTGGTATGTTTTTATTTACCAAGCTACGCATTTCTACGCGACTAATCATTAAGGTTTTTCTGTCGAACTTCAGTTTGTAAAATAGTTTAAAAACACATTTAACATGTTATTAACAATTTAAATTGACGTTTTATGTGTTGTACTATGATAGTAGTTGGGTTTTGACACAAAAATAATAAGTTTATCATTAAACTGAGGTGTAGCTTGGTATGTTTTTATTTACCAAGCTACGCATTTCCACGCGACTAATTCTTAAGGTTTTTCTGTCAAACTTCAGTTTGTAAAATAGTTTAAAAACACATTTAACATGATAGTAACAATATGAATTGACGTTTTATGTGTTTTACTATGATAGTAGTTGGGTTTTGACACAAAAATAATAAGTTTATCATTAAACTGAGGTGTAGCTTGGTATGTTTTTATTTACCAAGCTACGCATTTTTACGCGACTAATCATTAAGGTTTTTCTGTCGAACTTCAGTTTGTAAAATAGTTTAAAAACATATTTAACATGTTATTAACAATTTAAATTGACGTTTTATGTGTTGTACTATGATAGTAGTTGGGTTTTGACACAAAAATAATAAGTTTATCATTAAACTGAGGTGTAGCTTGGTATGTTTTTATTTACCAAGCTACGCATTTTTACGCGACTAATCATTAAGGTTTTTCTGTCGAACTTCAGTTTGTAAAATAGTTTAAAAACACATTTAACATGTTATTAACAATTTAAATACACGTTTTGCGTGTTGTACTATGATAGTAGTTGGGTTTTGACACAAAAATAATAAGTTTATCATTAAACTGAGGTGTAGCTTGGTATGTTTTTATTTACCAAGCTACGCATTTCTACGCGACTAATCATTAAGGTTTTTCTGTCGAACTTCAGTTTGTAAATTAGTTTAAAAACACATTTAACATGATAGTAACAATATGAATTGACGTTTTATGTGTTCTACTATGATAGTAGTTGGGTTTTGACACAAAAATAATAAGTTTATCATTAAACTGAGGTGTAGCTTGGTATGTTTTTATTTACCAAGCTACGCATTTCCACGCGACTAATTCTTAAGGTTTTTCTGTCGAACTTCAGTTTGTAAAATAGTTTAAAAACACATTTAACATGATAGTAACAATATGAATTGACGTTTTATGTGTTGTACTATGATAGTAGTTGGGTTTTGACACAAAAATAATAAGTTTATCATTAAACTGAGGTGTAGCTTGGTATGTTTTTATTTACCAAGCTACGCATTTTTACGCGACTAATCATTAAGGTTTTTCTGTCGAACTTCAGTTTGTAAAATAGTTTAAAAACACATTTAACATGTTATTAACAATTTAAATTGACGTTTTATGTGTTGTACTATGATAGTAGTTGGGTTTTGACACAAAAATAATAAGTTTATCATTAAACTGAGGTGTAGCTTGGTATGTTTTTATTTACCAAGCTACGCATTTTTACGCGACTAATCATTAAGTTTTTTCTGTCGAACTTCAGTTTGTAAAATAGTTTAAAAACACATTTAACATGTTATTAACAATTTAAATACACGTTTTGCGTGTTGTACTATGATAGTAGTTGGGTTTTGACACAAAAATAATAAGTTTATCATTAAACTGAGGTGTAGCTTGGTATGTTTCTATTTACCAAGCTACGCATTTCCACGCGACTAATTCTTAAGGTTTTTCTGTCAAACTTCAGTTTGTAAAATAGTTTAAAAACACATTTAACATGATAGTAACAATATGAATTGACGTTTTATGTGTTCTACTATGATAGTAGTTGGGTTTTGACACAAAAATAATAAGTTTATCATTAAACTGAGGTGTAGCTTGGTATGTTTTTATTTACCAACCTACGCATTTTTACGCGACTAATCATTAAGGTTTTTCTGTCGAACTTCAGTTTGTAAAATAGTTTAAAAACATATTTAACATGTTATTAACAATTTAAATTGACGTTTTATGTGTTGTACTATGATAGTAGTTGGGTTTTGACACAAAAATAATAAGTTTATCATTAAACTGAGGTGTAGCTTGGTATGTTTTTATTTACCAAGCTACGCATTTTTACGCGACTAATCATTAAGGTTTTTCTGTCGAACTTCAGTTTGTAAAATAGTTTAAAAACACATTTAACATGTTATTAACAATTTAAATACACGTTTTGCGTGTTGTACTATGATAGTAGTTGGGTTTTGACACAAAAATAATAAGTTTATCATTAAACTGAGGTGTAGCTTGGTATGTTTTTATTTACCAAGCTACGCATTTCTACGCGACTAATCATTAAGGTTTTTCTGTCGAACTTCAGTTTGTAAATTAGTTTAAAAACACATTTAACATGATAGTAACAATATGAATTGACGTTTTATGTGTTCTACTATGATAGTAGTTGGGTTTTGACACAAAAATAATAAGTTTATCATTAAACTGAGGTGTAGCTTGGTATGTTTTTATTTACCAAGCTACGCATTTCCACGCGACTAATTCTTAAGGTTTTTCTGTCAAACTTCAGTTTGTAAAATAGTTTAAAAACACATTTAACATGATAGTAACAATATGAATTGACGTTTTATGTGTTGTACTATGATAGTAGTTGGGTTTTGACACAAAAATAATAAGTTTATCATTAAACTGAGGTGTAGCTTGGTATGTTTTTATTTACCAAGCTACGCATTTTTACGCGACTAATCATTAAGGTTTTTCTGTCGAACTTCAGTTTGTAAAATAGTTTAAAAACATATTTAACATGTTATTAACAATTTAAATTGACGTTTTATGTGTTGTACTATGATAGTAGTTGGGTTTTGACACAAAAATAATAAGTTTATCATTAAACTGAGGTGTAGCTTGGTATGTTTTTATTTACCAAGCTACGCATTTTTACGCGACTAATCATTAAGTTTTTTCTGTCGAACTTCAGTTTGTAAAATAGTTTAAAAACACATTTAACATGTTATTAACAATTTAAATACACGTTTTGCGTGTTGTACTATGATAGTAGTTGGGTTTTGACACAAAAATAATAAGTTTATCATTAAACTGAGGTGTAGCTTGGTATGTTTTTATTTACCAAGCTACGCATTTCTACGCGACTAATTTTTAAGGTTTTTCTGTCAAACTTCAGTTTGTAAAATAGTTTAAAAACACATTTAACATGATAGTAACAATATGAATTGACGTTTTATGTGTTGTACTATGATAGTAGTTGGGTTTTGACACAAAAATAATAAGTTTATTATTAAACTGAGGTGTAGCTTGGTATGTTTTTATTTACCAAGCTACGCATTTTTACGCGACTAATTTTTAAGGTTTTTCTGTCGAACTTCAGTTTGTAAATTAGTTTAAAAACACATTTAACATGATAGTAACAATTTAAATACACGTTTTGCGTGTTGTACTATGATAGTAGTTGGGTTTTGACACAAAAATAATAAATTTATTATTAAACTGAGGTGTAGCTTGGTATGTTTTTATTTACCAAGCTACGCATTTCCACGCGACTAATTCTTAAGGTTTTTCTGTCAAACTTCAGTTTGTAAAATAGTTTAAAAATACATTTAACATGATAGTAACAATATGAATTGACGTTTTATGTGTTGTACTATGATAGTAGTTGGGTTTTGACACAAAAATAATAAGTTTATCATTAAACTGAGGTGTAGCTTGGTATGTTTTTATTTACCAAGCTACGCATTTTTACGCGACTAATCATTAAGGTTTTTCTGTCGAACTTCAGTTTGTAAAATAGTTTAAAAACATATTTAACATGTTATTAACAATTTAAATTGACGTTTTATGTGTTGTACTATGATAGTAGTTGGGTTTTGACACAAAAATAATAAGTTTATCATTAAACTGAGGTGTAGCTTGGTATGTTTTTATTTACCAAGCTACGCATTTTTACGCGACTAATTTTTAAGGTTTTTCTGTCAAACTTCAGTTTGTAAAATAGTTTAAAAACACATTGAACATGTTATTAACAATTTAAATTGACGTTTTATGTGTTGTACTATGATAGTAGTTGGGTTTTGACACAAAAATAATAAGTTTATCGTTAAGCTGAGGTGTAGCTTGGTACGTTTTTATTTACCAAGCTACGCATTTTTACGCGACTAATCATTAAGTTTTTTCTGTCGAACTTCAGTTTGTAAAATAGTTTAAAAACACATTTAACATGATAGTAACAATTTAAATTGACGTTTTATGTGTTCTACTATGATAGTAGTTGGGTTTTGACACAAAAATAATAAGTTTCTTATTAAACTGAGGTGTAGCTTGGTATGTTTTTATTTACCAAGCTACGCATTTTTACGCGACTAATCATTAAGGTTTTTCTGTCGAACTTCAGTTTGTAAAATAGTTTAAAAACACATTTAACATGATAGTAACAATTGAAATTGACGTTTTATGTGTTGTACTATGATAGTAGTTGGGTTTTGACACAAAAATAATAAGTTTATTATTAAACTGAGGTGTAGCTTGGTATGTTTTTATTTACCAAGCTACGCATTTTTACGCGACTAATCATTAAGTTTTTTCTGTCGAACTTCAGTTTGTAAATTAGTTTAAAAACACATTTAACATGATAGTAACAATATGAATTGACGTTTTATGTGTTGTACTATGATAGTAGTTGGGTTTTGACACAAAAATAATAAGTTTATCATTAAACTGAGGTGTAGCTTGGTATGTTTTTATTTACCAAGCTACGCATTTTTACGCGACTAATCATTAAGGTTTTTCTGTCGAACTTCAGTTTGTAAAATAGTTTAAAAACACATTTAACATGATAGTAACAATTTAAATTGACGTTTTATGTGTTGTACTATGATAGTAGTTGGGTTTTGACACAAAAATAATAAGTTTATTATTAAACTGAGGTGTAGCTTGGTATGTTTTTATTTACCAAGCTACGCATTTCTACGCGACTAATCATTAAGTTTTTTCTGTCGAACTTCAGTTTGTAAATTAATTTAAAAACACATTTAACATGATAGTAACAATATGAATTGACGTTTTATGTGTTGTACTATGATAGTAGTTGGGTTTTGACACAAAAATAATAAGTTTATTATTAAACTGAGGTGTAGCTTGGTATGTTTTTATTTACCAAGCTACGCATTTTTACGCGACTAATTCTTAAGGTTTTTCTGTCGAACTTCAGTTTGTAAAATAGTTTAAAAACACATTTAACATGTTATTAACAATTTAAATTGACGTTTTGCGTGTTCTACTATGATAGTAGTTGGGTTTTGACACAAAAATAATAAGTTTATCATTAAACTGAGGTGTAGCTTGGTATGTTTTTATTTACCAAGCTACGCATTTCTACGCGACTAATTTTTAAGGTTTTTCTGTCAAACTTCAGTTTGTAAAATAGTTTAAAAACACATTTAACATAATAGTAACCATTTAAATTGACGTTTTATGTGTTGTACTATGATAGTAGTTGGGTTTTGACACAAAAATAATAAGTTTATCATTAAACTGAGGTGTAGCTTGGTATGTTTTTATTTACCAAGCTACGCATTTCCACGCGACTAATTCTTAAGGTTTTTCTGTCAAACTTCAGTTTGTAAAATAGTTTAAAAACACATTTAACATGATAGTAACAATATGAATTGACGTTTTATGTGTTTTACTATGATAGTAGTTGGGTTTTGACACAAAAATAATAAGTTTATCATTAAACTGAGGTGTAGCTTGGTATGTTTTTATTTACCAAGCTACGCATTTTTACGCGACTAATCATTAAGGTTTTTCTGTCGAACTTCAGTTTGTAAAATAGTTTAAAAACATATTTAACATGTTATTAACAATTTAAATTGACGTTTTATGTGTTGTACTATGATAGTAGTTGGGTTTTGACACAAAAATAATAAGTTTATCATTAAACTGAGGTGTAGCTTGGTATGTTTTTATTTACCAAGCTACGCATTTTTACGCGACTAATCATTAAGGTTTTTCTGTCAAACTTCAGTTTGTAAAATAGTTTAAAAACACATTTAACATGTTATTAACAATTTAAATACACGTTTTATGTGTTGTACTATGATAGTAGTTGGGTTTTGACACAAAAATAATAAGTTTATCATTAAACTGAGGTGTAGCTTGGTATGTTTTTATTTACCAAGCTACGCATTTTTACGCGACTAATTTTTAAGGTTTTTCTGTCAAACTTCAGTTTGTAAAATAGTTTAAAAACACATTTAACATGATAGTAACAATTTAAATTGACGTTTTATGTGTTCTACTATGATAGTAGTTGGGTTTTGACACAAAAATAATAAGTTTATTATTAAACTGAGGTGTAGCTTGGTATGTTTTTATTTACCAAGCTACGCATTTTTACGCGACTAATCATTAAGTTTTTTCTGTCGAACTTCAGTTTGTAAATTAGTTTAAAAACACATTTAACATGATAGTAACAATTTAAATACACGTTTTGCGTGTTGTACTATGATAGTAGTTGGGTTTTGACACAAAAATAATAAATTTATTATTAAACTGAGGTGTAGCTTGGTATGTTTTTATTTACCAAGCTACGCATTTCCACGCGACTAATTCTTAAGGTTTTTCTGTCGAACTTCAGTTTGTAAAATAGTTTAAAAACACATTTAACATGATAGTAACAATATGAATTGACGTTTTATGTGTTGTACTATGATAGTAGTTGGGTTTTGACACAAAAATAATAAGTTTATCATTAAACTGAGGTGTAGCTTGGTATGTTTTTATTTACCAAGCTACGCATTTTTACGCGACTAATCATTAAGGTTTTTCTGTCGAACTTCAGTTTGTAAAATAGTTTAAAAACATATTTAACATGTTATTAACAATTTAAATTGACGTTTTATGTGTTCTACTATGATAGTAGTTGGGTTTTGACACAAAAATAATAAGTTTATCATTAAACTGAGGTGTAGCTTGGTATGTTTTTATTTACCAAGCTACGCATTTTTACGCGACTAATTTTTAAGGTTTTTCTGTCGAACTTCAGTTTGTAAAATAGTTTAAAAACACATTGAACATGTTATTAACAATTTAAATTGACGTTTTATGTGTTGTACTATGATAGTAGTTGGGTTTTGACACAAAAATAATAAGTTTATCATTAAGCTGAGGTGTAGCTTGGTACGTTTTTATTTACCAAGCTACGCATTTTTACGCGACTAATCATTAAGTTTTTTCTGTCGAACTTCAGTTTGTAAAATAGTTTAAAAACACATTTAACATGATAGTAACAATTTAAATTGACGTTTTATGTGTTGTACTATGATAGTAGTTGGGTTTTGACACAAAAATAATAAGTTTATTATTAAACTGAGGTGTAGCTTGGTATGTTTTTATTTACCAAGCTACGCATTTTTACGCGACTAATTTTTAAGGTTTTTCTGTCAAACTTCAGTTTGTAAAATAGTTTAAAAACACATTTAACATGATAGTAACAATTGAAATTGACGTTTTATGTGTTGTACTATGATAGTAGTTGGGTTTTGACACAAAAATAATAAGTTTATTATTAAACTGAGGTGTAGCTTGGTATGTTTTTATTTACCAAGCTACGCATTTTTACGCGACTAATCATTAAGTTTTTTCTGTCGAACTTCAGTTTGTAAATTAGTTTAAAAACACATTTAACATGATAGTAACAATATGAATTGACGTTTTATGTGTTCTACTATGATAGTAGTTGGGTTTTGACACAAAAATAATAAGTTTATTATTAAACTGAGGTGTAGCTTGGTATGTTTTTATTTACCAAGCTACGCATTTTTACGCGACTAATCATTAAGGTTTTTCTGTCGAACTTCAGTTTGTAAAATAGTTTAAAAACACATTGAACATGTTATTAACAATTTAAATACACGTTTTGCGTGTTGTACTATGATAGTAGTTGGGTTTTGACACAAAAATAATAAGTTTATTATTAAACTGAGGTGTAGCTTGGTATGTTTTTATTTACCAAGCTACGCATTTTTACGCGACTAATCATTAAGTTTTTTCTGTCAAACTTCAGTTTGTAAAATAGTTTAAAAACACATTTAACATGATAGTAACAATATGAATTGACGTTTTATGTGTTCTACTATGATAGTAGTTGGGTTTTGACACAAAAATAATAAGTTTATTATTAAACTGAGGTGTAGCTTGGTATGTTTTTATTTACCAAGCTACGCATTTTTACGCGACTAATCATTAAGTTTTTTCTGTCGAACTTCAGTTTGTAAAATAGTTTAAAAACACATTTAACATGATAGTAACAATTTAAATTGACGTTTTATGTGTTCTACTATGATAGTAGTTGGGTTTTGACACAAAAATAATAAGTTTATTATTAAACTGAGGTGTAGCTTGGTATGTTTTTATTTACCAAGCTACGCATTTCTACGCGACTAAACATTAAGGTTTTTCTGTCAAACTTCAGTTTGTAAATTAGTTTAAAAACACATTTAACATGATAGTAACAATATGAATTGACGTTTTATGTGTTCTACTATGATAGTAGTTGGGTTTTGACACAAAAATAATAAGTTTATTATTAAACTGAGGTGTAGCTTGGTATGTTTTTATTTACCAAGCTACGCATTTTTACGCGACTAATTCTTAAGGTTTTTCTGTCGAACTTCAGTTTGTAAAATAGTTTAAAAACACATTGAACATGTTATTAACAATTTAAATTGACGTTTTGCGTGTTCTACTATGATAGTAGTTGGGTTTTGACACAAAAATAATAAGTTTATCATTAAACTGAGGTGTAGCTTGGTATGTTTTTATTTACCAAGCTACGCATTTCTACGCGACTAATTTTTAAGGTTTTTCTGTCAAACTTCAGTTTGTAAAATAGTTTAAAAACACATTTAACATAATAGTAACCATTTAAATTGACGTTTTATGTGTTGTACTATGATAGTAGTTGGGTTTTGACACAAAAATAATAAGTTTATCATTAAACTGAGGTGTAGCTTGGTATGTTTTTATTTACCAAGCTACGCATTTCTACGCGACTAATCATTAAGTTTTTTCTGTCGAACTTTAGTTTGTAAATTAGTTTAAAAACACATTTAACA
Organism: Diplosoma virens; assembly: GCA_963680785.1. Taxonomy (NCBI): domain Eukaryota; kingdom Metazoa; phylum Chordata; class Ascidiacea; order Aplousobranchia; family Didemnidae; genus Diplosoma; species Diplosoma virens. The sequence continues at coordinate 29,230,805 of OY796896.1, read as the reverse complement.
TGATAGTAACAATATGAATTGACGTTTTATGTGTTGTACTATGATAGTAGTTGGGTTTTGACACAAAAATAATAAGTTTATCATTAAACTGAGGTGTAGCTTGGTATGTTTTTATTTACCAAGCTACGCATTTCCACGCGACTAATCATTAAGGTTTTTCTGTCAAACTTCAGTTTGTAAAATAGTTTAAAAACACATTTAACATGATAGTAACAATATGAATTGACGTTTTATGTGTTGTACTATGATAGTAGTTGGGTTTTGACACAAAAATAATAACTTTGCTGTTGAACTAAGGTGTAGCTTGGTATTTAGTAATTACGTTTGGGTGTAGCTTAGTGTAGCTTGGTTGTAGCTTGGCGTAGCTTGCACGTAGCTTGGTGTAGGACGGTGTAGCTTGGGTTTTAGTAATACCGTGTTTAAAGTAAGCTTGTTTTTAAGCAACCAATTTTCAATTTTTTTAAGTTCTTTATTGACCACTTTTTCTACTGAAGATGAGTTATTACCAGAGGCAAAAAGTGCTGTATCATCAGCAAAAAGAAGAGTTTTTAAGCTTGAAACATTTGGAAGATCATTTACGTATAGGAGAAATAAAATAGGGCCAAGGACACTACCTTGTGGGACACCATGATTTATTAAATTTTTATCTGATTTAGTTGAATTTATACATGTAAATTGATATCTGTTTGCTAGATATGAAGAAATTAAATTAAAAGGTAGCCCCCTAATACCCATTGCAATTAATTTTTGTTTTAAAACAGTGTGGTCTACTGTATCAAAAGCTTTTTTCAAATCAAGAAAAATTCCAAGAGTAATTTTATTGTTTGCCTGCTGATAACGCAAGTAATTTTCTAGTTCAATAAGTGCATCACTAGTGCTTTTGTTTTCCTGAAAACCATATTGATTTTCTGATATGATTTTGTACTTATTAATAAAATCAGTTAAATTATGTTTAAGAATTTTTTCAAAAATTTTTGAAAAGTGGGGTAAGATGGAAATTGGCCTGTAATTTGAAGCAATATCTCTATCACCACCTTTATAAATTGGTAATACTTTGGCAGTTTTTAATGCACTTGGAAAACACCTTTATTAATACAATTCTTGATTAAAATAATATAATGTAGGTGCTATTACGTTTTTACTTAATTTAAGAATTTTTACAGGTATATCATATGTATCATCACATTTACTGTTGTCTAATAAATTAATTTCTCTTATGATATCTTCATCAATTACTGGTTTAATAAATAATGAAGAGCAAGTGGAAACAGTATTTAATGGTTTTGAAGGTCTTGTTTTTGGAAGAGAATTTGCCAATTTTGCTGCTATTGATGTAAAATAGTTGTTTAGACATGAAGATATGTCTTTAGGTGAAAATAAGTTTTTATTAGACTCTGGACACTTAATGTTTGTAATTAAACTACCATTGGCAGGTTTTCGTATTATGTTTTTAATCATTTTCCATGTATTTTTGCTGTTGTTTTTGTTAAGTTCCAACTGATACTGAAAATAATTTTGTTTTGATTGTTGTTTTACATGTGTTAGTATGTTATTATATTGTTTGTATTTTTTGTAATGGATATATGTATGTGAATGTTTACAAGAAATTTGATAAAGTCTATTTTTCTCTTTTATACTTTTTTGAATACTTTTTGTTAGCCAAGGTTTAAAATAAAATTTAATTTTCTTTCTAGAAAGTTTTTGTTTTGGAGCATGAGTCTCGAGACATTTTAGAAATATATTCAAAAATTCTGAAAATTCTGCTTCTGTGTCTGAAAAGTTATTACCTAGGTTGCTTTTGTCTAAGCCTTTTGTTAAAGAATCTAAAAAATCAACTTCAGAAAAATTTGAAAAATCTCGTTTCAATATTTCACATGGTGGTCTACTTGCTGGTGAAACCTTATTTGTAGGTATCATCACAAAAACTGGATTATGATCACTTATATCATAAGATATTGAGCCAGAAACAATATTACTTGCGGAATTATTACAGTATATATGATATAATAATGATGCAGTTTGCATGTTCATGTACCTTGTAGGACAATTTATAAGATTAATTACACCTAGTGATTCAAGAGATTCTTTATATTGAATGATTGAGGGAGCATCACTTAATAAATTTATGTTAAAATCACCCAGTATAAAATAGCTTAATCCTTCTAAATTTATTTTTTCTATGACACATTCTAATTAAAGTTGGAAGTTAGATATTGATAAATGAGGATGGAAGTAAATCCCCCCCACAACATAAGCTTTATTACAATTATTAGATTTAATTTCAACCCAAATATCTTCAACTAAGTCTTCATTCAAGCATAAATCAGGATGAATTTTATAATTTAATGGTGTTTTTAAATATATGCCAATACGTCCACTGTTTGTTGGAGAATTTGATGAATGAAAATGATAATTTTTAATAGATGTAATATTATAGTTTATATTTTTAAGTTTTGTTTCACTAATTACCATCACTTCTGGAGAGCAGGGCAACAACCCAAGTAATTCATCAATTTTATTTATGTTTTTATTAAGACTCCTTACATTCATATGAAGAAAAATATTATGTTTTGTGTAACTTGTTTCACAGAGTAATTTAGAAAATTCAGAGATATATACTCAAATTTGGTTTGCATACTGATTCATGTATGTTGAACATTTAAAAAGAAAAAAAACAACTAAACATGTTTATATTACATTAAGAAATTAATGACTTACAGAAGTTGATCAATATCAGATTTGCAGGTAATTTTGATTCTTTCACTAGTGGTGTTTTTTTTGATATATAGATCACCATTGTATGTCCAAAGAAATTGATATTTTGAGGTAATTTTTTTTTATATGCTAAGGAGAACAGCTTTTTTCTTCCTGGAGTTAAATTTTCGTTGATGAATAGGTTTTTCATTCCATCAATGCCATAGTCTCATACTCCAATTAAATTTTTTCTTTTTTGAAATATTAAATTCCTTATGTCTCTGTTTGTAAATTTGGCAATTATAATTGGAGGGTTATTTGACAAAGATTTTGGAAGATGATGGGATGTTAAAATGTCATTTTCTTTTAGATTGATGTTTAGTTTTTTTGCCATGGTTTTGATGATATGGTTAGTATTTTCATTTGGATTAAGGGGGATACCGTGAAATTCTAAATTTTCTCTTCTGTTGTACTGGTCCAAATCATCTCTCATTTTTTCCTCTTCAATTAATTGATCTTTGAGACATTGGTTTTCTTTCATTAAATCATCAGTTTTTTTTTGTAGGTCAAGTTTCATTAATTTTGATTCATTATTTTTTAAGCATTCAAATTCATCATTTAAAAACTTCTGACTTTTTATTACATTTTCAATTTTTTTTTCTTGATCTTTTAGTTTTGAAAATACTTCATCAATTTTATTATTAAATTTTATTTCTTGTCTCTTCAGTGCTTCTTCGATTGTTTCTTGAATATGGGTCTTTATATTATTTTCCATTTCTTTCATCATGTTGATAATTTTCCTGGTTGGAGCTATAACTTCACAATTTTTAAATGAAAATTTATACTATATTTATACAACAAAAAAAATTTAATTACCAAAACCTTAATTTGTTAAAAAACCCAGTGGATCTGTTCAACCCTATTGGATGAAGATTTTTGGACGATTCTCGTGAAACGCATCTCAATTAAAATTTTTCAATAAGGGAGACAAGAATCAGTCCAAATTTATTAAAAACTTATTTATTTTAAATTTAAAATAAATAAGTTTTTAATAAATTTGGACTGATTCTTGTCTCCCTTATTGAAAAATTTTAATTACCAAAACCTTATTCAAATAGAATTAAGCGACAAAATAAAATGTGAAATGTTTTTTTAAATTACGAGATAATATAAAAAGTGAAATCATTTTTTTTAGTCATCACTGGACTTTCATAAAAAATTGTTTGGCTTTGAGTCCATAGCTTTGACAAATTTAGTCTAGGGTTCCATCTGTTCCAACAAGTTAAAAAAACCCTGTTCTACTTCATTTTATTTACAGTTACAATTTATCTGTTTGGTTGTTCACATCTGCTCATGCTCCAATCCTAATGATAACCAAATCATAAGTTATATTTTCAATTTTAAGTTCTTTGTTTATCTTTCATTTTTAACAGTACATTGTTTTTATCACAGATGATACTTAACTGCTACCACAGTATTACAGTGCTACTCAGAGTATTTTTTTAGTTATTACTATTGTTAATTTTCAATAAAGAATTGCACTTTCACGATTATATTCAAATTAAAATGCCATTAATTGTCCCAAATGCAATTACTCAAATATGTGCATATCAAAAAGATGAATATTATATCAATAGTCTAAAAGGTAACATTAATAACATGTTTAGTTATGATATTCATATTTAGTACCTAAAGTAAATATAAATTAAATTTTGATTGTAACAAATATATAATGGTGGTAATATGAGACTATTTGTCAAGATGTAAAAATTTTAGGTCTCTTCAAAAAGTCACTGTAAGTGATTTTTTTCAGTGAAACTAACCCAAATCCCCTTTTCAGCACCAGGATAGCATAAAGAAGAAACTAAGAGAAAAAGTATCTTTCAAGAAGCAATAATGACTGCCAGAAGTATCTGGGTTAGTTTCACAAACAATAATCGCATACGTTGGACCTAAAATTTTTGGGTCTTGTTCACCCTTTGCCATTACTAACTTTGCAGAGTTTTGGGATTCTTTAAAATTTAAAAGTTTATGAAGTAAGCACAGTGAATATGATATGAATAGTGAATATGAATAGTAAATTATATAATAATTTTGTTTAATGTAATCTTGAATTTACGAAATGTGTGACTTGCAGATATGATTTTGATTGGTTAATTGGTATCATTTGTGAGTAAACCTATAAAGATAAAGATATGAAAATTCACTTTATGATATTAAATAAAAGCACCAAATGTTTAATCTGCCATGCACATCAACAAACATGTTGGCTTCCCTTTCATGACATTATTTGTTTAATTTCTGTGCCAAACATGCATAGTTTTTCTGTATATATGAGATTAAAAACTTGGCAATGAAGTAAACAACCAAATTCGTCAAAGTGTTGACAAACAACAAAGACAAATTGACTGTTATTGATACTGCTGCTTATTATTAGCAAAGTTTATTGTGTTTAGTAATTGTATAGCTGCCAATTTGTCTTTTCGAATGCACCTTATTTGTCTATTTCTAGGATTTATATATCATTACACAAAGCATTTTTTCATTACATCAGACTTGTTAAACAAAATTTAACAGATGCTATAATTTAAAAATTACAAAAAATGGTCTTAGATAAAATATGTTGTCTACAGGGCATTACCTAAAGTTTAACCTTGCTAAACTAAATTATTCAATGTTTGAAATTAACAAATTTTGCCTAATTTTTGCATTTTTGCTTAAAGCCAGAATTGACCATCTTTATAACCTTTGACTTTTTATAGTGAAATTGCACATGATACCTTTTTTTAAAAATTTGGCTTAGTTACTATCACTTAAAAAAATGAGTTGTTAGTTAATTTAATCTAGTTTAGAAGTAATAAGATTTGGTCAAAAATAAATAATTTGCACCCCTGCAGGTTAACTCCCAAATGAAATGCTTAATAACTTCACGGTTTTTGAATTAATTTAACTAAAATTTTGCAGATGTTCATCAGATAAGATAGTGAAAATTTGCACAAAATTTTAAGAAAATTAGAGGGTGTTTTTCACTCTTTGTGATAATTGACATGGAATAGCCCAGTTTGTTTTTTATTCATTCTGAATAGCATTTCAGTTTTAGTTCCACTTAACCCTTTGAGTACTGGAAACTATTTCTAAAAGGACCTTGAGGAATTTATTGGAAATCATAGTGCAATGCTGATTATGTTTTATTTCAAAATGTAAATATAGCATGTATGAAACACTGTTCAAATTAGATAAAAACATGATTTTATGGTGGAGCATTTGTATAAGCTTATTTAAGCACTACACAGTATAACATATATTTAAACCTAATTTTAACACAAAGAGCACTACAAGGCACTAAAAAAAGACAAATATGACACAAATTATCAATGATAAACTGACATTATAGTGAGATCAGCATTGCACATCAAATAAACAGGCTCATCCAGACTCTTTTGTCCACCCTCTTCCTAGAATATATTTTTAAAAGTCACATACAGCTGATAATTGAGCCCTTTTATTGCCTCCACCCTTTTTTGTTCTACATCAATTATGCCCAAACTAAAGATAGGAGAGTATTAGTTCCTTTAAATTCGGTTAGAGTACCTTATGTCTGACCCATACAAGAGGTTCTAAACATTTTTTTAGCAATGTGGACTAAAGTTGCTTCCCGCATTCATGGGTAACCCAGTTATAATCGACTTGAGTCACTTCCTGCACTCAAAAGGTTAAAGTGTGGCAAGTACTTTGTGTTACTGGCACCTTTGGACTGTTGTTTAAGTTATCAAGGGTCAGGTTGACATCTTTAGGAAGTTAATTTTATAATAAGGTAGAATTGTTTGAACAAACTATCAAGTTTATTATATTAGTCATCGAGGTGCTAATTATACTTAAAGTTAGTCAGTATAAAGTTGTTCAGTAATTATTTATAGTTGATTGATGCTGTGAATTGCTTTGGACATTTGTGAAGCTTGAGAGTCAAGTTTCAATGAGAGTTGATCAACTTTTTTTGATTTTGTAAATGTTTGATTCTTTATAGTAAGAAACTACGGTTTCTTACTGTTTGTTGAGGAAAATTTTTGATAGAATTCATTCAGAGCTTAGTCAAAACTAACTGTATGATGAACTTAAGTCTCATGGCAAACTATTTCTTGAGCTGGCATTAAAAAAAAAATAAACACAGCTTTACTTCAGAGAAGGTATTTGCGTTACCTAGTTCAACTGATCTTTCAACATTTCCAAGTAAAGTTGTGACAAACAGTTTCAATTAAATGAATTGATTTTAAAGCAGTTTATTTGCTAGTTAGTAGTTTGTGTAAAATTATCCATGTGTATCTTGTAATGACTTCCAACCTTTGTAATGTATCATAGTACCATCTAGAATAAAAGAAGCATGTCTTGCCAGAATAATTTTTTTTAATTGAAGACATATGTATATTCTGATTCAAGCAGCTCATATACTTAGAGCCCCAATTTAGTGGACTTTTAGAATAAAAGTGATAGAAAGCTTTTTTCAAACAAACTGTGTTTTCATTAAAACATGATTGTCTGGGAAATGAATTTTAATAGCATTTTCTAATGAAGAAACAGTTTTATTTTGATCTAATAAATCTTTAAGCTATTCATTTTTCTTATAAAATAAATGCTCTTTTAACTGCAATTTTATTATAAATATTTCTTTAGATAGAGAAATATTCTTGTTAGTTTTCAATCAAAATTTACTGTAATGGATAATAATTTTATAAGATTTCTAGAGGTCTAGTAAACTTATTAAAATCAATAAATATACATAAAAAATATATTTCAAAAATTTAAACTTTTTATTATTTTTTCAAGTTATATTCCTTAAAAACTTTAAATGTTTCTTTACAGGGATTTTGTTGCAAGCTGTTAAAAGTATTCTTGGTGAAAATTTTTCTTTAATGTGGAGTAAAGAAGTGAATGTCTTGGCTGATGTGGTTTATTATACTTTGACCACTGTTGGAAGCTTGCAAACTCTTGGTGAAGAATACACCAATATTATTCAGGTTACATGTTTATAGATAAGCAATGTCAAATGATTAAATGTTTATAAGGCCTTGTCTACACTACGCATAGTTTTTCAGAAGATGTTCTGGCTTAGAAATATTATAAATAAATACTATTAGGCTGAGAAACTATGCCTAGTGTAGACAAGGCCTAAAGCAGGATAGGATTTTAGTTTCTTGTTTAAATTTTCATCTCACTTAATTATCAGCTTATTGCAACAAGAGCATTTTTTAATTCAAAAAACATTAAAAAAAAATAAAATTATAGATTTTTTAACCAATGTGCTGTAGCACAATAATTATAAATCTTTAAATTAAGTCTGCATGTATGTTTTGAAAATGTCATTGCATAAAATAATGCAATTTATTAATTGGTTTAACTGATTTTTATAATATAGAAAGTTTTCAAAACACCAAAAATTAGTACTCATATAATCAGCAGGTGTGACATATCTCTAATGGTTTATAGATCCCAGTATTAAAACCATAGCTTTAATTGTGTTTATGTTTTTCAAGTAAGGCATTGCTTCTAGAAAACAAATGCTTTAAAAAATTTTATATTACTTATTAATAACACAGTTCAACATTTTTGAACAAACTTCATTAGGATTTGGACTTAAGAAGGCTCAGAGGATAATTATGGAATGTTGATTTTAAAAATCTTATCAGATTTTACCTATTATACTAGTTTTTGAGTTATTTGATATTTTAGATTTATGCATTTCTAGCTTTTTAACCCTGGAACACAGTGATGGCAAATATATAGTATTTTTAACATACAGTAGTTGTAGGTTATATTGAACTCTATTTTGGAAAGTATCAAAAAAATACTTGTAATAAATTTATTAAATCTGAAAAAATAAGTAAAAAATACGATATTTTAATTTGTCTTGTGATTGTAGATACTACTGTTGTTAAGTGAGTGGATAAGTTGCAACTCAAAATAAATTGTTAAAATAGCAAAACAACTTCATTATCTTATCAAAAATTCTATGAAAAATAAAAAACTACAACTGAAGTTTTGAGCAATGACCTGTGTCTTTTTTTGACATTTTTCAGGCATTGTCTGAATTTTTAGCAAAATTTCCAAAAAATTTTAAGCAATTTTGGCCAGAAGTCTGAAAAAAAAATTGAATGGTATGTACCAAAATTAGATCTGTAATTGTGTTTGCCCTTTGTAGTACTACAAAGGGCAAACGCAATTATGTTAATTAAATTATTAATTAAATTGTTATTTAATTGTTAATTAAATTAATGTAATTGTAATTAAATTCAATAAAATTACATTAATTAACTAAAAAGGCCAACTATAGTTACTTAACAACTATGTTCAACAAAACTTTCTTGTAATGCTTTAACTATACACTAAATATTTTTTACTCTATGTTGGATGTGCTTATCAAAACACAGCAGATGAGTTTTAATTGCCAAAATAATGGCAAAAACTATTATTTACATTTTACCCCATTTAAAAAGAAACTCAAAATCTTGGAGCTTATGTCAAATTTGCTGCTTGCATGCCTGATGTTGCACCCAATGCCTATTGTTGATGCTCATGAAACAGTCATTTTATTCCAAGTTTGTTTTTTTTCTTGAAAAGTCTAGTTTATCATAGCTTTTATTATGACATCGTACACATCTTTTGTGACATAGCGTGCTTGCAGGAGATTATGCAGAATATTGTAGTTTTGTCTTGGCTTAATTGCATTTTATAATGCAGTAGAAAACACCCATACAAGTCGAATTTTACAATTGCTAATTATTAATTGTGACATAACAGTTTACCTTAGAACCTTAAAATAATTTTGAACTTAGAAACTTGCAGTACTATAGTTTTTTTCTTATTGAAACGATTTTTATGATGCAATAATATGGCCTGTCAGGGGTGCAACCAGCCTTAAAAAAGGGGGTTGTCACACTTCCAACATCTTTTCAAATTGGGGGCAAAGCCCCCTACATATCCCTTGCATTTTTTTTAACAAGTTAACAACCACCTAGTTTAGTAAACTGCAAATGCAAAGAATGCTTTTTGTTGTTGCAGTGGCTTTGTTGTTTCTTTAGACATTGCACAATGGCCTCTTGTGTATTTGATGGCAATTTTTTTGCAAGTTTAAGCTCAATATTTAAAAGCGAAATACTGCTACCAATCATATTGTTTTTTTTTGTTTACTTAGCATGTGCTCAGATTTTAAAATCTCAATTCCTCGCTCATAATGGAAACAAGCCTTTACATCACAATTAATATTGCCATTGAAAAATTGTGTGAGCAGCAAATTATAATAGCTCTGCCGTCATTCATCACTATGCTTTGCGGTGGAGCAGCTGTGGCAGATAAAGGAATGTCATAGACAGTACTTAAACCTTCTTGATGTTACATGACATCTTTGGAATGTTAACCAACCTTTTTTCTGCCCATGGTTTGTTAAGAATCAGTGCCAACTGCTGCAAATATTTACACCTGCATTGTAGAACCACCTGTCCTCAGCTAGTTTTTACTGTATATTATTCATGAGATGACAACACTGCCATTTATAATTCTTTAGAAAACTCACTTGGGCCATCTTTTTTTCTTGCGATGAATCACATAGCAGAAAGAGAACATCTGGTCAAATCTATTGACCCCACTTTTGGTCTCATTATAAAAACTCACTATTTCAGGCTTTCCATTCTTCACAATGGTTAAACAAATCTGCATTGTTGACATGAGATACACCAATTTCTTCTTGGTCTTTGATATGTCTTTGCTGTATAAGACAAAAGTTATACTGGGTGTCCATAAAGTCCGTGTGCACTTTAAAAAATTAATAACTTTATTTGTATTTGCAATAGAAATAATCTGTGAAAAGAATTAGAAAGAAGTAAATCTATATTTTTTAAGGTTTTATTGAAATTTTATTTAAGTTTCCACATGTCCTCCATCATAGCAATGCAAAAGGTACCTCTTCCAATCCATCTGTTAGAAAATTCTCAGTTTAGAAATTGTCTAATTTGTAGAGCAAAATGGCAAAGAGCTTCATCTTGTTGAAACACTGCATCATGTTTCAGGTTTAATTGTTTAAACTGTGGAATAAAATAATTCTGTGGCATATCTAAGCAGCTATCATTGTTAATAATACAATCTTTAAAAAAAATGCCCTATGATATGACTTTTTCCTAAAGTACACCACACATTAACTTTGGCTGAGTCTCTTCCATGTTCGACAATTTTATTTGACTTTTCAGTTTCCCAAAACTAGAGAAAAAAACTTTATATCACTTTTTGCAGATTCCTTCTATCACAAACACTTACAAATAGTGATGGGACGATTAATTGGAATCGTATCAGAATAATCGGAATATCGGGGGTTTTTCAAAGTATTGGGAATTTGCATTGGAGCTGTATAATTCAGACCCGATTCCGATACCAAAACGATTCTTTAAATATACAGGGCATAAGATAAAAAGTAGTAGCACAGAACTGTGCTGGAGTGTTCATGAAATGTTCCTAAAATTTTTTCACCCTTTTACCATTTTTCAATCAATCAAGCTCATTCCAACTGTAAGGACTTAACTATTTGACGGGACAAATTCGTCGGTGAGCCAATTCGACAGAAAATTAAATAATTTCGATTTAAGTTCACTAGCATTAAACCGACATAAAAAAAAATTTGTTATGTCACTAAGGCAATATTATATTATAATTTATTTTTAATATGCAAAACTTATAATCGCCATTGTCACATTTTTAAAAATAAACTGTGATACCAAAATTTGCTTTTACTATTGTTGTTCAGCTGATAAGAGTAAAATTCTGCATTAAAAAATTGTTGAATGCATTACATTTAGGTATGTTCCTAGCCGAATATTACTCTATAGGAATTTACAATGGGTTAATTTCGATTATTGAAGTTAAAACAAATGTGTTTCTGTAATAAATGAATTTGTGAACCAAGGTCATTTAATATAGCATGTTTTTTTGATTTTCTACAAAAAAGTACAACAACGTACTACATAAACAACAGGTTTTAAGTTTTGCTAACGTACGAAACTTATAACATCATAATAAGTATTATGCAGTATATAAATTTTGGTCGGCACGCATGGTGCATGAGAAAACTACTCAATGAAGATTAAGTTAGAGTGGTTATTATGATAAACTTTTATACTAGAAACCATGAATATTATTTTAACAGTTTGTATTGTCTATTAGGCTCTTCAGAAGTCAATCAAAAATCTGAAAAACAAATACCAAAAGGAAAGATTAACAAAACAATAAAAAGTTGGCAAAAGAACTGAAAAACAACAAGAAAAATATTGCAAAGATCAAATAGTTAAACCGGTTACAAATTTTTTAGATTAAATTTCAATGGATAAGTTTTTTTCTGTTGCTTATGCTGATGTTAACAAATAACGAATAAATTTATTAGACAAGCAGAGCACCTTAAAAATGTTATTAAGTAATTAGAGATTTTCTTATGTGTTCTATTAATCCAATAAATTTATTTGTTATTTAGTAACATTTTGTTGGTAAATTTAGTCGTTACCAAATATAAATAAATTTATTGGATTAATAGAATGCATAAAAAAATCTTTAAATATTTTAATAGATTTTTATGGTTCTCTGTTTGTCTAATAAATTTCTTCGTTATTTGGTAACATTAGTGTAAGCAACGGAAAAAAACTTACCCATTGAAATTCAATCAAAAAGATTTGTAACCTATTTAACTATTTAATCATTGCATATTTTTCTTGTTGTTTTAAAGTTCTTTTGCCAATTTTTATCCCTTTTTTAATCTTTCCTTTTTGTATTTGTTTTTCAGTTTAGAACCAACAACTGGAGAAATGCTTGTGTTTTTGCACTGTAATTTGTGAGTGCTTCAATTCGACTATGATTAAATGCATAGGCTATTTTTATTATCAACTAAATAAAGTGTATTTTCATTAAAATGGAATTATTTCTGTTCTTTTATTTACATTGATACTGTGAACTCAATATTACAACTTTGTGTTGTTAAAATGGAATTATTGTTAGATATGTTTCTGTAAAACCTTCCCAACACATTGTTACCTAGCATATTGTAAAGGATAGCAAGATGATAAACTTTCCTTATCAATTTTCAACTTATATCGGAATTAGATATGTTAATACCTGGGCATATGAATAGTAATACCTATATGTAATAATAGCCAGGAATCGGAATCGTATCGAGAATCATATCGGAAATTGGGATAATTGGGTAGAATCAGAATCGTATTGGAATCATTAAAAATTTTGGTATCGTCCCATCACTACTTACAAAGTTATAGACTTTTCAAATTGCTCATGGACTTTATGGACACCCTGTATTTATTTATTTTTATTTTATCTCTATATTTTTTCTCCTGACTTGCAGGAAAGCAACGGAGGCAGTAATACATAGGATAGGTAATTACCCTGCCTGCTTTTAAGATGCCAAGATATTGCTGTATGCTTCTTACAGTGATTTAATAGAGATATGACTGTAATTTAGAACTCCTTGCTGAGACCGCCAAGAAGTGCTATAAAGTGTCTTTACCAAAAACACAACAGAATGGCACGAGTGGGTTTTGAACTGAGATCATGTTGATCATAAGCATGGTGCTTTAACCATTCCAACACGGTGCTGACGTATTATTGGTGTTTAACCTTTTAAAGGACAGTGGTACATATGTGTACCATGATTGTGATTGTAACATAACAAAAGCACTTTTATGAAGGCATTGTAGTTCTAACTTTTAGATATTTGTGACAACATTATTGAACGATTGTCATTTTATTGTTCAATCAATTCTCATATCCCTCAAAGGTTAAGAAGCACTTAAACCTTGCCTCCAATTTCTTGTGCCCTTTATCTCCAAAGTTATCTCTTTCTTGTTAGACCTCACAATGTCAATGTGGGTTATGACGCAGTTGATCAGAAGATCAGTTGCCAAGGCCATTGACATGAACCAATTGTCGTAGTTGTGTTTCTGTTGGTTTAGTGGTAAGGCATGGTCAGGTCATTGGTGAATTGATGGCCAAGGGTTATGTCAGTCAGGGGTCTGGTTTCCTGTCTCCTGAGGTAGGGAATCCTCCCAACAAGTACATTTAAAAATAGAAAATAAACTAGCGAATGATTTATCATTGATGTGTACAAAATACTCCACATAATACCCAAATAAATTTTCACAGCCACCAATTAAGGGCATATCGTACCCCACACAGCCCAATGAGCACACAAGCAAAGAGACATACCTTTTACCACAAGAGCACCAAGAAAACTGAAGCTACTGTGAGACCCTAATGAATCACTCAGCACATGGCATAGTGATCACATGAAACAAAGAATGTTAATATTAGATACCCCACAACCATGTTCTAGGGTTAAGCATGCTATTGCATAAACATTTTTAAATTGATTAACTTGCTAACATGCTATTTAAACACTAACAACTTCTTGTTATAACAAGCATAAAAAGTATTAGAGAAAGTTAAACACAAAACTTGAGCATATGTATACTGTATAGCAGCAACTGCAACTTAAAAGACATAGATGATAAACTAAAAAAATAAGCCTACTATGGCCTTGTAATGCAGAAATTGTGGTGACAAGAAATGGTTAAAATGCAAAAAATAGCCAAAACATGATGGCATACCATCTTTCATGACAGATAAAGTTGCACAAACTAAAATTTCTTTTTTGGTGCTTATTGAGAATAGCTTTGGCAACAAATCCTGGTCCATTTATTCTTCTTAAGTTTTAAGCAACTGCTGTTGAGAACTACAGAGCATTTTTTTTCAGGTTTGTTATGTTAAGTGGAATATTTTTGTCTTGTAGTAAACATTATATCTGAGCTCCATAAAAAATTGTTGGCCCTTTTTTTCAGTGCACTGAGGCAATCGGAAAAGCTTTTACAAACTGTTTTATTAACCCAGGTTTGATGTGGAGAATGGGAAGTAGCATTTTTTTTTTGGATTAATCAAAGAAGAGTGTTTCATATATTTTTCACCAATCTAAAATTCCTTATTTTTGCCCAACCTTTCCTAGTCTAAAGTTTTTCGCAAGCTTTGCTATTCCATAAAGTATGAGCTAATTTGCAATATAATAAAGGAAAGTTAACTGATTTTTTAGGAAAAAATTTCCTGTATAAAACAATCAGGCTGATGTTGATGAATAGGCTATTATTAGCTCACTCTTTAAGGGCTTATGCAGTTCAACAACCACTGATAAAGCATTTCGTCATTTAAAAGCACCACCATTGATCACAAATTCTGTTTTCAAGTTAAAAATGGTAAAAAGGTTTTTCAACATTTTGCAAAATAATGCAAAGTGTATGCTGTCAAATGGTTAATCCTGATCAGATGAAAAAAACTGATGTGATTTTTCAACTCAATGCCCCAAAACTCCCAAATCTGTTACAAACTTTAAGTCCTTAAAAATCTTGTATACCAGTGTAATTGTATAAAAAGTTTTAGTGAAAGCTAGTTTAAATGTGAATAAATAACTTTTTTCAATGACAAAATTATTTGTTTTTATTAATTTTATAAAATAAAATAATGGTTTATACTAATTTTATTTAACAGCTTTGGTATTATTATCTGGTTTATTATGACCAAATGTTTTTTTAGACAGATTTGTTTATTTTTATGTTGTTTTGTGTTTGGTAATATACAGGGTGTGGCATAAGTACTGTTACAAAATACAGAAACTTATAAAGAGCAATTAGAATGACTATTGAGATTGCGAAAAATGGAGTCATTAATACTAACATTCATATTTTCAATTGTAAAAAACTAATTTTTAAAAAATTTAAAAATGTGTTCAAAAAGCATCAGAATAGCTATAATTGAACTCTATTAAAAAAGTGTAAAAAACACGAAGATAGCTTCTTTTCTCAAAGTTCCTTGTATGAACATCTGGAGAGCAATTAAAAGGTTCAAAGAGGTTGGTAGCTATTTTGACCATCCAAGAATTGGCTGCTTACATACTGTGCACTTAAAAAAAACTGTGAAAGCCATTGCCAAAAAATAAGATGTCCAAATCAGTCAATGCAAAAAATGAGTAACTTTACTTAAAATTGGCTAAAGAATATTGTTGAAAATTTTTGGAAAAAAACAATGTGGCCACCCTGTTCTCCTGACTTAAATCCCATGGGTTTTTCAATTTGGGAGATTTTGCAAAATGAAGCATGCAAAAAGCTTTGCAGATCGGTTGAAAGTCTAAAAAAAAAAACTCTTGAAAAAATGGGAGAAAATTCCCGAAAGTAAGTAACATGAAATTTGTGAACTTGTTGAGGGCAAATTAACATTTGTAATTAGAAGTAATGGAAGTCATATAGAGTAAAAGATATTGATTCTTCTTGGTATAGTCTTAATACATCATCATGCAAACTTTTAACAAATTTGTAGTAATTTTCAAAAAAGATAGGTTGAATTTAGTTTGTAACAGTATTTATGCCGCACCCTGTACAGGTTGTTTCATCTCAATATGTCATTTTATGATAAATTATATTTCAATAACTGTTAAAGATATGAAAACCAAACTTTTTTTGCTGAAAACTAATGTTCTTAATTTTACGCAGCAAAAATTTGAAAGCAAAAATCAAAGAAATAAACATTTTATAAAACTTTTCACAAATGTTCAATATGCGAGCCCTTGGTTACACAGCACACATCAAAATGGTATTCTATTTCATGCCAAACATGCCAAACTTGCCATTTCTATTTTATGCCAAATTATGATTTTTTACATATAACACATTTGCAAAATTTATGTTGAACACATGTCCACAAGTTGTTTTTATCAAATTCCAAAACACAAAATGCTTTCTCCTTTCTAGTAAAAGACATTTTAAGTAAGTAAGAGGCAAATTGATGGAAATAATATTTTACACAAAAAGTTGAAATTTTGATTGTGGGATAACAATGCTGGCAAAATAAAAAGTTGGAGATTTTACCTATCCAACAAAACCAATTTTATCCTGCTACTTTTGCCAGTTATCGAGATATGAGATTTTCTATAGTGATTTATTAAGATGAAACACCCTGTATATGCTGGTTATTGTATTATATTAATAATTAAGCAATACTGGCATGCCAGCAAAAATGTCAAACTATGGACTTTTTGTAAAATCAGTAATTTTGATTGTTTAGGTAAACTCTACATTTATGAAGACTCCTTCATGGACTCAAAGAATTATCCTGATTTATTTACACTCACTTTTTCCATTTCTTCTAGAAAAAATTTTAAATTATTATGAAACAAAACTAATAAATTATCAGATCAAACACTTATCAGACAAAAACCAAGCAAGACTTTATGAAGCTTTACCAAAAATTAAAACCTTATTAATTACAGCTCATCGATTGCATCTGTCATTGTTTTACATTCAAAAGATATACTTTACTATTGCAAAACGAATTACTTGTATTAAATATGTGAAATATACAGTCAATTCTTCAAATCAATCAAAATCCTTTTCTATACTTGGAAAACTTTCTTTTATGCAATCTGTTTTGATGATTATTCTTCAGCTTAAAAGTCTTCATAGTGAACTTTTCTCTGATTTTTGGCAAAAAAAGTCATCACATTATTCTTTAAAAAAACCAACTAGTTTATTTGGAACTGACCATAATCAATTAGAGCATAATAAGTGCTCTTTGTGTTTAGAGATTCTAAAAAATTCTTCAGTTACAAGTTGTGGTCATTTATTTTGTTGGTCATGCATTCATGAAAGCATTTTTATTAAGCGTGAATGTCCTTTATGTCGAGAAAATATATTACCCAATCAAATTGTTTTGTTGAAAAATTTTTAATGCTATTTGTTTGCATGGCATAAAGCCACATTTTGATTATATTAGCTTGCTATGTGCAGTTTTGTGATAACTGGTCTTCATTAAGAACTGTAGTTTTACATTTTTGATATGAATTTTACGTTGTTCTTGGTTTAACAAATTAAAATTTCATTAAAAGTTTTGGACTTTATGTTTTGGTTCATATTATACTTTTATTATAAAATAGATGTACAGTACAAAAAATGTAATCAGTAAATTGCAATTTTGTTTTTGACAATTCGTTCTATAACACGCTAATAAGTATATATATACTTTGTGCTATGATGTTTACTGTTTAATTTGCAGTGCAACAAAAACTCCAATTTATAGTTTGACAAAAATCTGTAATTTGCTTCATAAAATGTATTTTTAAGCTCTTGATTATGAATTTTGTTTTTGCTTTTTACTTTTGACTTTTTGTAACAAGTGTTTTTTAGCTCTGAAGGCTGTGCTTATATTTCAACTTCTTGAATTTGTCACTAATTGAAGTTATTCATTGTTTTGTTTTGTTACCTATTAAATTATAAATACTATAACTAAAGGAAAGATATAATTAATTATATTATTGATGAGTAATATAACTTTATACCTAAAAAACTGTAATTTGTTATACCAGTTTTTCATTTTATCTGTGGTACATGCAGATTGCAGAGTGCTTAGTTTTAAAACAATTTATTGTTTTAGTTGTCTCTAATTTTTTAAGTTGCAAAAATATGGTAGATCAATGTCCAATATTGCATTCTATTGATGCAGACAATGACAAGACATATTTTGTCCAAGCTAAGTTTTGCGATGATTTTTCATTATCTGCTGAAATAACAGACACTGTAAAAATTTGGAAAACTTTAATTGAAAAAGCTACTTTGGAAAACTTTGCTGAAGAAGCAAATACAACCTTAAAAGACTATTACTTTTTGCTTAAATCTGCTTTAACTGGAACATCTGTTTCTCAGGCATGTAAATTATTTCTTAACTCTTTATTGCCTAAATTGCTTTATTAATTACAAAAAAATTATAATTTGAATTTTTTTAGTTAACTTGGAATGCTAAATTTGAAAATTATGATTAAAATAATTTTTTATTTTTATTATAAATTTATTTAAATGTGACAAACTTGTCACATTTGCTCAAAGCTCCATAGACTTTAAGGAGTTAGTAAGTTAAAAATGCTGGAAGCATTTTTATAATTTGATTTACATCAGATGTAAACAACTAAATTTTTTCAAATCAATTGTTGGGAAAAGTTTGTGGAGACATGAAGGAGCAGTTGCATCATTATTTCTTGGTGATATAATAATAAAATGCTTTCGGGCAATGTATGCCTATTTATAATGACTAGGAACAAAAAATATTTGCAAAGATTTATATGTAAAATTCAGTACTTCTGTTGAATAGTAGATTGAATGCCAGCACAATGTTATTTTTTTTGTCAAAAATGAAAGAGAACATAATAAATTATTATGATATGTAGTAACAATATTTGATATATTTTGATTGTTTTTCAGCAGGCTGTTACTTTTTCCAACTTAGTTTGCACACTGTTGTCTTTAAACAAATGTTTTTAAAGCATTTTTATTAAATAACTAAAATGCAATAAAGTAATCAAATAACTACATACAAAATAACTAATACATAATTCAACAAAATAAATTTTTTCTGAAGGATAATTTAGATTTTTTCAATCCAATTTTCTAATTATTTCTATTCATGTATAAATTATACAAAGCAATTTCTCTCTCTTTGTTTATGCATAAATGCACATGGTACGTATTTACCACAATAAAATACTAGAGCTGTTTTGCAATGAAGATTCTTGCATTTTCCACAATTTATCATTGTAGGAAAATCATAAAACCATCTCTTTTGATCTTTTGATTTGGTACTATTTTTGTTGCCTTGCAATGTTTTTTTTTTAACAAATTCTATTTTAACAAAGAAATCAATTGTTGGCCATCTTCATTGTTTTGTAATTTTTTTTTCAAAATTAAGGATTCAGCAATTGACAATGCTTGCGATGGCATAATTTGGGAGTATTGTATTTGGGCTGACTTCATATCTCTTTTGTAAAGAAGCCAACTGTTGACAATAACAACATCAATGAAATGAAAAACAACTTATGATAAAAAAATTTTGATCTAATATGAATTCTGTATAAAGAAAAAAGGGAATCCATAAAATCAACACTCCCCTAATTTTATTATACATGCTTATCATTTATGAACATCAAACATTAATAATGGCTTTTTCTTTTTAGTCGTATCTCTTGCACTTACCTATATGAGATGAGCTGAGGCATAATTTGAAAGCATTAGCAGATCTTTCATCCATCATTTGCACTCTGGAAGTCTTTTTGTTGATTGTGCTCAAGTTTCGGGAGAAATCATTGGAGGAAAATCTATTGTTGAAATCAGAGATACTAAAACTTGTTTAATCATTAAGAGACGAGGATTTGGGCTAAATCATAGGAACTTAACTCAAATTCAATGAAGCGATGAAATATAAAACAGTTTCTTATCACAATTGTATTGTACGACAAGGCCCTGTTTCGCTCTTATGGAGCTCATCAGGTACAAGATCAAAAGTAACAAGTTTGTTACTTTTGATCTTGTACCTGATGAGCTCCATAAGAGCGAAACAGGGCCTTGTCGTACAATACAATTGTGATAAGAAACTGTTTTATATTTCATCGCTTCATTGAATTTGAGTTAAGTTCCTATGATAAAACTTGTTTTTGTATAACACCACTTAAAGATTCTACTGAAAGCTTTTAGACTGCCTTTACCAAATCTTCCTGATCACATGCTTTTTCATCTTCTGATGGACACTCATCACTGAAATAGAACAACAAGTAAATGTATACAGTATTACACATGCATATGTATGGTGCAGACATTTGGTTCTTACAATGATTTATATAAGTAATATAACTTTGGGTGTGTGAAAACTGTAAAAGTACATTTCTTTGAACATATTAATTTACAGAGTTGACAATATTTATATAATCAAGAACTATTTAATATATTTTTTAAATACAAGTTAGGAAATTAATTAATTGGCACTAAAGTTTATGTTTGCTTCTTTGCCTATTTTCAAATAAAACCTATTTTGAAATATTGAAATACATTCCGTAAATAATGTAGGAACTTATGAAGGCTGAGAATTGTTTCATTATCATTATTTTCATTTTGGTCATTACTGTGAAATAAATGTTAAACCACTTCTTTAATTCCATAAAATTTAAAGAATTGATTTTTTTCCTTGTTATGATTTTGTCATGCTTGCAAGATGTGGAGCTATAGACTAATGTTACAATTTTATTACAAAAATGTAAAATACAGGGAGTCCATAAATTATCACTACATCTTCAAAATTTTTCCATAAATCTACTTATGTTGTTATTTTAATACAGTTTATGCAAAAGGAAAGACATACACTTATTTAATTATGCTTTTTTTTGCCTTTTTGCTATATTTATTTATTTTTTATCTTTTTGCAGATTCTTGAATTTCTTAAAATGAGCACTCCCCAAGAAAAGGCCCAGTGTGTGTCTTGGTTTATAGAGACAAAATCAAACACCCTAGTCCAAAGAAACTTCTGAACTAACTGTCTGATTTTGTTTATAAATCAAGACACGTACTTGGCCTTTTCCTAGGGAGTGCTCATTTTAAGAAATTTAAGAATCTTCAAAAAGTTAAAAAATAAGTAAATAATTGAATAAATACAGCAAAAAGGTAAATAAGGCATAATTAGATAAAAACTTGAAATGTTTTTCTTTTTTTTTACACAAACTATACTAAAATAACGTTAAAAATAGATTTAAGGCAAATTTTTGAAGTTGTAGTGATAGTTTATGGACACCTGTATTATTGTTCTTTGACTTTTGAATTATTTCTTAAACAATATCTAGAAATACTTTATGTTGTAAATATTAAATAAAAATTTTATGAGAAATATTTCTAAATATTTTGCTCTTTTTCTTTCTTTTTTTTTTTTTGAATGAAAGTATGGCTGCTGCTAAAAAAATTTTTGTAACTTTCTTTGAGTTTTAAAAGGGAATTAAAATGACATTAATATATTTAAAATTTAAAATTTTTTTCCTAATGAGTTGCATAACATAGTATAATAATTAGTATGGTTTGTGATTGTTTTGAGAAACCTGGTTTGAATTTTTGACATCTTTTTTTTTAGTATGACAAAATTGCAACATCTGTCAATAAAGAGTCAATTAGGTAGTATTTTTATGATATGTGTTGGATAATGTATTGGATAAAGTCAACTGTAGATCAAGTTGTTCTGCTGACCCAGAACATTGAGGATTTTTTTGAGGCTAAGAAGAAGGCCAGTGCCGTATTTGTCAATCTGACAGTTGCTTATGACACTGTCTGGCACCATGGCCTTACCTGCTAGCTGCTGAGACTACTTCTGGACAAGCACATGATCAGAATGATTATGGACAAATCACAAATGGAAAATGGAGTATTGTGAAAATGCTTCAAGGCTCCGTGCTTTTGTGCCTGGGACCAGTGCCAGGCCTGTTGGGATAAGCTTACCCATAGGCAGCTTGGGTTAAGCTCAACCGCCTGCAGACTGGTGTTGGGCGATTTCATTTGTCCATGCACAAATGGAGTCTCACTCCTTCACTGAATTGCAAGTGTGGCACCTCTGAGCAAACTGCAGACCATGTTATAACAGCGTGCCATATACATCAGGCACCACATGGAGCACGAGGTCTGACGGTTTTGGATGACGAAACTTGATGCTGGCTTAATAACACCAATGCCAGCATCTGATTCAGGCAGTTCAGCATCCTGGGGTAGTAAAAGGATAAACCTCGGGCCCCAGTCCTGTTTGTGTCTGACCTGGACTGGATACCCTTCAAACAACGATGACGACAAAGAATGATTATGGAGCTTGTCCGAAATTGAAGTTTCACCCTTACTACCGGTGATAGCAAGTAAAGCAGGCTATGCGGTCTTAAAAACGGCATTCTTCAGAAATCGGTTTTGGCTCCCCCCTATTTAGCATCTATACGTACGATCTTCCTTCCATGATTTCCAGAAAGTTTGCTTATGCTGATGATTTAGCATTGTTGCACTCTTTTGGAAACTGGAAGGACTTGGAGGGGACTTTAAGCCAAGACATGTCTACACTTTCAGCGTATCTCCAGACTTGGAGGTTGAAGCTCAGTCACACTAAGATGGTGACAGCAGCCTTTCGCTTAAATAATTGAGAACCCAAACGTGAGCTAAAGGTCTACAATAATGGTAGACTTTTACCGTTCTGTCCAACTGCTTACTTATCTTGGGGTAAAACTAGACAGATCGCTAGCATTTTATCACCATCTAGTGGCATCACACAAAAAACTATTGTCACGTGTCACACTGCTGAGGTGACTTGTGGGCTTGGGATGGGGTGTTGGTGCTAAAACACTATACATAGTTATCTTATCTCTAGTCTACTCAACATCTGAGTACTGTGCGCCAGTCTGGTGTCGCAGTGCTCACACTTGCCTCATCAACAGTGTCTTGAACAACGCTTTGCGCATAGTTACTGGATGCCTGTGTCCCACTCCAACAAACCACCTACCTGGTTTCTCAGGCATCCAGCAAGCTGAGCTTTGCCGAATGGCAGCGACACTTTCCTTGGCTCACCATGGATGTCTGGACCCCGATCATATCTTATATGGTCTTTTAAATGGGTCCTCAGATACTCACCAAGTGAGACTAAGATCCAGATGCCCATTTGTGCCAGCTGCGCGGAATCTTTTGGACAACTTTGCCAGACTTGGCATCCGTGCTTCTGAATGGGCAAATCATAAATGAGAAATGGAGTACTGTGAAAATGCTTCCAGGCTCCATGCTTTTGTGCCTGGGACTGGTGCCAGGCCTGTTGGGATGGGCTTACCCCAAGCAGCTTGGGTTAAGCTCAACCGTCTGCGGACTGGTGTTGGGCGATTCCATTCATCCATGCACAAATGGGGTCTCGCTCCTTCACCAAATTGCAAGTGTGGCACCTCTGAGCAAACCGCAGACCATGTTCTAACAGCGTGCCATATACATCGGGCACCACATGGAGTATAACTTGATGCTGGTTTAATAACACCACTACCGGCATCTGATTCAGGCAGTACAGCATCCTGGGGTAGTAAAAGGATAAACCCTCAGCCCCAGTCCTGTTTGTGTCTGACATGGACTGGATGTCCTTCAAACAATGATGATTGAATAATATGACCAATAGATTTTCTAATCTTCTTTACTAGCAAAGCATTGCTATTTGATGCAATCATATTTGTTTAAATTTGATAATAGGTTAAAACATTTTTCATTGAAATTACAGTTTTGTGATTCAAGTTTGATACAGATTGATTTTTTTTAGCTATAAAGTTGTCCTTTTGTAAAATTTTTTGACTTTGTAGTAATTTTATCATATATGACAATTTACAGTAGTGTCACATCAGTGAAATTAGTGACATATTACATTGAAGTGAAAGTGAAATATTTACTTTTAATCATTTCATTTTATTAAAAGGCTGGTACTTTTAATCATTTCATTTTATTCTTTCCATTAAATTGAAAATTTAACCATGGCCAGTAATTTATCACTGTATACCTACTTTCGCACTCCCCTGTATATCTTTTTTATTTTTTAAAATTTATGTTTTACCCTATAGGAATGGGCTCAACAAAGTAACATATTAACAAGTTTGGGGATCTGTGTTTTAGCTGCAAATAAAATGAAGAACCACTGAAAAGAGATGTTTACCAGTTAACAAAAAGACTAAAAGTTTTCAAGGGAAAGTTGTTTCCAGAAAATTAGTGGCTGATTTGCAAAGAAAAAGTATTTACAGATTTAAAATTGGAAAGTTGTGCAATGTGATTTAAGAAGTGTCAAATCATAAGGAAAAGTGGAGTTTCCTTTGCTTATGTACAAACTCAGCAAAAATAAGCTTAAATAGGATGCTAGTGAGGTTTAAGCAAAATTATTCTCTTATTATAATCAGGGTGCAAATATGTAAAATGCTTCTTTATTGTTTGTGGTATTATGTAGAATTACTTAGAAATTAGTTAAAATTAATTGGAGAAAACTTTGTTTATCCACCCTTTAAAGAATTTCTTTTTCTTTGTATGACTAATTGTAATTGTAGGTAAGCAAAACTAGTAGCTAACCTTCTTCAAACATCAAACAATAAGTCCAGATGGCAGGTGCATCCTTGCTGCCAGGACCATGAGTACATCTGCTATTAAACATGACAGACCCAAACCAAACCTGTCAAAATGAAAAGTTATCTATTCATTCCATCTATTCATCCCGATGTTCAGCAATAATTGGTAGTTGTCCTTTTCAAGATGGCACAATGTCGGGAAAAAATGCCCTATTTACAGTACATTGCCATTGTGAGATTCTGGGAGAAGAACTTGTGGCCCTCCAATTCACCTGATCCAACCTCTTGACTATTATTTTTGGGTGTGAATTGAAGCTAAAGCTTGTGCAAGGCCTCACAACAGCATTATAACCCTCAAGAAGGACGTCATGAAGTCAGTTGCTTCACTAGAGAAGCCAGATATCTTCTGAGCTGTGTCCAATTTTGCCAACATTTGGAGGCTGTTATCCAAGCTGAAGGCAGTCATATTGAGTAAATCCTTCGTCTTTTGTTTACATTTAATAAACTGATAATATTTCATTGATGTTTTTTTTATTTAATTTGTGAGGTATTGATTCTTATGCTAAAATTTTAAAGTTGTACAGATTTATCTGAAAGACTGTGTATGTAACATCATCAAGAAAGCACCCAAAAAGACTATCTCTCAATAAAACTTTCCTGCAATCTCCTCAGAGAGACAACTTAAGTTTGGCTACTACAGCTTTACTTGCCAAATTTGACAGAAAGTGGAGGATCGATGGTCTAAAGCAGTTTGGAGCATTGACTTTTCACACTCTAGTTGAAAAGCATGGAATATATTGAACAACCTTACTGATAGGTCACAACACTCCCATTTTAGCTGATCCTATTGTACCTCAGCTAGTCAGAAATGGGAGATGAAAGACTGTTGACTGCATCTCAACTTGTTTCGTAAGAACTGTATGACCTTTAGAGGGCTACAACACCAAACCCAGTGAATATCTCTGACATTTTCTCACAGAGAGAATTTACTGATGCCCTTTAACACTTAAAATCAGATAAAACCCTGGGCCCTGATTCCATCATCCCAGAGCTTATAATACATGCTGTAGCTGCCTTGAACTCCTGTTTACATGACTGCCTTTCTTTCTGCATGCACTGACTGGTAGTCATGATCCTATAGCTGATAAAACCTGTGGAGGACCCAAAAAGTTATTGACTGGTATCCTCTGCTCTGTATCTGGTACAAGATCTCTGAGAGGCTTATCTATGCTTGTGTTGAGCCAATTATTGATCCACTGCTTCCTAAAAAGCAGGTTGGGTTTTACACAATAAGTCAACCGTGGATTAAGTTATTCTGCTAACCCAGAACATTGAAGATTATTTTGAGGTTAAAAAGGCTGTTGTCATATTTGCCTATCTGAGAGCAGCATATGACACTGTCTAGAACTGTGGCCTTGTCTGCAAGCTGCTGAGGCTTCTGGTGAATAAGCACCTGGTCAGAATGATCATAGACCTTGTCTGAAACTGAAGTTTGACTATTACTACCAGTGACAGTAAGCAAAGCTGGCTATGCTGTCTGAAAAATGGCGTTTCTCAGAAATCAGTCTGGGCTTCACTCCTTTTCACCATCTACATGTATGATCTGCCTCCCACAATTTTCAGACAGTTTGTTTATGCTGACGATCTAGCATTGTTGTACTCTCCTGGAAACTGGAAGGATTTAGAGGGGACTTTAAGCCAAGACATGACTACACTTTCAGCATATCTCCAATTGTGGAGGTTGAAGCTCAGTTGCACTAAGATGGTGACAATAGCTTTTCATTGAAATAACTAATAGGCCAAACATGACCTAAAAGTTTGCAACAACTCTAGACTTTTACCATTGTCTCTAACCCCTTACTTATCTTGGTGTAAAACTGGACAGATTGCTCACCTTTTGTCACCATCTAGTGGCATTGTGCAAAAGACTATCTTCGTTTGTCACACTGTTGAGGCAAGTAGTAGGTTCAGAATGGGGTACTGGTGCCAAAACACTGCACACAGCTGCCCTGTCTTTGGTCTACTCAACAGCTGAGTACTATGCACCAGTTTGGTGTCTCAGTGCTTACACTTGTCTCAGACAGTGTCTTGAATGCCACCCTGTGCAAATGTGACTGTATGCCTGCATCCCACTCCAACAAACTACTTAACCATACTTTTAGGCATCCAGCCAGCTGAGCTTTGCTAACTAGGAGCTACACTCTCTTTGGCTTACTGTGGATCTCTGGACCCTGACCATAAGATGTGTGGTCTTTTAAGTGGTTGCCAAGAGACACTGAGATCTAGATGATCATCTGTACCAACTGCACGTAATCTATTAAACATCCTTGTCAGACTTGGGCATTTGTGCTTCTGAGTGGACAAATTATAGACGGATTGCAGATTACTGTGAGAATACATCCAGGCTCTGTGTTTTCATAACCAGAATTAGTGCCAGGCCTGTTGGGATGAACTTGCCTTGAACAGCTGGGTCAAGCTAAATTGCCTGTGGAGTGGTGTTGAATGATTCTATTCATCCATGTGCAAATGGGGTCTCACTCCTTCACTAAATTGTAAGTGCGGGCCTCTAAACAAACTACAGACCACACCTGCTCTATAGTCTGTACATCAGGCACCACCTGGAGCACAAAGTCTGATGGTTTTTAAATACAAAACTTGGTGCTGGCTTAACACCATCACTGCCAGCATCTAATCTGGCAGTACAGCAGCCTGGGATAATAAAAGAATGAACCCCTGGCCCCAGTCCTGTTTGTGTCAGAGCTGGAGTGGATGTCCTTCCAAATGATGATGACAATCAAACAATTAATAGCTAATTTTTGATTGGCTTATATCATATATATCATATTTTGTGTGGTAAAATACAGGGTGTCCCGGAATTATGGCAACAAACATTGTGCTCTTTACCAAAAATACAAAAACGTGAAACCTAGATTGAACTTTATGATTAGATAGTTTATTCAATAGATTTTTAAAATAAGTAGTTTATTCAATATAGCTTCCTTTATTTTTAACTACTTCTTTCAATCTGTCGACAAACGAGGCACAAGCGGCACAAAGCGTTTCTTGAGATATGGAGGCCCAATCCTTCAACAGTTTTTTCTTAAGTGACTCCAGAGTTAGATGATGAGTGGAGCAGACCTTATTCTCCAAAATGGACCAGATGGAGTAGTCCAAGGGTTTAAATCTGGGCTCCTTGCCAGCCAGTCTTCTTTACTTATAAAGGAGGGGATTTCCCTCTTAATCCAGGATTGTGTTAACTTGGAGCCATGAGAGGGTGCTGTTTCTTTTGGCTTGATTAATGTTATTTAAAATTTTCCTGCATTTCCTGGTCCTCATTGACACATGATGATCTGTAAGTTCATGGCGATGCAGCATTTTAAACGGTTTTCGTCCAAGATCATTTCTCAGCATTCGGTGCATGGAGGATTTGTTCACACTGGCTGCTGCAGCAAATAACCCGCAACTGCGACAAGGTTTATGTCGCAGCTTTTCTCTTGTGTTTTTTATGAGTTGAGGGGTGTGGATACTTCGTTTTCTTCCTCGCCCTTTCCTGTCAATGGTGTTACCAGTTTCTTTAAACTTGACAATTTTCCAAATAGTGGAACGGTTCATTTCTAGTCGTTTTGCAATTTCGACATTACTTTTACTACTTTTGTGAAGCTTTATTACAATATTTCAATCTATAGCCATCTCAATATAAATTTTACAAAATGTTAATATATCTGAAAATAAAGAAGATGGTTTAAGCTTTAAAATGGTGCAATATTTTATTTTAAAATTAAAAATTTAAACAATTTAATTTAACTGTGAATGTTGGTTGCCTTAATTTTGGGACACCCTGTATTTTTTTTATTTGTTGTGAATTTTATTTATTTATTTATTTTTAATCTGATGTATCTTTTTTAGAAATTTGCCTATCATGTATATGAAGGATCAGATCAAATTTTATTGCTAGAATGGAAGAAAGTTCACGAAAATATCAAATTCAGTTTAGGGACAATCAGTTTTAAGCAATCAATTGATAGTTCTGATTCCTTGAAAAAATTTTTAATTACCTGTGTTAGTAATTTTAAGTTTTTGTTTTGTGCTCTTGAAAATAATAAAAAAGATTGTTGTGAGTTAAGAAAAGCAAATCAAGCATTAGTAACTGATTTAGAAAAATGTACACAGTTGAAAAATAACTTACAAACTGAACTGATGTCAAAATTTGTTCTTGTAATTAATGAAAAAAAAGAAAAAATTCGTTCTCTTCAAAAACAATTGTCATATAAAAGTAATTTTATTGTTGAAACAAAAAAAGTTAATGATACAAATAAAGATATCGTCTCTTTAACAACTGTTAAAGATTCCCATAAATCCAATAACTTAAAATCTGATCTTGATGAAGACATTGAACCTATTGTACCCAAGCGAAAGAGGTATGCTACAAAAGATCCAGTGGCAGTGTCTGTGTCACCTGTTAAAGCAAAAGAACTTGCATCAGTGTCACCAGTAAAATTTCCTTCTGATGCCAATGCAACCACTTCTTCTGATTCTACTGTTGATATAAATGAACTTTTAGAAGATGTATAGTGTTTTTATTTTTAAAACATATGATACATGTTCAAGTTTTATTTAGCAATTTTTAAAAGCATATTTCATTTAAAAAATGTAATTACTAAAATATGTTGGATAAAATTAGTATACAGGGTGTGGGCAAAGTCCTTGCACAAATTTTAAACTTCAATTTAATGGGTGTTTAAATATGTATATGCGGTAAGTTTTTAGTGTTATGAATTATAACAAACCTCATATTTCAGATTTTATCATTTATTTTATTAAAAATTTTGCTTTAATACCAAATATGAGTGCTAAACGTGCAGCCATTATTGAGCTCCATTGCACGGACAAGACAAAACTCTAAAATAGTGAAGCTTCTTAAAACTGCAAGATCGACTGTTTATTACACTGTTACAAGGTTTCGAGAACTCAAATGTACTGAAGGTCGTCCTCGATGTGGAAGTCCACGATCTTCTGGATGACACCAAAGGTCGTTGATGCTGTCAGAACTCGAGTCCAGCACAATCCAAAGAGATTCATGAGAGGAATAGCCTATGATATGAATGTGAGTGACAAGATGATGAAAAACATTGTTAAGACAGATTTGAAGTTGTTATTTCTCAAAATGCAAACGTGTCAGCGTCTCACAGACCTCCAAAAAGAAAAGACACTGGATCGAGCAAAGATTCTTCTTAACAAGTTGAAGGCATTTATGGACATAGTCATGTACGGACACAGACGAGATAATTTTTTCTGATGAAAAATTGTTCACTGTTGAGGCAATCTACAACTGACAAAATGACTTGAGTCCTAACAAATTTTTTTGCAGACATTTTTGATTTCAGGAGAAGGGTTTTCATATGCCAGAAACCTTCTTTCGTCATGGTGTGGGCTGCCACATCCAAAAACATGGAAGTCTCCAAACAAACCATGGTGCCAGGATCACTTTCTGTGTTTCTGGAGCAAGGAGGTTTGGCCACCCTCATCACCAGACCTGAAGGCAATGGACTGTTGTGTTTAGTACCTTTTAGAGACAGATGCTTGTGCTTCTCATGGGTTAATTGAAGCTCTGAAGTGCTCTCTCGTGACAGCATGGGCCAAAATGCCTCAAGAAACTCTGCGTAAAGCAGTAGAGGGCTTCCGTAGCAGACTTAAGTGTGTAATTCAGGCCAGAGGGGGACATATTGAATGAAATTTAGTACGGATGTTTAAAAATGTGTTGTTAAATATATTCTTCAATATTTTGTAGTTTTATTAACTATTTATGGAAATATTGCATTTTAAAGTTGTCCAAGGACTTTGTCCACACCCTGTATATTTTTAAAGTTTTGTTATTTGATTTGCAAATAATTGTTAAAAATACTAATAATATGCTTTTTTGTTTGTGTGCAATAGTAAAATTGTTATGTGAAATGCTAGCTTTTTTAATTTTAGTAAACTGTTATTGAGTTGTAGGACAGATGGCACTAAAGAGTACCATCTGTGGTATTGTGCATCCCCATGCTGAACCCAAGCTCACTGCCCAACCATGGTTTTGAGTTTTAAACTTCCATCAGTACCATCAACCAGGGCTACTTTGATTGAATTGTAATACATTTGCTTGAACAAATGTAATGCACAATACTAATGGTTGATATAAGCATAGTCTTCCTGACATTCAGCATCCATAGAAGAGCAGGAAGAAGTTTGCAGAGCACAGTTATTTCAGTTTGGGATTTTTTCAAAAAATTTTGCAGCAATCAAAAGTAACCCCATGTTTACTGGTCCCATTCCAGGCAGGTTACATCTAACTTCAAACCACTTCTCTGTGATTGTGTTGGTTCTTCAAGTTTGCCAATAATATCGTCCATGATCACAAAATCAGTGTCATGCTGGTTAAATATGAAAAGATCAGGTGGTTTAAGCATTTTTAGGTACACAGCACCTAGCTCATCTTCTCTGGGCTCTTGGACTAAGGCAATAAACTTTTTCATACCAGTAGCAGATTTCTTTTTGCTTGTTGTTGGAACATTCACAAGGATGTAGTCTCTAACATTGATGTCACTTGTGGAGGAAACTTCTTGTACTCCTTTTAATGGCTATGTGTTCTCTTCATCAGATTTATATGAGGATTTGCTATTGTCTTCTTCTGAGGAAGAAGAGTCATGAACATTATCATCACTATCAGATGTTTCTGCATTTTCAGCTGGAAGTTCAGCTGTTGTTGATCATAAAGTCGATGGTGTGGTCTCGTTACTAATTTCAGGCAGACAAAATGTGTTTTCCAGAAGTTACAGCAACTTTATTTCCTTATTTTTGTCCTCTGGATATACTTTTGCTGTTTGATTGTTAACTGTTTCATTTAAGAAGGAATTACTTTCAGTATTCTCGTTATGGACAGGAAGCTGTTTTAAGACATGCTGTCTGTTTACAGGTGAAAGGCCACATATCTCAAACCCCTTTTGCAAATTTTTGCTCATTCCATTCTCAACTAGGTTTTTATGAAATTTATTCAGTAGTTTTGGAAAACTACTTTTTGGTATAGCACCTTTTTGTTGAGTCTCTTTTCACCAGTCTGATAATACTTTTCTCCAATGTTTCTTAGCGGGATGAAAGAAACAGACATCAAGTGGCTGGGTCTGATGTGTACTGTTAGGTGGCAGTGAGATGAAGCGAATATTATACTCTTTGCATGCTTCCACAACATCAAACATAGAAATGCCAACTCAAGTTATCACCAATAAGAATTTTTGGTCAAACCTTTTCTTTAGCTTTTGGGAGGTATATTTTGAAAATCCAGTTTTCAAAGGTATGAAAGTCAAACCATCCTGAAGATGTACAGTCATATATTGTCCCATCTGGACCACCATTGGTCCAATTTGTGTACACATTCTTGGATTTGTATACTACTGTACGTGGTAGCAGTTCACCATCTGCAAAACACTAGCCTATACATTATTGAGATACTTGCTCTTGAGTGGTCAATTTTTCTCTCAACACGCTTATGTCCTTTTCAACATATGACCTTTTTTGCACCTGGTTTATTGGTTACATTTGTCTCATCATAATTGCGTATATTTTTACTTGGAACATCTGCTTCAAATTCATAATTATCAAAAAAATTATTTAGTACCTCACACAGCACGAGCTGGTTTAACATTTTCTGCCATACGTTGTCAAATTATGTCTCTATGAATACAGAAACCCAATCATCACCCAGATAATTGTCTTTGAATGTTTTTAATTGTACACCTTTCTTGTCCAGGTAACTTTTCACAAGCAGTTTAATGTCAGTTCCATCTAATGGGTGTCTCTACTGTGTTAGAACATCAATTACGTGTAGCAGGTTTTGCTCTTCAATTTGGGTCAATGCAGTTGGATGACCTACTTTACCTTGATGTTTCTTTTTTACTTTTATTCCAAAGAGTTCCGTAGGGTATGTTGTGCAATTTTGCAGTTTCATAGATGCTGGCTCCTTGTACCTGACTAAGTGCCAGCTTCATAACTTCAGATGGTGTGTTATTGTATAACTGGCTACCAACTTTTCTTTTGTAAGTTCTTACCATTTTTAGTTCAATCTACAGTATATTGAAACAAAAAAAATTAATTATTATTACCATTCTCATATTTCCATCAACAGGTGTCCTAAATAAAAAACATTAAAGATATACAGGCCAGAATGTTTGAAGTGTGGAAAACATATAAAATACCAGTGTACCTTATGCTTGTTGCACTACCATTCTTAATAAAGTTATTATGGTACTTATCAAAGTAACCCTCATATATCAAAGTTACCCCATTGTATTAAAGTAGCCCTGGTTGATGGTAGGGTTACAGAGCTGGTCATATAATAAGAGAAAAATCTAAAATGTCCTACTACGTTCTACAACTCAATATATTTCCAGCATCTGGTCATCAGGCCATTGGTGTGCTGACCACTTCTTGCATAATACCACTTCTATCAGTACAATTATGCACCTGGTAGAAGCCACAAATCTCAGATTTACTTTATTATTCTTTTAGTACCTGTAGCACATTGATTTAGAAAAAAAAAAAAATCTTAAAGCGCCTTAATTCAGACATAATTGAAGCCTGCTCTATTTCTAAAAGTACCTCAGTCACATTTTCCAAAAAATGAGATAAACTGAAAAAATTGTTTGTCTACTCATCAAAAATATTCTGACAAAAAATCTTTTCAGGATAATGTTTGGAAGTTCTCTTTTGAATAGCACAAAGGTTTGAAATCTTAATGTATTTTTTTTCTAGAAGTATCATAGTCTAACTGTTTTATGTTAAAAATTTCTATTAAATTTTAATTGCTTATTAAACCTATTGTTTGAAGGCTCATCCTGCAAAGCAGTCTTATCTGAACAATTTTTTTACTTTTCATGAAACTTGAAATAGGAGCTTTTGAAAGTTAATTAAATTAGGTTAATAACATAAGTGTAATGCAAACATTGTGATGAAGTAATAACTTTCTTCATTTTAAGCAAGCTTTTTAAATAACTTATTTTTGCATAAGGTTTACCTGTATTACTATTTTAATCATTATTTTTTAATAATTTGGAAATTTTAAGATTTTAATTGGAGCTTTTGATTCCTGTCAATAACCTGATAATTTAGCTACAAAACATTCTATTGAAGTCACAAAACATCAGCTCATGTATTGACATTCAGAAACATTTTCATAAGCAATTTTACTCATTAGCTTTATACTGGTTTAGGTTTTAGTTGGTAGATCATTGAAATGTTTTTTTTAAATGTTTTCTTGGTTTGGGTACAAAATTTTTTGGAAAATTAACTTCTCATCACATGGTATTGACTTCCTCTAGATCCTAAATTCTTATCTGATATGTCACTTTATAAAAGGTAGAATGCATAATATCTTATTATTACATGTGGTTAAGTTTTTCTGCCAAACTACACAGTCAATTTGGTAGAAAAGCTCTTATAAAACACAATTTGCATTAAAAGTATCTAAGTCCAATTTGCAAAACAAACTGTAATTTGATGTCATAATTAAATTTTAAAAAGTTGTTGAAGTAGGGAGAGAAACATAACCAATATAATAAAAGACCATTAAGGGTTTTTCAATCATTACTCTGATTTGCCAAGGTTTTCGAAAACTTTAAACCTCATTTTCTCAAAACTAACATTATGTGACTTAGGTACATTTGGAACTACACCCTTCAATTATACATATTGTTTTGTTACGAATATATTTTTATGTTAAATTTTGAAAGTCTTTTTGATAACATATTTTTATAACTTAAGCCTAAGTTTGTTTCATGATTTTTTCAACTCTGATGTATTATCTATTCTAGTTTTAGGAGCATGTGTTGTTGAACCAGTTTCAACTGATTTACTGCTTGATATATCACTTAGAAGAAAAACTATTTTAAAGTGATACTAAAAGCTCTTGTTATAAAATCTTGTTTATTTAAAATAATTAAAAAATGTTTTATCATGCAAGTAAAGTATTTATTTTTAATATAGTTTTTTTGTATTCATTGAATCCTGGTCATTTATGAGTATACATGCATATACATACATAAACACACCCTTACAGCCTGTTTCATCCAATTCAAGGTCATCAGGGGGTTTTATTTGAATTAACCCACTGATGATTAAAATTGGATGAAACAGGTTCAAGAGGTACTTTTGTCTTCATAAATATCTATATATGCTTTGAATTTCATCGAGCATTCAATAAAAACACATCAATTAGTTTTCCCAAGTTTATGTTTATATATATGAGATATTTAATTTTTATAAATTGTTTTACGGTAGATACATTTCAACTTGGTATAGTTATTTTAATTGCTGTGTTGTAATGTCAGTGGAAAATAATTTTGAACAAGAACTGGATTCACATGATGCAAGAACTGATTTTAAAAATGTTTTGCAAGGAATTTTAGAAAAAGCTAATGCAGAAGAAAGGTATTTTTTGTAAATTAATTTTGCATGTTGTCAGGCTTTTTTGGTTGTTATCTTAGACATTACAATTTTAATTAAAAGTAGAAAGATTTATTGTTTGGATAAACTTTTCTTTACACACCTTGCAATATGGTTTTGGTAAATTTTGTTTGTTTAAGACATGACATTACTTGATTTAAAAATTAATCTTGGTGAATTCAAAAATGATTTATCTTCAATTAATTTTTTTATGTATGTTTTTAATAATGCAAAGAATAGCTAAATCATATTTAAAAAAACAATAATATTTTAATTTTTACTGTAGTCTTCGATGCTTAAATAATTTTTATAAATCTGTGGTAAAACCTAATAATTATTTTTTGTTTTTATTAAAAAACTATCAGTTTGTAAGTTGTGGATGTTTTTTAAAAGAATATTTGAATAAAAAGAGTTTTTAACTTTAGATGCAAGTGTTTTGAATGAATAATTTAACTTTTTTATACTTGCTGCTAAATGCAAAATTTAAAACTTGAGTAAATGCATTACATAAAGAGACACTTGAAATTAACAGTTTTCTGATTTTGCATGTTAGTATTACTGTTTAACCTATTTTAGTAACCTTAAATTTTTATTCTTACAGAATGCAGCCATAATTAAAGCTTTTTTTAAGCACTTCTTTATAATTACAGTGTTTTTGTGCTAGATTAGTAAGTGACCATGACGATGAAAAGGATAGCTCAAATGAAGATTTTTCTAAAGGGTAAGTAGGTTTAAGTGTGTAACACAGTAATTTGGCTAAAAACTTTTTTGTTAAAAATTTGCAATCAATCTGCATCCTTTTTTATTAATCTGATAAATTGAAATTTACTGCCAAATTTTTAAAAATATACCAATTTTGTTCATGAATAGTAGTCTGATATTAAACAAATTGTATAACTGCATATGCTTACTCACTGCTCAGATTATATCTGATTTTTGAACAAATATTTAACAAACCTTGTAAAAACTCAGATAAATGATTTTTTGAAATGAATTTTAATACAGAAAAACAAATTGTAATTGAAAAGTACTTGTCCATTATTCATATAAGCTAAATATAAATATTAAGCTTAAACAAGTAATTTTAGATCATCACAACACCAACAATTTTACTTTAAATTATTTGCAATAGAAGATATAAATTTTAGTGATTGCTCCAAGAAGCATTTAACTCCAAGTTTTGGTTCTTCTATGCTTCCTGGCTTTCTGCCCTTTTTATGGCAATTACTTAAATTGATTTTCATAATGTGTTTATCAATTAAATTAGAGTATGATATTTCATGAAAAAAAGTAATGCAATGATGTTTTTGAAATTTTTTTATAGCATTGTACAGTATGATATTATTGAGCTTTGCATAAGCTTGTATTGAGCCATTAATGCAATTTCAGTTTATATTTTATTTGAAAAATATTTCTTAATGTGGAGTTGGGCAAACTCTTTGACAATAAAAACCAAATTTTGTAGAAATTTTTTCAAAGTCACCTCTGAAATATATATATACAGAGTGTTTAAAAAGCAACAGTGCACTTAATCAAAGCACACAAATACACAGTCATTTCCACACAAATACACAGACACTGTGCTACATATTTAATTATTAATTAATAATTTTGCCAAGCAGCATATTTTATTGTTCTAAAAACGTTTTTTGACATCTTTATTACATCATTATTAGATTGTTACATCAATAGTTTTGATATTGGCTAGCTAACGTTTGAAAAGAATATTTCTGGTTTAAAGTGTATTTGTTAATGGAGGAGAATACTTAAGAAAGGTTCAAGAGGAATTTAGACAACGATTTGTTGATGACAGGGTACCACATCACAATTGTGTTTCTGTGTTGATTAAGAAATTTATGGAAACTGGAACAGTTAGTGACAAAATTCATTCTGGTACACCCAAAAAGCTAACAGAACCTCCCTTGAGGAATGTAACAAACAAATTAGAAAGAAGTCCAACAAAATATTTAAGACACTTATCGCAGGAAACAGGAGTTTCGTTAGGCTCAACTCACAGTGCACTGCACAAAATGAAATTCTGCCCATACAAAGTGCATGTTGTCCACGAACTGAAAGCTCATGATACAGAAAGCTGTTTTAATTTTTGTGAGTGGTTCACTGCTTTTGTTGCTGGCAAAGGAGAAAACATACTGGATAAAACGTTTTTCACCAATGAGACATTGTTTCACTTATCTGGATATGTCAACAGCCAAAATTCGAGAATTCAGTCAACAGAGAATCCACACATGGTCCATGAAAAACCTCTTCATGATACGGAAGTTGGTGTTTGGTGTGTTGTATCATGAAGTTGCATAATTGGTCCAACACAATAAATTCTGAGAGGTATATCAGTGATATTCTTGAGCTATTCTTTGCACTGTTAACGGATAAAGAGAGAGAAATTGGCTGGTTTCAGCAAGACGGGGCAATGGCACACACTGCTCAAGTCAGCATGCAAGCAGTTCAGTATGTGTTTGGTGACTGCATTATTTCCCGTGGTCTATGACCTCCATGCTCACTGCATTTGACCCCTCTGGACATTTTCAACAACTGCTGTAGCCAATAAAGCTAAACATTGTGTAAATTTGATCTATTGAAATATTCTTTTCTTGATTAATTTTCTATGTCATTTAATGAATAATTTGAATCACAACACATGAACAGGTCTATTTTTTTATGCTCTCAGTGGGTATCAATACCACTGCACTTTGAACACCCTGTAGGAGAAAGTTTTGATATTGTCTATTTTTGTTAGCTGGACTTTTTTTAAAACCACTCTCAAAAATACTCTTAATGTGAAAGGCAACAGTTAAATTTGTTCCAGTCATTGTGCATCACATTAGACAGCCCATATTTCCCTAATGTTTCTGATTTATTGTAATTTCATTGTTTTAAAGTAAAAATCAGGATTGAATTAATTTTCAAATATATTTCAGGATCAAAGTTCTTTCTTCCAGTCCTCAAAAGTAAGTGTTCAAGGAATTAGTCAATGTTCCTTTCAACTTGTTTGAACTTACAGGAATATTTTTTCTTGTGAATGTGATTAAGCAATAAAATTTTAATGCATGCGTGGTTTGAGTTTTAGTTGAAATATAGCAGACAAAAATAAATATTTACTGTAAAATGAAACATCACTTTAGCAGCTTGACATTTTCACAAATAATAAAAGAAAGTCTTGTTGTTGAAATCTATAGAAGAAAAAAATCTTTAGGCAGGCAAAAAAGTTTGAACCTGTAAAGTTGCTCTTTTAAAGCTTGGTTCTTACTAAGCGTTTCAGGAAAAAGCAAATGAAAAAAAAGTATTTTTCGCTACAATTTCAAAATGGTACACTTTCCGCATGTTTTTCTGTGAACGGTTTTAGCGTGAACCAGCCTGTTAATTTGAAATATTTCAACTTCACAGTTTTTCCGTTTAGACAAAAAAAAATTTACCGCTTTATTCTTCCGCAAACGCTTTTCGCGATTAGTTAGAACAGCTTTATCGTTTTGATGTTTTTGCGCTTTCCGCCACACGCTTGGCGTTTTCCGCGAACGCTAAGTGCTTGTTTGCTAAATTAAAGGTTGATTGAGCTTGCTCTGAAATTTTACAGACCAACGACCCCGAGAGCGACCAAACGGCGGAAGAGAAGGGAGGAGCAGAGGTTCGAAAGACAAAAATCAAGTGCGATTATTTCTATTTGAAGGCTTAAACAAGAATATAGTTTTTAAAAAACATATATTTAAAAATATCGACAAAAGGCTTTTATAATGTTTATCATTCAATCTCGAAAGTGAAAAAAGAGGTTTTTAAATTGCTATTCTCTTTATTATACGAGAGTGCTTTATAAAGTAATGCCCTCCTATCTTCTAACTCAAAAAGTTAAAGAAATAGAAAAACAAAAGCGACATCACTAAATCAAGCAAACATCTACTGTATGTTTAAGAAATTTTCTACGTAGTCACCACCATTTTCAATGCATTTTTTCCAACGATGAACGAGGTCTGTATGCTGCGCTGGTAAAACTCTCTTCCATCTGTGGCAGTCCATTTTTTCACTGCGTTTATGACAGCATTGTTGTCAACAAAATTCTGTCCCTGCAATCCTTCTTTTAGAGGCCCAAACAGATGAAAATCTGATGGTGTAAGGTCAGGGCTATATGGCGGATGAGGCAGCACTGTCCAGCCGAACTTGGTCACACATTCTGTGGTCTTGAAACATTTTTTAAATTGCAAACACACATTCTATGGTTCCAAGAAGAATGTTTTCTTCTTTGATCTAGTGTGGGCAATTCTAGCTTTTAGTTTGGTGAAGGCTAGAATTGCCCGCACTATGCAACACGACGATTACAGCCCACACGTGACTCTCAAGACCACAGAATGTGTGACCAAATTTTGCTGGACAGCGCTGCCTTATCTGCCATATAGCCCTGACCTTGCACCATCAGATTTTCGTCAGTTTGGGCCTCTAAAAGAAGAATTGCGGAGACAGGATTTTGTGGACAACAATTTAATATTTTGGTCGAGTTTCTATAACAGTAAGTGCAAATCTGACCCAATGCTTCTGTATCTGCCCACCTGTACCCTCCCTTTTTAAAAAGAGCAGGGGATACAATTTAAAGAAGTCAAAAAGGCAGGGGCAATCGCCCCTGCCTTACTACTTCCGGCGCCGCTGGTGTTCAATACTTGTACAGAACAAAAATATTGCTAGTTAGATTTTGTTTGCAACTTATGTCATTTTTTGGCTGATGTCTTTCACAGAAATCAAAGAAATTATTCTTAGTTCTAAACAAGGATGCAGACTCGGACTCGTCATTTTAGCCCGGACTCGGACTCACTTTCCTGCTCAGTGTGGTCTTTTTTTTAAATACTTGATGTGGCAATCCTGTTTTCAAGTAGGTTATAATGAGCTTACATAACCTTTACATATTTCAAAAACTCTTCCCATTCTTATTTTATATGTTACGTTCTGTTTTGACTAACTGTTTGACTACTCGAGCAAATTTAGTTTTTTGACGTGCAAAATTGAAATCCATTTATATAGGCTACTTGAAAAATTTTTGATTAGAAATTTTTTTTTGGAAAAGTGTTCCGTGAGCTAAAATCATAAGACTAGGTGTTCCATGAATCAAAACTCTTGAAAAATTCTGACTTAGATCAAGTAAATGCTAAGAAATTAGATCAGCGTTTTACATACTCCTGCCCTGCCGAACGATTTCAAAAACTCTTAATATTATTTAAAAAACTATTTAGAATATTTAAATTAGTTTATCGGTGATTTTTCTAGTTATTACTGACATTATCAAACGGTCTATTTTAGGCAAATTGGCGTAGTAGTTCTAGAAGAACTTGAACTTTTTTGAATTGTTTAAATTTACAATCAGTTTGCAAAAAGCCTGTTTTAAAACTAACCATAAACGCCGCGAAACAAATATCACTTGTTTTTGATTAGACTATCTACTAGTACAGGGTTTCTAAGCTGGGGTTCCCAGCGACCTATTAAGCAATAGTTTTTCGTTAAATATAAAATGAAGATTTTATTTTTGGTCTTCACTTGACTTTTGGAAAAAATTTTCATTTGAACGTCCAAACATTATTTTTGAAATCTGATTTCAGGCTTGTGTAAACTTTTTGAGATCCACATAACTTTAATTAGCCTAGTGGTCCGCGCATTCGAACGAGTTTAGAAACCCTGTTATAGTATATATCATATAGCTTTTAAAAAGATATATTACTTGTTACCATTACACCAAGGCTTTTTAGTAGTAGTCAGTTCACCAGTAAAAAGTATTTCAAATACGAAAAAGTTACTGCCCTTGTTTATAATATGATTGCCGATCAGTCGATAGCGTAATCGAGTGGTTAAAAGCGCCATGATTGTGATCGACATGGTCTTGGTTCAAAACGTACTTGCACTATTCTGTTGTGTTCTTGGGAAAGACACTTTACAGCACTTTCCTCTGCTCGGCGGTCTTGGCAAGCTGTTCTAAATTTTAGTCATATCTTTATGAAACTAAAAAATCAAAATCAAAATATTTGAAGCAGACAGCAAAATCTTATGGCATTTCCGGAGTCAGGTCGGGGTAATTGCATGCCTTATGTATAGCGTCTCCGTCGCTTTCCTGCGAGTCAGGAGGACAAATATAGAGATGAAATAAAATAAAAAATGATGATGTCATTGTTTCAAGATTGTTCGACACGATCAACTGTGATCGAATATGTTTGCTTAAAAAAATGTTTATTTAATCTCTTGCTGTTGACAGAAATGTTTTAGAAGTGCAGTTGACCTTCTAGATTAGGTTTAACGTAATTACTTCACTTTTTTTCTGTTTGTTTTAAACAATAATATCAGGTACAAGGTTTATCTGAAAAGGCTTTATAAAAGAGATGATAGTTATTAAAAGCTTTTCTGATAAAGTTATTGGATTGTATAAAACAAATTTAGTTATTGAAGAAAATGGGGACACGGAAACAAAAGGAAAAACAAAAACATCAATAAATTGGTGAATTTGCGACAGCCAGCAAGAAGTTTAAAGATTTAAAATTATTTTTTGTGTGTGTGTGCGTGTGTCTTTGCAGAAATGTAGATTAGAAATAGCTTTTCTTACAGCACACAAAGAAGAAGAACGCCTTGTATTAAGATGGCCTTTATTTTTCCGCAGGAGATATTTTGAATCAAGACAAGGAATTACACCGAAAAACTGAATTTTTTACTGGGTTTCGTTTTACTCCCGAACTGTTTGATTTGATCTTGAAAAAAGTTTCCGGCAAAATTACGAAACAAAGAACACAATTTCGCCGCCCTATTTCAGCGACCGAACGACTGGCTATAACTTTAAGGTTAGTGGCTGGTTTACAATTAATTAATTAATTACATTATGTATTTAAAACTAGAGCATCGGCGTTGCCAATAAGCAAAAATTTTCAATCCATCTTTCATCAATCCAATTTTCATCCAGTTTAATCCCCTGTGAGTGGCGGTGGCTGGATGCATCCCACTACTTCTGCAACTCTTATTACACCTTCTCTCCACCTACATCGATCTACCGCATCTTCTTTTTTTAAATCAATCCTTTTCGTGTTTCCTTCGACTTGTTCCCTTCATTTCATCCTTTAACTTAAGTAAAAGTTTTCTCTGCATTAACAGTTATTGGACATCACTTTGTTTATGGCTTTAGATATAACAGCTGCTCAACAATGACGAATGTGTGACAGTTTGCTGACTGCAACTTTGTTTCAGGTTTCTGACGACCGGCGACAGTTACACTACCATCGGGTCAGCTTACTGCGTCAGCAAGGCCGTGCTTTGCCAGATCATCCCTAGCACATGTGCGGCTCTGTGGGATGTCTTGCAGCCGGAGGTCTTACCCCCACCAAATGAGCAAACCTGGAAGGAGAGTTCGATCAGTTTCAAAATGACTTTTCCCCACTGCGTCGGCGCTCTCGACGGAAAACATGTGGCCGTCCACGCCTCGTCATACGGCAAATCCTCGACTAATCTCGTAGTGATGGCGGTGTGCGACGCCCAGTTTAACGTTCTTGCCGCCGACGTCAGCGATCACGTCTTTCGGAACGACGAGTGTCTTTTTCAGAGTTCTTTGTTTGGCAAAATGCTTCTTGACCAAAAGCTGCCGTCGCCGCAACCGCTGTCGGAAGCAGTGCAAAATCCTATTCCATTTGTCTACGTCGGTAGCGATGTCTTTCCTCTTTGCCACAATCTAATGAGACCTTTCCAAGGGCCGAATCTTTGTCAGAAAAAGCTGATTTTCAATCATAGACTTTCCGAAGCACGTCGAGTGATTGAGCAAACCTTCGGCCTCATGTTCTCGCATTTTCGCGTTCTTCGCAAACCAATAACTTTGTCTTCTCAAAATGCAATTAAGGTCATCAAAGCCATCATAATATTGCATAATTTCTTGCTGCGCCAACTGGGTGCGCAGTATGCCTCAGTGCAAGCTGAAGACCCCGTGTCAATCACTGGAGCTTTTTCGTCTCTACCTCGACGAGTCGTTGATAACGCTGCTGAACCTGCTCTGATTCGTGATGTCTTTGCTAAGTACTTTTGCAGCCAGTTTATAAAAGAGTGTCCTTTGCAAGAAAAATCAATCAATGCTGAAGAGGCGAATGAGTTGGCCTAATCTTTTTTACACCACTTATCTAGTTCATTTTTTTAAAAAACATTTTTGATTGGCATCACGGCTTTAAGTTTTTGAATGAAGTTCTTTGTAACGGTTTTTACTCTTATGTGCTGCTGTGTTGAAGTTCTTGAAATAAACTAAGTTTTGAGAATAAGAAGTGCTGTACTGATCAAATATATTTTTCAAAAATTGCCGCTCAATTGGTAATTAGTGCGTAAACACTTAGTAAACAATATTTGCAATCTGCTTACAGAGTTAGTCTGTTCTATTCTGTTCTGTTCTAGTTTGATCTAGTTTGATTATTCTAATTTGTAGCCTGATTGTTTAAAGATCGAACTTCCCGTTCGCGCATCGAACTCTGTAGCAATTGATTTTTACGTACTAACTGATAGGTTTCGGGTTTGCCTCTGTGTTTGAAACCTGAAATGATCGTATTGGCGATTTTACTCCACTTGCTGAATAATTCTTCAAGTTGTTAGAAAAAGACGATGAAGAGCAGGGTGAGAAGATGTTAGTGTTGGTTAAATGTTATTGACTGAAAACCTGCGAAACAGTCGCTG
Source organism: Diplosoma virens (assembly GCA_963680785.1). NCBI lineage: Eukaryota > Metazoa > Chordata > Ascidiacea > Aplousobranchia > Didemnidae > Diplosoma > Diplosoma virens. Next base: position 29,186,980 of record OY796896.1, on the reverse strand, counting down.
GGATTGTCCATGTTTGAGCTTGATTTAGAGACGGAAAACAACAATAGCGATCGAGACAGCGTTGAAATTCGATTGAATGCTTTTCTTTCACCACGTGAATAGTTGATTTTTAGGTTTTTTCAGCTAAAAAGTCACGAAAAACAAATTCAATCTTTGCAGATCCTTTCATCATGAAGTTGTTCGATCGAAGCGTGGATCTAGCGTCGTTTTCCGAACAGACTCCGCTATATCCTATATGCCGAGCGTGGATGGAAAACGATCCAACCGGACGAAAAGAACGACCGTTTGATGGCGCAAGTGACGCAAGCGCTTTGAACACCGATTCGGTGAGAACTTGTTACGCCATGCAAGTCTTAAGCAAACACTGACGTCACTCACGCTTGATTTAGATTTAATAGAAAATGTGTAGTTTTCAAAAATTGTTTTCAATCTTATAAAAAAAACAATTGTTTTATTGATATACGTTTTCTCGTTTTTTTAAATTTTATTCCAAACTGATTTCATTCGAGCGTGTGACGTCAGCTTTTGTTTCGTGTTTAAAAGCTTATTTGTTACAACAACAATTTATTGCTTAGACAAAGAAAAAAAACTGTCTTTAAATCATTGTATTAGCTTCTTTAAAAATTAAAAACCTGAATGCGAATAAATTAAATATAAAGTCTTGGTTTTCCGGATAAGATTTCAAAGCGCTTTTTTTAGTCTGATGATGAGGTCGGATCTGGAGTTGTCAGTAAAATGCCGCGTCCTAATGTTCCGTGGAATAATATCGACAAAAATGGGAAATATCGGAGTCCTCGCGTCCCTGATCCTATTTCTCGGTCAGACAACAAGTGAGTGAATAAGTTCGTAGAAACTAGTGTGTCCGCGATGTTTGAACGTGTTCTCATTCACATCTCACGCGCACGGACCAGGCAAAATCAAGAGTTGCGTTTCTTCAACATCGATGTTTCGTCATTTTCCCTTCTGAGATGGTGTTATCCGATCCGCTAACGGCCGGACGAATGTGTTCCGTGTGAAATGCTCTTTTTGTTTATGATATTTTTTCGTTATTAAATTGATTTTTTATCTTTTGATGGATTCATTACTCGCTTGATTAGTTTCTATGAAAACTTTGTTTTGGTTGTGGGAGGTAAAACAACTTTTTAATTTCTTTGGTGTCGTAAAAATTTAACTATAACATGAGCCTATTTGTTTCTATTTTTGCGTATTGTAGTTATTGTGTTGCCTTTTTATCAATATTTATTCCATGCTTTACTTTTGTGAATTTTGTAAGAAGTTGAATATATTCGTTTATAAAAACGTTTTAAAAGACCTAATTCCACTTAATGGCTGCGTTCAACCATAATCAGGAAATGTGTTCAAGAAACGCAAGTTGTGTTATTACGTATAATCATTAAAATAATAGTTAAATAATAACGATTGAAACCTCAAACCAATTGTAATCGTTGATGCTTTTAAATACCCTTGAAAAATATTTTTGGAAGAAGATTTTTAGGAAACTTCGATTTGTAATTGACACGAATGTAATTTTTCTGTTGATGGTACTTGATCGTTTGTTTTAATGTCCAGCCTGGACCGCTTTCTGCTAACCCCCACCGACTCCCCCTCCCGAGACACACTGCTAGTGGATCACCTGCAACATTGGAAGAAAGTGCGGCAAGCGTGAGTTTAGACAAATCTATATTCTCATTTGTCGTTTACCAACCTCGTTTGTCACGGACAAACTGTCGCTCTTTACTCTTCGCGCAAAAAGCATTCTTGAACCAAATTTCGTTGCACGAAAGCAAACCACGATTAGCTTAAAAGCTCAGCTGTACACATCATAAAATGCGTTTATGACTTTTATAGATTAAATTGTTTTTTTGACAGATGGAAAGAGAAGTCGTTGGAAAACGACCAGCGATACCAGGACGGGATGATATTGCTCCGCAACATGTTTATGCGCGCTTCCTACAATAACTCTGCCAGCTAGTAGCCGCCATTTTGTAAAACGTGATTTTTAGAATTGCCTGTTTTGCTATCAGTGGAAGACAAAGCAAAAAATGATTTTAATTTTTAACAAAACAATTTTACATTTTTTAATTAGTTTTAATTTATCCGCCTACCAGCTTGGGGGTTCCGCTTTTACTTTGTAACGATTATGTTGGTGTTAAACAAGTCCAACTCAAGTTTGTAACCCATTGCAATTGCTTATATTGTTCACGTAACAGTTGCTGGATTAGTCTCGAAGTTACAGTTTTGACATTAGGCAAACATGTGCTTTGTCCTAATTTGTATCTTATCAATTTTTTGCAACATGCCTGCTTGTCTTTTTTGTAGTGATTAAATTGAAGAAATTTTATCCCGTCCGAAATATCATGGCATTTCGGAAACAGGTCGATGCAGTCGCATGACGCTTCCATGTTTATCACTTCGGATGTTGTCCTGGAATCCAGGAAGGATGACAAATAATTGATAGAATAGTGATGACAGTTTTTTCAGCGCAATTGTTGAAAACGTCATCTTAACAAGAAAATTAAATGTTCATAGTTTCTAAAATTTAAACTTGTGGGCTAAATGCAAGACTAATTAAAATTCGTTAAGACTTCAATATACATGCAGATATAGGCCGTACCTGCGGGTCCCCGCTCAAGTTTTAAAAGTTGGGCAAAATCAAAAATTTTTCGGGTAGCGATAGAAAAAATTTGAGCAATATCAGGAATTTTAGGGCAGTGACAATGAATTGTTGGGGCAAAAAATTTTTTATTCATCGAAAAGAAACACTAATTGCCGAAAAAAGTTTACGAACTTAGGCAAAGACCCTTTTTTTAGAGATCACTATGTTTTGAGACAAAAGATTAACAAAAATGAGATAGATTCGAAGAGAATAATTTTTCTTGATCTTCATCCTAAATTTTCTCATATCTGTAAAGTTTTAGAAAATCAATATACGGGCATACGTTACAATTTTTGGGCAAAATTCCACTGCCTCCCAAGTTTTTTGGCTGGTACACTTATACATGTAGAATCTTAGAAATGATAAAAAGGGCTTAGGTTTTTTTTTTTTTATGAAGTTTCGCATTAAATTCAATTTGGAGAAAATCATTGAAGAGTTTACGTTAACTTAAAACCTGAAAATAATATCGGCATCTTTTTAGCTCGGCCGTAAAAGAAATAAAATAAATTACGTGATTTGAAAGTAATACTTTAAAAAGCAGAAAAAAGAAGCAACTAGGGTGGCCATACGTTTCGTTTTTTAGACCTTGTTCCGGCGTCCAGCCTGGCTAACCAAAATGTCCCCTTAAGTATTTCTAATTGTAAGTAAAGACCTTTTTTCAGAGAACTGTACAATTTTGGGACGAAACTTCGGAAATCTGAGACGGTTTTCAAGTGAAGACCTTTTTTTTAGAGAACACCATGATTTTGGGACGAAAATAGAGAAATTTGAGACTAATTCCAAGTGAAGACTTTTTTTTTGAGAACACCATAATTTTGAGACAAAAATCCGAGAATCTCAGACAAATTTACTTTGTTTCCCCTCCAAAAAAATTTTTAGCTGGACCGCATATGTCGGTCCGGAATTCCGCCAATTCAGATATAGTAACCCTACTTTTAACGAACGTCCCGATTCATCACTTTGAAAATATGGCCATCCTAGAAGCAACGAAACCTTCACGTTATAGCATACGATTACGACAAGTAGGCTAATAAAAGTTACCAAACGAAGGGATGTCAATGACGTCGCGTCACCTAACATATTTAATGATTGTCCTGACGAGTTCTAACAAGGACGAAACAGGTCTGTCGGCAATTGGTTGTTGATTGACTTGACCATTCTTACTTAACATTTTTAATTCGCAATTGCAAGCCATTGCGCGGTCACTGAGTTGCCACAAAAAAAGCAAGGTTTTTTGCAGATAAGCTTTAATCAAGAATTGGAAAAAACATTGCAGGCCTAACACGAACGTACAAAATCTTACTGTAGTCTTTAAAATTTAATAAAATTTTTGTTGTAAACTATAACTCATAACGAAACAATTTTTTCGTTGTTAAAGCATTATAACTGCTAGTCGAAATCTTTAAATAGGTTATTTAATCAAATTTCAGATTTAACCTTCGAAAAATTTAAAATTTGTTTAAAAAACTTGATATTCACTGTTTTTATAGTCCAACGTTTTATGCTTTGCTATGAGCTTCCATTTAACTCAATTTCAACTGTGAATATGAGATCCTTTAAATCAGGCATGTCAAACTCATGAGCTTATGTGGGCTGCATTTACGGCATAAATGAAATTTTAGGCCGAAAATCCAGAGACACTAAAACATTTTTTGACATTTAATTTAATAAAGGGTCTAATGTTTACTTCAGCGCCTAAAATAGTTTAGACCTATTACAATTTTTCATTCTTTGGCAATTATAATTTTTTTAATCAAAATAAACCATTTAAAATATTTTTAAACTTTAAATGCATACAAAACAACAAGGTCACTAGTAATCATTAACGATTGTTAGATTTGTATTTCATGCTTGATAATGTACAAATGTTCCGTCTCCATGCTTGGCATCGTGTTTGCTGACTAGGTTTTCAATGCTCGGTTAAAAAGTATTTGCTATTCCACCCTTGACTATAAATGTGTAGGCCGATCAGTCAGCCTGGTTCTTTGACTAATTTTAACAAATTTTATTAGAAATAATTGTTCATAAACATAAAGTAACCTAAACAACGCCATAATTTTTGAAGCTAATTTGCGAATTTTATTACAATCTTGATTGTTTGCAGACAAAAACAATACACCGGTTTCCAACTTCGTTATAATTTACTTCTAGCGCAAAACTCAATCAATGTTTAGCTGTTCCATTTGATTATATTCATTAGCTTGGGCAACGTTATCACCAAAGAGATATAAAAATAACATAACTTGGTCTTAAACCAATAAAAAATTTAAAATGTTTTGAAATTTTTTAAAAGAGTTTAAATACTATTCATATATTTTAAAATAATTTTTATGTCTTAAATTTATTTTTTTTATTTTTTTTTAATCTCTATATTTATCCTCCTGACTCGCAGGAAAGCGACGGAGGCGCTATACATAGGGTAAGCAATTACCCCGACCTACTTCCGGAGATGCCAAGATATTGCTGTCCGCTAGTAAGTTAGTAGAGATATTACTGCAATTTAGTACTGCTTGACAAGACCACCAAGCAGGGGAAAGTGCCGTAAAGTGTCTTTCCCAAGGACACAACAGAATGGCGTAAGTGGGTTTTGAACCTAGACCATGCTGATCATCAGTCCGGTGCTTTAACCACTCGACCACGCTGCCGACTTACCACACGACTGCTTAAAGATTCTGCATGGATAGATCTATTCTTCATAAGTTGCGTATATTGAGACATATGAGCCAAATTATATAACTTTGTTGAAGTTTTGTTGCATTGTCCTGCAAATTTGTTGAGATATTTCAAAAGATAAAAAATTCATAAAAAATAACAATTTCGCGGGCTGCAATAATTAGCACCGAGGGTTGCTTGGGGGCCCAGTTTGACTCGCCTACTTTAAATGACACACATTTCAACTTTTAGTTTTCCAAAATTTGTTGCAATTTTTCGTGTTAAAACTTTTATAGGCTATATCGGGTGTGGGGAACCTGATTGCACTGGGGGGCTGCATCCCAAAATTAAAAAATTAGGTGCGGGCCGTAATAAACTTTTTTTTTATTTAAAAAGGTAGTTACTGGACAAAGCACGCTTCTTTATATGGTTTGTCATGTCAAGACTTTTTTTGTTTATTCACTAGCTTTTTTGGTGTTTACCCGATATTGATTTTTTTCTGGTGGACCTGCATTTCTATTATCAGTTCAGTTCAGTTCAGTTTTCTTTTATTTCTGCTCCGCCACATAATAAAAATGCAACTATAATTATTTAATAATAAACATCATTAAGACTGCGGATTAAAAAAAGGAAGAAGCAACAAAACGAATGTACTGTACGTTCTAGCTTGCTAAGATAGCAACGAATTATTTATAGACGTTGTATTACAAGAAGCAAGGTTGCTTCACCTCAATATAAATTTATTTATAGAAAAAAAAGGAAAGAAAGGAAGATAAAAATAAGAAGCACATTAAAAATTAAGTTACATTGAGGTCATTTGATAAAAACGAAACTCTGCCGTGGGGGCGGTGCATTGGTGGGACCACAGCAGAGTGTGGCTCATAGAATATGATCAAGCCAATCATACCCTGGACGTTAATAAAGCGAAAAGCTCTGTTTTGATCAAAGAAATTGATATGGTTCTTCCCAACCATACGCGACCGAACCGCATTGAAATACCTAGCGGGCTGTATTTGGCCTGCGGGCCGCAGGTTCCCCACCACTGGGCTATATCATGTTTCTTTTCTTCATAGTCCTCACGTTCAACAGACTTTACAATTATTATTATTAACTCGATTTTTTATTAAATTTTGCTTTCGTTGCATTTTTTATTTTTAAAATTAATAAAGTTCTCAATGAAACTCATCGTAAAATTGATAGCCACAATATATGTGATTGACAAGACCAATAGAAATGTAAAATTATTTTAAATAAATTAATTCAAGAACCACGGTTGTTACGATACGCGCAAGCATATGGACAAACATTGTCTACTTCTACAATCAATGATTATACGCTAAGATATTAGTTATAACTTTTGCGGAGTCAAACACGAATCATCATACTTTCAATAATGTCACAGCTTTGTAACATGCAGAAAGCTAACTGTGAAAAAGTTAAAAGCGACGCGAAGTGAAAATTTTAAAACATTTACTACTACTTTTCTTTGCTTATTTGATTAATAGCTTACAAACAGTTTAGGTCTAGGATGATGGATCTGCTGCCCAATATGGGTATTCGTCCATGCTGACTCCGCTGTCACTTCTGCAGGATAAAAGCTCATTCGCTTCTTCTTTAAACGTGACAAAATCAAAATCTACTGCATCGGTCGCTTCAGTGAAGTTAAAATCCGAAAAATTACTTTGAAGACCTTCGCAATTTGCTGGCGACGGTAAAGCGGAAAGCGACGATCGATTGCTTTTGTCTGCACTCTGTCGGTTGTTTAAGCCACTTTCAAAATAACAAGATTGAGTGGCACAGTTCAGCCAAGCATTTCTTTTTGAGCACGACACTTCATCGGCGCTATGGAAAGATTTCAACTTCCTGCAGTTGCTTAAATTGCCTTCAGTAGAAAAGTCGGGATGGTTGGAGTTCGGCTGAAAACTTTCTTCGCAAGATAAAGAAAAATGATTTTCAAGGGGCAAATTTGATTGCGATCGTGATTTCGTATCACGACGAGCCAGTTTTTGGCCCGTTTCCCATAAGACACCGATTGACGGAAGCTGAGCCAGTGAAAAATTGTCGAAATCAAGTTTTTCGTTTGAATCCATCCAGTTTGGGTTTGTGCTTATTTCACCCTGGGAAAAACCAGTGACGGCACTGGGGTGTCGGCCTTCTTTTTGACTACCAAAATGGCTTATGCCTTCGAGTTTGACGGAAGTTGATTGATTAACTTGGCATTCACTTTCAACGGAATACGGATACACGGGCGAATAATGATTTTTATTTGCTTGAATATTTGCTAATTGGCATGATAGCAACGAATTTGGACAGTGTTCAGGCTTTTTCTTCACATCCTCATAAGACTTAAACTTCATCTGATAGGAACCGTATGCCCCAAAGCTTTGCTGCGGATTTTGAAGCCGCAGAAACTGATTTTGAAAATAACTTTCTTGTGTTACAAAGTAACCTTGCTGTGCAAATCTTTCGGAGTTATAAGCAGAATGACCGGGTGTGCTGCTATTGTACGCGCTATCAGCTGGGTATTTGGATTGAATTTCCGCCGGGCGATGGGTCCATGAAAAAGGATCCTTTTCGCCATCAAAAGATAAACCTGCTTCAAGACATTTCTGGGTGAGAACGTCAACTCGCAAACGCAAAGCTTGATTTTCGTCCTGTAAGCGCTTTTTCGACTCTTGCAAGGTTGCCACTTGTTTTTCAAGCTCCAACATTCGAGCTTTCTTGCGCTCTCTTGCGGCGAGAGCCGATTGTCGGTTTCTTAATTTTTTTCGCAACTCCTTGTCTTCAATGGAGCTCAACGATGGGTTGTCAGAAGACTCATTTCTTGCGTTTTTAACTTTTGGTAGAACTGGAAGAACAGCCTTGTTTGAAAATGGCATGGTTAATTGATGATTTAAAGTAATATTTCTAGAATTTAATTAATTGAAACATTTATAAAATTCTTTAAAAACAAAAGAAAAAATGAAAGTTAAAATATTTGATTTCAATAATAAAAAAAGATGACTAAATAACTTGAATATTTAAAATGTTCTTAACAAAAATTAAACTCAAGTGTAAAAGGTAAACTTTTTACGTTTAGAAAGCTTTTACGTCAAAAAATTTATATTTACGGTTCATTTACAGTATTCGCCTTTATTTATCCTCCTGACTTGCAGAAAAACGTCAACGGCGTTATTACTAGAGATAACCATCAAGTGATTTCCCGACCTGTTTATTGAGATGCCAAGATATTGCTATTTAATTAAAAATTTTGTTTGGTTTTGTAGTTTTTAAACTTTGCTTGTGGAAATATAACTGAAACTTAAGGCTGCTTGCTAAAACAGTCTAACAGAAAAAAGTGCGGTAAAATGTCTTTCTCAAGTTACAACAGAATGATTAGAGTAAAATTCCAACGGCAAATATATTGATTGCATTTGGTGTCAATAAGGCACTAGTGTTAACGGAACCCAGTGAAGGAGGTGCGAGACGCTGTATCAATGCCGACTGCAATTTACACTTTACATCCGGATCTAACTCTTGTTTTTTAATTTCGCGGTATCTACTGTAAAATATCTTGAGGTATTTTTCTTCTTTGGACAGTCTTTACTAGAATATTTATCTTACTATTAGTTTTATGTTTTTGAAAATTAGTCAGCAACTACATCGTTTCACTTTGTCAAACTGAAATACGAAATTCAAAAATTTAAAATCCAAAGCAGTCTTGTGGTAAGCTACATTTAAAAGCAAAATGGAGTAATTGCTGAATAGTTGCCCTAAGATAAATCTATTTTTTGTTTTCTACTAGTCAAAAAAATTGTCGCCTAGATATAAAACACAATTTTAATTTTCTATCACTTATATAAAATCTATATTAGAATCTAACCATAAATCATCTTCAAAAATTTACCAAAAAGATTGTAAAAAACTAATAAAAACAAACAAAAATATATAATTGCAATAGGTGTGACTAGCAATAATTGTTCTAAATCATAAGGTTACTTTTTACCGGTCGCACCCAAAATTTTGCCCGCAAATCTAAATTCTGTTCAGTATTCAAGGTAATGACCCTTTTTACTCTTAACCTTGATATGCATGAAAAATCTTTAATTAAATGTAATATGATTGAATTCAAAATAAATTTTACTTTGAAATCAAAGTAAAGACTGAAAAAAAGTCCTCACCTTGAATACTAAAAAGATTTCGAATTGCGATAGATTTGCAGGCAAAAGTTTGGTCCGCGACGGGCAAAAGGTTGCGCATCCATGTTCTAAAGAGTAAATAATGGGACTTTATTTGTTATTTATCCTCACAATATAGCCTATTTTTCTAAGCTCTACCACGTATTAGCTTTATATTCTTGATTATCATTTAAGTATCTTATAAAATTAAATAAAATTCTTTATGTGATCTTGCTCTAAGTTACTTCGATTGGTGTACAACACAATCACCTCGGACAATTATAGAAGTACATATATATATAGCCTATGTTAAAGTAAAACGCCTCAGGCCTAAACCGTTTATCTTGTTCACCTACTTTTCAGGAGTGACTAACTTCTGCAAAAAGGATGAGCAAATAAATTAAAAGTCTTAAAATAAATTGTTTTGAAACTGGGTTTCTGAAGTTGGGGGCGTGGAAAGTCTCTATAGGAGGCGCAAATGTGTTGGACCTTTGCGTCTATTTCGCGCAAGTCATATTATCTCACTGTTGAAGGAATTTTGGCAAGAAGGAAGGTACAACATTCGATGAAAGACGTCAAGGAGAAGGCTATCAAAAAGGTTAGAGTTTTTGTTACTTTTTATTGTTACCATTAACCTATATATATATTGCCAGAATCTCAGAAAAGCGTCGAAGGGATTAAGTTAAAGATTGTCGTCAAGCAATTACCATAACCTGCTTTCATAGATGCCAAATAGGCCTATTGCTGTCTGGTTGGACTTTTTATTTTTATTTTAGAAAAATAACTAAAATTCAAAGCTGCTTTCGGCGACCGCCAAGAAGGAGAAATTGCCGTAAAATCTATGACAAGAGTAGGTTTTGAATCTCCACCGTATCAATCGCACGCGCTGTTAATACGGCGTTCATGCTACTCGGCCACGCTGCCGAAAGCAGATGGAAAATATTTAATTTTTCAATGCAACGAACGCAGGTTTTTTATTTCAAATAGAGTAACATATGAAAAGAATTTTGTTTTATCCTATTTTATTTCTTAAAAACTTTCATTAATAACCATCAATTGCTTTTCATTATTTGCAAACTATAACAAAATATTTATAAAATCTGTAATATTTTGAATTTTTCGGCCCTTTCAGAAGTTTTATTCAACGGGATTATTTGGATAAAACAAAAATGAGGGCTCTGCTATTGATTTATCTCATTTGTTTTTAAATATTTAATTGTTTTATTAGATATGAGATAAAGCCGTACCAGCCGGAAAAGCAGGAGGAGAAATTGCCACCGCATGACGTAAAAAATTGGCAAAAATCAGATTTAGGGCACCGACAATAAACTATTCGGGCAGGAGGAAGTTATATGATTTAGAACGATCTAGATCAGTGAGCAAAAATAAATAATATTGAATGCGAAGACTCTTGTTATTTGGTTTTCAAAAGCTTGTCTGAACAAAACCAATTATTTTTGCTCCATGTACAACTAAAAAGCAAGTGAAGACAAAAAAACAAAATCACAGATTTTTACAATAAATCTCACTGACATTTGGGCATTTCCATAAAACAATGCAAAATTATGATTCGGACAATTATCGAAAAATTTGGGCAAAAATGTTTTTCCTCCAAATTTTTTGGTCTGGTAATGCAATGCTATCAGACATTTTATAGAGAATTAAATTTTTTATCAAATGTCTTTTCAATAAGATGACTAAATGAAAATGTGATGATTTTGATTAAAAATACTCCAAAAAAATTTTTGGTAATTTCTGCTGGAAATTTTTCGAAGTAATTTAGAAAAAAAATCTTTCTCTTGAGGCAAAGGCTTGAAGAGACATTTTTAAAATAAAGTTTGTATATCCGGTGAAGTATAGACCGTCAATTTTAAAGTGCCGTGGCAATGTAACTTGGCAAATAATCAATATTTTCTGGCTTCAACTTATAAAACTATTTTTTTCAAGTTGTCACAGATGGAGGTGGAACACCATTTCGATGACGGAATTGTTTGACATTGTGCGGGTCCAACTCCTGTACCTGTGACGGGTATCACGTTATTCTTGGAAATAAAGCATTATGGAACTTTTATCTGCTTGGAGGTCTTAACCAGCCTTTCATAATTTCAATTACATCACTGTATGAATAAATAAATAGAATAATAAAAATTTTAACCTGAAAAGAATATTTTGCATTATCTCCAGCTGTAATTCAGTGTAATCAATGATTGAGAGTTGATCTAAGTGCAACGCTCCGGTGTTGTTTTAAGTGAGGAGAATGAATAATTGAATTGCCGATTACAAGGAATATAATGATTGTTGACAGTCTTTTGCTTTTTTTTAATTTTCCATTTTCATGTATTGTTAATCATGTATAGCTTCTTGCAAATTCCAAACACCAGTAAGAGACCGTAACAGGTGATTTTTTTAACGATATTTAAATTTCATTAAACGTTTCTGTCGCGTTATGGAAACAATTTAACAATTGAGGCTTTGCTTTCGAAAAACCTGTTTTAATTCTTATTTAGCTTTTAAAAGCGGAAAATAATTACTACTTGGCTTTTCTCGATCAATTAAAGTTTTTGTAATTACTCAAATAATAAAAGGTGTGTTTTGATAAATAAGTGATTACTTAAGGTTGATTTTGATGGGTTTTCGACCTTTTTATGGCAATTATGAAAGTGATTAAAACAGCCAATTTTCTTTTTTGCTCATAAATGTTCTGCTCGCGAACAGCTTATACAAAAAATGAAATTACCATAATTAACCCAATAAAGAATTAATTTTCTATTTTCCTCACAGTTCTGTTCATAGACACAATGATCTTAACAAAATAATTTTTTAGTATTTGAGTTCGATTTTAAAAAATAAATAGGCTATAATTTTTTCCAACGAAAGCCATTTTTATGGCGTTTTTAAGGGGCCTGCTGCAACCGTTCCATTTACGTCATATTGAAGCCATCACCGGAAAGAGTAACGCAGTGAATTTCAAACTTTTGAAACGATAACGGTTTTTTTTAATTCCCAAATCCCGACCTGCAGTGCTCAGCGATACAAAAACAAAAACTACACAGAATCAGAGCAAATATTCTATTAAAATTTTTTTTTTCAATTTTTAAAGTCTATTTACGTTTGTTTTACAATCACTGGACGTTGGGACGCAGGATTTGGACAATTTTTTCAAAACTCCGTATTAAAAGGTTGAGATACGCTGCGTCAGTCTAATGGTAGAGCCCCAAAAAAGATTGAAAATGGTTCGTCGATTAGGTTAAATTACCATTTTATATTTGAAATGTTTATTTTATCCATTATTAACTCGGATCAATTTACTTGTGTTTATTTGACAATTTTAGGGTTGTCCTTTTTGTAAAGTTAACAAGATGCATAATTTGTTTCAATAACTAGCAATCAAGCAAAACGAATTTTCCTATTATTTCAATTACTGTTCAATTTCAATGTTAACTTAACTAATTACTTAATTGAAATTTTAAATTGAATGAAATCACCCCAATAATTAAAATTAATTTTAAATTGAAAACATTTCAAATCTTCCATGTTCTTATACAATTTTCACCTAATTGCTGGTTATTTGAGTGGCAGTACACACGCGTAGGCTAGAAAAAACCCGCAAATTGCGAAGTTTGTAAGTTTAGAAATACTCTTGATTACGTTGATAGTGAAACTTGTGTATTAATTCACGTATCTGTATTGTTTGAAAATAGTTTAATTATTTTAAGTTTTTAAAAATCACGAAGTTAAAAATTGGAAAATCGGTTTTTAAAAATTTTGTGTTTTGTCATTGCAGGAGTATTGAAAATGAATTGTTGTATCCTTTTTAAATTATTTCACCCTGAAAAAATAATAGCCACTTAATGGCTTAATTATAACATAGGCTTCCTTAAACCATCTTAAGTATTAACAGGGGTTTCCAAACGGGAAAAAAAGAAGGAAAAAATTTTCCCTGTCCTGCAATATTTTCAAAACGCAGAAGAACAAAGAGCAAATGCAGCGCCCCTTTTAAATTCACGTGACAGAATTAAGCATCATGTTGGATCTTTTTCTGCAATCATATAAACTCAATCAAAATCATGTCCAATTAAGTCTGTAAAAACTATCGATTTAAATCAAAGCCACCAAACTTTTATGAAAAGAGCCATATAACAAATAACAGTGACAAGTTTAGTAAGGGGGACAAAATTTTTTAAATAACTTTTTTTTGGTTTTGAAGGCATTTTTCAAAATAAAAATTTTAACGTATTGGAGAAAATTTTTACTAAATTGGTAAAGATCAAAACAATATTTTTCTTTATCGGCAGGGGCCTTACACTATTTTGAGCCCAAGATAATTTTGGGTTATAAAAAACAAAGTAAGAATAAGAGCTTTTTAGTTTTTACCAAGTTTTTCTTATTAAAATTTTTTCCTAAGCGCTAAAATTTGGGTTTGTGAAAAGCTTTTTTTAATTTTGCCTCTCCTGCCGAAAAATCTTTCGGTGCCCCTGTGTATCAATGATGGAAAGTCAGCAAACCGAAAACGAAAGAGTAAACTTTCTAATTTTAAGTTTATATTTTTGTATTGATGGAGTATTTAACAAAGCGTGAAGAAATAATGGTAAAATCTAAACTACTTTAGGAAAAAGTGTTGTTTTTCTATTGTAAAATTTAACAAAGCGTGAAGAAATAATGGTAAAATCTAAACTACTTTAGGAAAAAGTGTTGTTTTTCACCTATAATACATTATTATACACTGATGCTGCACTGCAACTTATAAAAATCAGCATATTTGTAGGCACGGGCAATATTTTTTCCATGAAAAGAAGAACACTTTAAAAATGCAATGGGGTCACAGTATTTGGTCACTGTTGTTTTGCTCCTTATTTGTTCAAGGGTAATGTTATAATCAAGATCCATTAAAGGTAATACCGCATAAAACTCGAACTTTCATGGTTTTGTTGAATCATCAAGCTTAAGCAGCACTAGTCCTGGTTACGGTCGCTTAGAAGTTTTTTTTTTTTAAATCAAAATATACCGAGTAGTCAAATATTGTCTAATCAACTTTTTTTTTATCTTGCAAAAAATTAATTTCTTGCCTATATATGTGACTTTTACATAGCTAATACTTTAAAGTAATTTACTGTACTTGTAAATAATAGCAATCAATGGCCAACGTTTTATCATTTATACTTGCTAAGTTTTATTTTAAAAAAAGCTGAATATCAATGAGAGTATATATTTGAAATTAATAATATCAATAATATCAATGAGAGTATATATTTGAAAAAACCGTGGTAAAAAAGTTTAATTTTACGTAGTTGTCATTTTATGATCTATTGTAAAATTGTCTTAATTCAACTGCTTTGATAAAAATTTATGTAAGCCGAAAACGTTCAGCTTTTTTACTTAATGAAATTTTGCGAGTATAAATGATAAAATGTTGGCTATTGATTGCTATTATTTACATACTAAAAATTATACAAGTGGATTCTAAAACTTACCTTTCTTCCTAAATTACTTAAAGTAATCCTATTCAAACTTCTATTGAAATTAAAAAATTGTCACCAGTAGCGTACGCAGAAAGTTTCCGAGGAGGAGCTAAAGTTTCATCACAATAGTGTGACGTCACAAATCAACTTGGGGAGTGCTGAAGGCACGACCATTATAGGGTGGTCCGGGGGCATGCCCCGGAAAAATTTTGCAAAATTGCACCAAAAAATACGCGTTTTCGTACCGGTCAAATCGGAAGCTTGTCGAAAACCAAAAAAGCGTTCGCATATGCTTCGAAATCCAGGGCGAACCCCGAATACTCGCGAAAAACCAGCTTCGCTTTTGGTAAAACTGCTTGGTTTTGCTTTACAGTTTTTCATTTTTAGGGTCTGAGGGGAGGCAATGGCATAGTGAATTACATTTTGTTTGAGTAATGTTTATCTCTTTATCCAGAATTGTTTAACTCTTATTGCCTTATCGAGCACTCAGTATTGCAACTGAAATTAACATTATTTAGCTCAGTGTTTTTGAAAAAGAGCCCTTTGTCTTCTAAGAAGGAATTCGTAACCTGTAGGGAGGAATTTAAATAAAATGTTAGTTAATTCAAAGTTATTTACTGATAACAATAGTTAGCATGTCCTCTCGTTGCACCTTGACAACAACAGTTGGCATGTTCTCCCGTTGCACGTTGTTCCGCTAAAATGAGGACCATTTTTTTAGTCTTCTCATGCAAGACACCAAACCCTATTTATTTTACATCCCACTCCACTCGAAAGAAAAAATTGCAAAGAAAAAAAAAAGACCGAAAAAGGGTTGTTGTTGTCGTAATATGGAAGGGCATCCACCCAGGGCCAGACACAAACAGGACTGAAGCTTAAGGTTTATCCTTTTACACTCCAGGCTGTAGTAGTGCATAAATCAAGTTCCGTCAGCGATTGTGTTGAGCCAACATCGTGTTTCGTCATCAAGAAACGTCAATCCTTCTGCTCCATGTAATGTGGTGCTTGATGTAAGCTATGGAGCACACTGTTAAGACAAGACCTGCAGTTTGTTAGGAGGCGCCGCACTCCAATCCAGAGAAGGAACGAGACCACGTTTGCCATGAACGAATGAAATCGCGCAACACCAATGTCCAGGCGATTAACCTTAGTCCAAGCTGCTCAGGGCAAGCAAACCTGATACTCGTCATGATAATAAAAGCACGGAGCTTGGATGTATTTTCACAGTATTCCGTATTCAATCTATACTTCGTCTACTACAAAGCGTGGACACTTAGTCTGGCAAAGTTGTTTAATGTTCCGTGCAGCTTGCACTAACGGGCGTTAAGATTTTAGTCTCTCTTGGCAAGCATCTAAAGACCCACTTAAAATATCATGCACCATATGGTTAGGTTCCATGGTTAGCTTAGCTGGCTGGTTGCCTAAAACCACCTACTGATGTAGGTGGTCAGTTAGAGTGGGATGCAAGCAACCAGTGACAATACGTAGGGAGTTATTTAAGACGGTCTCTGGAGGTGAGTGTGAGCAGTACGACACCAGACTGGCGCGCAATACCTAGCTCTCAAGCAGGCCAAAGATAGCGCAACTCTACGCAATATTTTGGCACCAGCACCCCATTTTGAGCCTACCAGTTGCCTTAGCAGTGTGACACATGAAGATAGTCTTTGCACATTGCCCCAAGCTGGTATTGAATGTGAGCGATCTATTTAGTTTTACCCCAAAATAGGACGGGACCAGATAGAATAGTAAAAAGTTATTGCTGTTATATTCTTTACCTTACGTTTGGCCTTTTGTCTACTTAAGGGAAAGGTTGGGTTTAGGTATTTGTGTGACTGAACTTTAACCTCCAAGTCTGTTGACACACTAAAACTGTAGTCTTGTTTTAACTTCCAAGTCCTTCTAATTTCCAAAAGAGTGCAACAATGCTAGATCGTCTGCATTAGCAAACGTTCTGGAATTTATGGAAGACAGGCCGTACGTATCAATATTAAAAAGGAAGGGAGCCGAGACCGATCCACGAGAAACGCCATTTCTCAAACAACAGAGCCTGCTTTGATTGCTGTCACCGGTAGAAAGAGTGAAACTGCGGTTTCGAATAAGTTTTCAACACATGATTATTTTAACAATGTGCTTATCCGGGCAGAAGTATCAGTAACTTGCAGGTATAAGGCCATGGTGCTTCGATTTTTAACAAAAACAGAAAAAGTTTTACACAGAATAAGAAAAACAAATTTTTTTCCAAACAATTTTCTTTATGTAGGCTGCTTGAAGTCGGTAATAGCTGTACCTGAGTCTTGAAAAAAAGAAAAACCGGGTAAAGTTTGAGAACCACTAGTCGTCTTTGTCGTCTTTGAGATCATCTGGTTTATGTTGTTTCACTCAGATAATGGCAGTGATGTTCTTGAACCAGCATCTGAGTGAAAAAATTGCTGATTTACAGTAGTTTTGTTGTAGGTTGTGTACGCCTGTGTATTTTTTACTTTTTAAAACTTTATTAATCTTTAATTCATACTGAAAAGTATATTTGTAATGGCAATGTAATATAGATCTCCATACTATTTTTGATTTTTTTTTATGGTGTTTTTGCAAAATTTAATCAAAGTTCCTTTTGAGACGCTCTTTAACTGTTAAGCACTTGTTTTGCTTTTCATAGCAACGTAGCCTATAGCGGAATAGGTCAGACTCGCATCTCACGCGCAGGCATTATGATAAAACAATCGACCAACTGATGGCCTAACCGCGCGCATGCAGCTCGCCTAACTCTTCGTTGCGGCTCATGTTAATTTTTATAAAAAACCCAAATTGTTTTTTCTCTGTCTTAATTTTTGCTAGAAGTTGTAGAAGGTGTTTATTCACCAACTCTAAGCTTTGAATACGTTCTCTCTCTTTTTTTTTTATTTTTCACCTTCAAGTTGGCATAAAAACAAAAATTTCGGAGACTGATTAAAAGTGATGACCTTTTTTTTAGTCTTCATCAAAGTTTTGCACTGAAAAGGTAGGAATACTTTAATTTTTACGTAATTAAAATTTTTAAAAAGATTTGCAGCTTGCAAACATTATTAGTTCACTGAATAACGCTCATACTTAAAAAACTTTGGCGACGCCTGCAACAGATATCAAAAGCGAAACATAGAAGACTTGACTTTATGTTTACATATGAGTGAAACTTCGGTTCCCATACGTACACATACTACGATTGCGTATTTTTCGCCTTTTTAAGTTTTACTTACAAGTTGTAGTTGTGCATTACCTAGCTATAACCGGTGATAGAAATAACCAATCTTTACAATAAAATCACTAATAGAGTTTTAAAAGATTAGGGCGCGATAACTATAAAAACTTATACCATACTATTGTAGCCTACTTGTCGCTGATATATTTTTATGTATAAGTGCATGTCTCTGATCACCATTCTTCAAGGAAAAAATTGACCCCTCGTTTGTGCGTACGCCTATGATCAATTTATGTCTGTTTGTTTGAAAAGCAGGTCAATCATTTTAAAAATCTATTAATATATAGTAATACACAATGCACAAACGACAAAAATTAAGTGGTTTCTAAAATTAATGCAAATTATTTTTCTGCAAAATTTTAACCTTTAGTCAACTTAAATTGAAGTCAAAATTTAATCCTTCTAAACTCAACTTTCAGTTTTTTCAATGCATAGGTCAGTACTTCTCAACCTTTTTACCATTGCTGCCTAAAAAGCTTGGAGCGCATTTGTCGCGGCATATTGCTGTAAGCAAAGGGCAAAATTCTTTTTTTGCTCTTTACCCGCCTGAGTATTGTCACAAATCAAAGTAAAGACCTTTTTTTGTCTCCAAATAAGTTAAAATTTTAGGCACAAATTTAAGTCATCAGGGTAGTGAATTTCATTAATACCCTTGATGTATGCAGAAATTATTTTTTAAAGACGAATATATTATTATAACATCCTTTTCACGGTACTACGACAGTTAATCGAACAACCTTTGAGCGAACGACACCTAATCGAAACGACAAATGATAAATAATAAAAAAAAAGCTTTACTTTTGTATGTTTCTGCGATTAAAGAATCTCTTTGTTACTGTAAATTAGATTTATAAAAAGCAAAGACCATCAGTAATAAGACAGTTTGTTTTTAATTCTTATAGTTTTTTTGCCAATGTCAAACAAGGTCCTTGGGCAAAGCATTTTTAAGGGGGCAACAAGTACATCTCTTGTCATGGTTATGTTTTGTTGGATGCTTATTGATGCCATTGAGAGCAGTATAATGAAAAACGCATCCAGCCAGATGAGCTTCGCCGACTGGGAGCGACACTCTCCTTGGCTTACCGTGGATCTCTGGACCCTAATCATATCTTGTATGGTCTTTTAAGAGGGTTTTTAGATGCTTGCTAAGAGATACTAAGATCCAGATGCCCGTTTGTGCCAGCTGCGCGGAATCTTTTAAACAACCTTGCCGGACTTGGCATCCGCGCTTCTGAGTAGACAAATCATAAATGGAATGCGGAGTACTGTGAAAATTCTTCCAGGCTCCGTATTTTTGTGCCCAGGACCGGTGCCAAGCCTGTTGGGATGGGCTTGCCCCGAGCAGCTTGGGTTAAGCTCAATGGCCTGCGGACTGGTGTTGGGCGATTCCATTTGTTCATGCACAAATGGAATCTCGCTCCTTCACCAAATTGCGAGTGTGGCGCCGCTGAACAAATCGCAGACTACCTTCTAATAGCGTGCCCCATACATCGGGCACCACATAAAGCACGAGGTCTGACGTTTTTGGATGACGAAACTCGATGCTGACTGAACAACATCACTTCCACCATCTGATTCAGGCAGTGCAGCAGCCTGGATTAGTAAAAGGATAAACCCTTTGCCCCACTCCTGTTTGTAACTGACCTAGAAATTTTATGTTTGCCCCTATTTGTGTCTGACCAGAGCAGTTTTCAAATAAACATTGCCATTTCTTGCTTTTTGTCGTTGTTTTAATTTGGTTAACCTGCTTTCTGTGTAAAATGTAAATTTTTATCCCTGCTATCGCTTTTTGCTAGTCCGATAGAAACTTAAATTTTTCTTCTGCAACTATTTATAAAAACTACAAAACAAAGATTCTTTCCTGCGAAAAAATTAAGACGGCTTTGCAATGTTTTGTTGTAAATTTTTTCTTTCATTATTCGATCTTGTGTCGTTTCGATCAAGTGTCTTTTCGCTTAACTGTCCGGTCATATCTTTTCACACCACCTCCTTGAAGCTCCAGTAGAAATTCACCCGTGGTGTATGGCTCATAGTTTGAGAAAGCAGCTTGACAAAGACAAACAACCTGGCTGAACATCGGGATTGGTATTCCCTTCTGTTTTGATATTTTTGTTTTTGTTTCGTCATCAAAAACAAGAACAGATTTATTTACGGCCCAGGTTGAAAGAAAGCAACTGCCATTGGGGCATCAGTTTGGTTTGGTTGCCCACATATGTACTTACCTCATAGTTATTGTTTTGATTGACGCTTTGTACATTGTCACTGAATGCCTGCGTCCCACTCCAACAGACCATCTACCTATACTTTTAAGCATCCAGCCAGCTGAGCTTTGCCGATTAGGAGTGACACTCTTTTTAGTTAACCGTCGCACTCTCGATCCTGACCATAAACTGCATGGTCTATTTGATTGGTCTTCGGATGCCGCCAAGAAAAATTAAAATAGTGGTTTTATTGCCCCATTTGGGCAAAATCTACTAAATAATCTTACTGAACTAGGTTTTCCGCGCTGCCCGTGTACGGATCATAGGTACTGTGAGAGAGCATCCAGACTCCGTGCTTTTATAGACATGACCGATAGGCTATTAGGCCTGTTCAATAAGCTTGGCCCTAACAGCTTGGGTCAAGTTCAATCGCCTGCAAACTGGTGTTGGGCAATTTTATTTAATGCACAAATGGGTTCTTGCTTTTTCACTGGATTGCGAGTGCTGTGCAACATACCGCACAGCACGCCTTAACAACGAGCCTCATACATTGGGCACCACAAGCATTAGAACACTAAATCCCAGTCCAAGTAAGTTTCAACACTAACATTAAATTAATTTGAAAATTTTCAATTTTGAATTCCATTTTTTCACAGTTTTATCTTCAAATCCAATTTGTTCATTTGCATGAGTTATAAGACTGTTAATTGCAGCTTTTTTGCAATGGGTCTCAGCAATTTTCAAAATGGAGATTTTGACAACTGGTTTGCAAGATGAGCTCTTAATTGCGTTAAAATTTTATATATTTTTATTCTGAAAAAAGAATGAATTGAAAATTATTTAGGTCAAGTAATTTGATTTTAAATGATAATTTTAAAAGGTAGCCTAACATACTGTAGAACACGTTACATGGCTTTCTTTTAAATATTTTAAATATAATTACGAGGATGGTCTATTTTGCACAAAACCTTACAACAGTATTTCACAACACTGTTCGTTTTTTTACAATTTTAGTTTAAAGCTAGCATAATTGCATGTTTGCATTGCATACTTCTATTTTTTTAACCAAAGATTCTAAAAATATTTGATACAACAATATAAGCTGAAAATATTAAAAAGATAATTGGTTACCTATGTTCCCTCTAAGCTGCGCGCCTGCACGGCCGCGCAGTAACGAGGGAACCCCCGCGCAGTACTTTTGTTTTGCCGCGCACTGCGTAAGTTTTGGCAAGACATGCTTTCGCTGCATAAGCATTGGCAAGGTTTGATTTCGGGAACAAAATAGGAAATCAAGGATCAAGGAATTGAAGTGAAGACCTTTTTTTTTTTTTTAGAGAACACCTGCATTTTGGAAGAGAAAACCAAAACTTCCTTGCCTCAGGTAATATTTACCATTGCTCACACAGCCTTTCATTCCGCGCACACTAAACAAGCTCTTAGAGGGAACGTTGTTGGTTACTTTTTAATACTATATTAATACGTCAGCAACATTATTTTTTCGCTAAATAATTTTAGATTCATTTGCTGAAACGCAAACATAATTTTTTTTTGACAAAGTATGCTAACTTTTAAATGTAATTTAAATTTCTTACATAAAGATTAAAGTATTCATATTTTACAAAGGTCCATATTACAAGCATTTCTTAATTTCTTAGGGTGCCAAAAAAAACAAAACTAAAACTTTTTTTTTCAAGAATGTTTTAGGTTATAGATTTTGCAATTTTTATGATAGAAATTATTGTAACATTGTTGAATCAGCATAATTTTTGAAATTTAACCTCATTTTGCTCGATTGGCTTAATGTGTTATTAATCATTTATTGTTATGTTTTATATATGTCCAATAATGAAAATTGTTTTTGTTATTTAATCAGTGCAAACTTGTTTTTTTACTACTTAAAGAGATCAAATTTTTGTCTGTGATAATAACCTCCTATTAAGTCAATCCAATTTTTAAATTAATTGAAATATATTTATAAATTTATTGTTTTAATATGTATTTTTGAGACTATCAAGGCTTATTTATTGTGACACATGGCAGAGTTTTAAAAATATACCTTTAACAGATTGCATGACTGCTGACAACAATCCAACATTTAAAACTTTCAAATACGAACTGCGTTCGAATCCCTTGTCAAAGAGCTTGAACCGATTCCAAGTGCAAGTTTCCAAAAAATTATGTTTTGTAGTAGACTATAAGTCCATAAAACTTGAATCCGGGTCCACGGATTTTAAATTTACTAATCCGTTTGCCCAGCCGTTTCCATGCTTAATATATAGCCTAATAAGCATACATTTTTTTATCTCTATATTTATCCTCCTGGCTCGCAGGAAAGCGACGGAGGCGCTATACATAGGGTAAGCAATTACCCCGACCTGCTTCCGGAGATGCCAAGATATTGCTGTCCGCTAGTAATTTAGTAGAGATATGACTGTAATTTAGAACTGCTTGTCAAGACCACCAAGCAGGGGAAAGTGCCGTAAAGTGTCTTTTCCAAGAACACAACAGAATGGCACAAGTGGGTTTTGAACCGAGACCATGTTGATCATCAGTCCGGTGCTTTAACCACTCGACCACGCTGCCGACTAATTGAAAGCATTGAAAGCAACTGTTGATTTGTGTAGTTGTGTTAAGTTTTTGTTCTTGTAAAGAAGACTGAAATCGAGTTCATGTCTATCCAAGACTTTTGAGTCATAGTCATAGACATACGCACAAAGGGATGCGGGATTTGGAAGGCATATCCCATTCAGGAATGTACGCAAACCAATCAGAAGACAATACCGTATAACAGAAAAAATTGTTGACAAAAATTCTTTACTTAATTTAAACTGTTATGCAATTGTGTGTTTTAATCTCGCAAACTCCCACCGTGATCAATTTCTGCGTCCACCATTTGAAATTTTTTGTCAGCATCAATCGTTTTTCAGTATTTTGTAGTCTATCTTTCTAGATGGCATTGCTAAAGTGGTGATCGAATTTTTGTGACGTCATTTGTTTGGGGCCCTAATTAGGATTTTGCCTTAGGTCCCTAATTTTGAATATCCACTACTGTTTGATTGTATTGAATTTAGGTAGATGATGCACTAAAATTTGATGTTAAAAACAGAAAATTTAGAAGTGACCGATGACGAACTCAAAAAATTTTCACTCATATTTTTTGAGAGATGCTGTTTATGTTTAAAGAAAGTAGTACCGTAAAATGTCGACAATATACGAGGTAATTGGGACCAGGGGTGGTTCGAACAAGCGATTTTTTCAGATAATCGAACAAATACAATCTTACAATAAAAAACAACCTATTCGAGGGCTATTTAAAAAATACGCGGAATTCCAAAAATGGGCGAGTGCTAACAAAATAAAGTCTGTTCGAACATGCAAGCCAGAAAAAACATGATGTAGGCTATCTAATGATTGTTAGCAATAATCATTCGAAGGAAATAAAGCCGTCAGGTGCTAGTTAATAAAAGGCAGATTGAAACCAATGGAACGTAAAGATTTTGTGATAAGAACCAACATAAAGTTCTTAGTAAATCTTGGTTAAAAAGGGAACGGAGATCATTCAAACTTTGCAGAAAGTTTATGGGATCATATGTTCCGAAGAAAACTTGCGTTTACGAATGGATTGAAAGGTTTTGAGATGGTAGAGAAGCTGTTGAAGTTGACGTAAACGTTGAACGTTGAATCTTGACGGAAGTTACGTTAAAAAATAAGTCCATTGTATAGAAAAATCAATTAAGAATTACGAAATTCCGCGTACTTTTTGAATCGCCCTCGTACTCTTACGGTGACTTTATGAGTAGTAATCACTCATTTGTATGAGCAGTATAGTAATCACTCTAGTGATTAGATTTAGTGCTTTTTGCTTTTAGACGTTCTGCTTTTATCTAAACACACTTTGTTATCTTATGCTTTTCCTTATAGACGTCACGGTTTAATGACCTACGTAGCGTTCGGATAATTGACGTTCCAGTGCAGGGATGTCCAACTTTTTTTCATAATGGGCCAAATTATAAATTTGAGTACATTCAGCGGGCCGCAAAATTAAATGTCTTTGAAATTTTATCTTTGTAGTATTAGATGCCATAACAAAATTACGAGTATTAAAACGTAAATATAAAATTAATTAACTAATTAGGAATCTAAGTTAAATGATATACTATTAAAATGATTACGTCATTAGATTTTAAAATATCCAAACTGGAGCTGCTTTGAAGTCTTGGTTACATGACTTCCTTTCTTCCTGCTTGCATTTACTCAAAATTCCCAAGATCTAGAGAAGAGCGCTTGTAGTCGCAATTCCTAAGCTGATGAAGCAGTAGGGGCCCAAAGAGTTATTGACAGATATTTCTGCACTGTGTCTCCTACAAGATCCTCGAAAGGCTTGTCTACATCTGCGTCGAACTAATTATAAATTCATTACTCCCATGAGAACAGATTGAGTTTCGACGCGAAAATCAATAGTAAATCAAGTGATTCTATTAACAGAAAATATCAAAAATTTTTTGTCGATTTGTCAATCTGACGGCGACATATAACTCTATATGGCATCTTGCCCTTACATACAAGCTGCTTGAGACATCTGTCAGATAAGCACATAGTTAGAATGATCATAGAGCTTGTCCAAATTCGAAGTTTTATCTTTACTACTGATGACAGCAAGCAAAGCAGGGATCGCCGTCTGAAAACGGCGTCCCCAAGGATCGGTCTGGGCTCCTCTCTTTTCTAACCTCTTTATATTTATGTCTACATCTTTCCTCAACAATTTTCTAAAAGTTTACCTACGCAGACAATCTAGCGTTGTTGCACTTCTCTGGAAACTGAAAGATCTTTGAGGGGCTTAGTCACACTAAGACGGTAACGGCAGCATTTTATTTAAATAACGAAAACGCCAAATGTGAGCTAAATGTTTGCAACATCATTAGACTTTTACCATTTTGTTCAATCCCACTTATTTTGTAAACAAATTGCTCACATTCCGTCATCATCTCGTGACATTGAGCAAAAAACTATATCAGCGCGTTACACTGCTGAAGCAACTTTCACGCTCAGAATGAGGTGCTGCTGCCAAAACACGGTGCACAGCTTTCTATCTCTGGACTACTTAACAGCTGAGTATTGCGCACCAGTTTGGTGTCGCAGCGCTGACACTCGCATTGTAGACGGTTTTCTGCACGACGCTTTGCTCATTGACACTAGATGCCTGCGTCCCATTCCAATTGACAACCTACATATATTTTCAAGCATCCAGCCAACTGAGCTTCGCCAACTAGAAGCGACACTTTCTTTGGCTAGCAGTGCAACTCTCAGTCCAACCGTATGTTAAATTCCTAGATTGAACCTAGAATCTCTAAAAATGTCAGATCTTTTTCCACCCTCCTAATAAATCTGCGGGATTTTCTTTTTTACCATAAGCAGCATCGCTGCTACTATAGTAATCTTATTCAAAACCACTCCGCATTGGTTCAAAGTTACTATCTTTATTACCAATAAGTTATTAACAGCTATCACTTGATATAGTAAAAAAGGTTTGGAAACAACGTATTCAATATTGATTTAATGGCAAAGCAATGAGAATACTAAAAATGATACTTGAGGCAAGCGTCTTTATAATAAACTCTGCCCACAAAAATTTTCATAGATTAGTTCAATGGACGTCACTCGACGCAGCAATCAACTCAGGTATTTACTTTGTTTCCTATAACTATGACAGCAGTGACATCGAATTCGATACGGTTATGAAAATAGTACAAAAAAAAATTGGTTAAGCAGTGGGCCGCATAAAAACCTTAACTGGGCCGCAGGTTCGACACTCTGTTCTAGTGTAACGGTGAAGCTTCGCTTTTGTGTACATTTTTAAAAATTTGAGAACAAAAATGATCTTCTGTTGGTTTGGCTTCATTGTTTAAATTTTTAGGATGGTCGAGTGGTTATTGCTTATTATCAGCATGGTCTCGGTTCAAAACCCACTCGCGCCATTCTGTTGTGTCCTTGGGAAAGACACTTTACGGCACTTTCCCCCGCTTGATGGTTTTGGCAAGCAGTTCTAAATTGCAGTCATATATCTTTTAAATTACAAACGGACATATTTTAGGTTTAGTTAGTTTATCACGAATCTAAAATATTAAATATTAGTTCATTTGTTTGGTCCACTTCTCCCAGCTGTTGTGGTTTCGCTCTACGAAAAGTTGCTCGCAATTGTGCTTCTAAAGTTGATTCTCTGGTAGTGACTTCTATATTACACATCTTCTAAGTCGGCAACATTTTAGGGTCGTTTGCCACCTCAGAGGAAGCAGAAAACGTCATAAGATTGCTCAGGAAAGTTCTCAAAGAAGCAGGATTTTATTTAACTAAATTTTGATCCAATAAAAGCACGATATTAAAAACGGTGCCTGAAGAAGATAAATTAAATGGTATTTTTAACCTTGATTTAAATGAAGCCTTCAGTGAAAGAACTTTGATAGTGTTCTGGAATACACTAACCAATTTGAAATACGAGTTTGTATCAAGGAAAAACATGTTAGACGCGGGTGAGCTATCAATCATGAGCCAAGTATTGATTCCCAGGAGATTATTCACTCCAGTCTTTTTTCTTTTACTACCCGCTAAACGCTTAATGCAGGAGTTGTGTTCAAAAATTTTAGGATAAGACAACAAAATTCCGAAAGAGAAAAGACAGGTCTGGTTTAAATGGCTAGATTTTTCTCAACGCTTAAATAGTGTTAAGTTACTTAGGTGTTTATATCCCTCTAACTTTCGACTCGCTAAAAATCAACTGCATTGTTTCTGTGACTCTAACAGCGTTAGTTATAGAGCTGTGGCATACCTCCGGATGATGGACGTCTCAGGCAATATCTGTTGTTTTTTTCTTATGGGTTAGTCTAGACTAGCCCCCTTGAATCCCTTCACTATTTCGCGTATGGAATTGACAGCAGCAGTGGTTGGAGTCAATTTGGCAAAAATTTTAAAAAACAAAGTAGATCTTGAGCTAGAAAGTGTCATCTTTTGGACTGATTTTACCTGGGTGTTTCAGTGTATTAATAACATTGCAAAACGCTTCATGTATTTATCGCCAATTGCACAGCCAAAATCGCACGGCTCTGATCCTTCCCAATAGCGACATCTAGACTGCAAAACCAACTCTGCAGACATCTGCTCACGCAGCCCTATATTGGGACAACTAAACAAAGCCGGAGGGTGGTTTGCTGAAACATGAGAAACATGGGCCAGAACAGCCAAATCTCTCCAAAAACTTAATGGCCTTGAAATCCGCACTAAAATAAACGCTACCGTTGCACTAGACACACACAATTTGACTCTAAACGTATTGCTTCACTTTCTTCTTTATTCAACGGTCTCAAAAAAGGTGGTTTGGCTATTGCGCTGCAGGCAGCACTTACTCGCTAAAAGTCAGACAAAAGGATTGATAAGTATTCGTTCTCATAGTCTGACGGTTCCAGAATTAGGCGCAAGGGAGATGATTAAACTGGTACAAAAGCAGTCTTTTTCTGAAGAAGTATCTAAATTGGCCAGACCGGTAAGTTCTAATTCGAATCAATCTGACCCATTAAACACCAAATTGTAATCAATATCGAAACATTCTTGTCCAAGAAAAGTTTCTTGTTCAGGGCTTAATACGTGTCGGTAACCACCTCCAAAGATTCCTTTTACTTTAGACATAAAATATCCTATAATTCTACGAAAAAACTACCAGATTACGCACTTAATAATCAATTTTTTCACCAAAAAGAAGAACATAGTGGAGTGCAACATAATTTTGCAGCTATAAGGGCGCAGTTACGCGTCATAAACGGTCATGTGACGGTGCAAAAAGCTTTAAATGAGTGCAAAATTTGTTGCTAAAAATATCTTTTGACTATAGTTCTCAAATTATGGCTCCAATCCCGGTAGACTACATAGATTCACTCCGAAAAACTTTACATGTGTAGGCGTAGATTACGTTGGTCCGTTTTTGTTTTTTTTATAAAATCTGGGCGCAACAATCTAAAGCGCTTTCTTTTCGTATTTACTTGCTTGGCTCTTAGAGTTATACATTAGAGCCTTCCTTTTCTCTTGACACTCCTTCATTTCTCCAAGCGTATTAGTGGTTTGTAAGTCGTCGCGGCACACCACGAACAATATATTCCGACAGCGGCTCCAATTTGTTGGAGCGGTTAAGGTACTTCAAGACGGCTTGAAACGATTCGACAAAAAAGTCATATGTGATCAATTGAGTCGACAATCAATTGAGTGAGACTCAATCCTCCGGCCGCGAGTCATCAAAGAGGAGTGTGGGAGTGCTTAATCCGCAGCGTTTGCAAGATCATGTTAACCCCTACAGATCAACAACGGCAATTTACCGATGAAGAATTCTTCGCCCAGACTGCGGAAGTAGAGAGATCTTCAACAATCGTTTTTTCACTTCTGTTAGCTCCGATCCTACCGATCTAGAGGCTCTTACACCAAATTCGTTGTTACTTTGTCGATTAGATGATTTAATCTCGCTCATTGTGTTTGTGAAAGCGGACAGATACAAGCGCTCCTAGCAATTTGTGAATTGGTTAGCTGACCAAATCTGGCTATGATGGAGACAATAGAATACTTGCCGACGTAGCAAATCCGCCAAAAATGGCTCCAGCCTTCCCGAAATCTTCGTGTTGGGGACCTAGTCCTAATAATTGACGATGTCGGAAGGAGAGGTTTTTGGCCGAAAGCTCGGATAGAATAAGTTTTTCTTGGAAAAGATGGCTACATACGATCGGCTAAATTTCAAACTATGACGTCATCTTTCATACTAGACATTAGAAAACCGTGCCTGCTTGAAGCAGCAGAATGGTTTTTTGTTTATTATGATTCGTGTGTGCATATGTTATATGTTGCGATTTTTACGTGTTTCGTTTGAACCCTTCTCGTCTTAATGGAATTCCGCAGCAGTTTAGCTCCTCCTGCGCTTAAACTTAACTTCCGCCTAAAGACTTGCCGCATCGACACTTCCTTATTTTAAATAATTCCTGTTGAAGCATAATTATTTGGGGCCGGGATGTAAGCGTTGATTGTACTGCTCCCCACATGAAATTAAGAATTTATCGGAACGACACGCATGAGCAGTCATTTAGTACGCTTAGACTTCTTGAGCGGTCTTTGCTCATTTTACGAATAACGTGGACGGTGTTGACAGCGCTTAACTTTTGCTAATGAAAATAATCGATTTACAGTGAAAATCGCCCGCATCAAGCCAAAACAGATATATTCAATTTAAGGTAATACAATGTGATTTGTTTTTGATTTTCTTTAATCTAAACTTGTTTTCTTCGTTGTCGTTACTTGTTTATTGTTGCAGCTTGCCAACTGCACAGTATTTATTGGTGTTGCTATTGCTATTGCTATTGCTGCTGCCTTGCATGCCGTAATCTTTCATCGTTTGTGCTGCGAAAGCCACCGCTAGTTACTTAACTCTCCGCTCTTGGTTTTTTAAATTCACCGCCTTTCTCTCTCTAATATTCTTTCTTTAATAAAAAATTTTGGCAAAGCAATCGAATTCTTGAGAAAACTAATCTCCTGTGGGTTTCCATATAGCTAGCTTTTGAAAATCTGGGTGATATGAAGTCAAAGCAGTGTGAATTAATTCTTTTGAATGTTCATTTGTTAACTTGCATGATATTTTGACTTTACAAATTTTATTACAGAGAATAAAGATTCACCGCAATATGTGGTACTAAAAACGGAAAGAAGTCGTACTCTGGTCTTTTTAAGTTTTGAATATTTGCACTCTGTAACCTGTTGTCAGAACTCAATGATAGAGTGACATTTATGAAAGTTTTTTTAGAGTCAGATCTTCTTGCGATTAGATCAGCTCCATTTCTGCAGTATGTCTGTGACAAAAAAGTAAACAAACTGGGAAATTATTATTAATTACATCGCTGTCGAATGGATTTACAAGGAAAGTAAAACATGGCTTAAGCTCCTGTTAATCGCCAAATCTGGATTGAAACTCCTCCCCAAGTCCTTGCAATTTATGCAAGTCATGCAACAAATCCACAAATCCACTCAGTACATTACTTGTTGACAGCCATCGTACAATGCAGTACAAAGAGACATACCGTAAAATCTCTATTTGAGTGCCACCTCTATTTGAACGCCACCTCTAATAAAACGCCACTATAGGAGAAGGGTTGAAAAATAGAGAGCCACCCTTTAATTGAACGCCACCTCTAAATGAACGCGACTTTGATGAATTCTTCTATTTTGGCAATAGTTACGGCTGAAATGGCCTTTCCAGGTGTAAGAAGGGAAAAATGGATTGTCGAATTGCACGCTTATTTTTAGAAGCTGGGAAGTCCCTGTAGTTTTTTAAATGGACTAATGGCGGTGGCCTAAACGCCAACTACACTATCGGTGTTGACTCTCTTCGAATAAGTGGTAAAATCAACACAGACTGCGCCTACCTTCTTGAAGCACACGCACGCTCGTTCGAACGATTCGACACGATACAGCACGATTACAAACGAATGAATGAATGCAATTGTATAAATGTGTTAGATGTTTTTTCTTTTCATTCATGAAATTTATTTTTTCATAATTCTGATCAGCGAGTCGAAAAGTAGAGCGCCACCCTCTAATTGAACGTCACCTCTAATAGAACATCACTATAGGGGAAGGGTTGAAAAATAGAGCGCCATGGCCGTGAAATAGTGGTTTTACGGTAACTGGGTGCATCTTCTTACTCCAACTTTTCCACAAAGTTTCGATATTGTCTGAGGTTTTTCCCATTTACGCGTTTGAAGTTTACTGGTGCGGTGACCATGCACAATTTTTTTGTGCATGTTATAACGTATATAGTTTAGTTGCCGTCTCCCTATTTGCAACCTTTGCTCTATTTTGTCTTCAATTATTATCAATTGTTTCTTTTGGGTGCAAATAAAAACAAACTACTACTACTACTACTACTATTTTGAGAACAATTTTTATAATGTCTTCATATTTGAAATACTTGGCTGCAAGATGTTCACGATGGATAATACAATGAAAGTATTGAAAGGAACTCTGAAAAGTTAGAATCGCACTTCATAAGTCCAATTAATTCGACCCGTTTACCCTCCATTGCTGGTGCGCCATCAATCGCAACATTGACGAGTTTATTAAGAGGCACATTAGCTATTGTTAAAGCTTTGTCCAGTGCACTTTTAATATCAATTCCACATGTTGTTTCTTTCATAATTACTAAGTCCAACAATTCTTCTTTTAGAGTAAAATCAGATAAAACCTATCGCACAAATATGGCCAATTATGGATTATTTTGTGTATCAATTGACTCATCAAGAGCGAAACTAAATACTAGGGAACTTTTCAAGTCACTTTGCATTGTAACTGCAATATCTGCACTTATCTCCAAAATACGTCTTTGCGCAGTTCGACGCGAACTTAGTATTTGTGCTATTAATCGCTGAAGTTTTTTGTTGTTGGGATCCGAAACTGAAACAACTTCGGTTATTTTTTTCTTCACGAGTTCACAGTCAGAGTATGGGTGTTTAGAACGAGCAATATTCCAAAACATAACAAAAGAAGCTTCAGTCGCTATATCAGATTCCTTTCTGAATACTTCTGTAAACTTCTGTTGATTTATTAGCGCAGATTTTAACTCAGCTAACTTGTTTTTTCTTACTTCTGATTTAGGTGAAAAGTTGTTTGAAAAGTTTTGTGATTCGTTTCGTTGTGACACATTACTGCATTTATTTTGACCAAGTAACTTATGGCAGATTAAACACAAATGTTTATTGTTTTGAACAGTAAATGCATATTCTTTCTCCCATTTTAGATTGAAAACTTTGTTTTCATTTTCATATTTTCTTTTTTTTGTGTTTGCTGATTTCATCTCACTTTGTTTCGCAGTATATTTCGATATGCTAGTTACTTCCACCAGTTAACTGACTGTTTGAAATCATGTAGACCTAACTATCAGCTAATTGATAAAACTGTTCTTAAAATCTACTGAGTTTGAACGATATTCCTATTTCTTACTTCACCTTACAATGCTAACGCTCATTTACACTGCAGTGAAATTTAGAAGCGAGCACTATTTTTGCTTCTTTTATTCTAATGTTACCAGCGTGTTTCGGCGGAGGACGAATAAAAAAAAGAAGATAGCACTCACTTCGCTCAAATTTTCGCTGTAGTGTAAACGGTTTTTAACAATAAACGAATGAAGGCTTTATTTCCACACTGTAATTCGACTTAGCACCTTATTAGAAATCTTCGTTTGACCTAGATTCAATTGTGAATAACAATTGTACACAATTCGATTTTGTTATTATTGTTCAGCTTGAAGAGCCGCAAACAAAAGGTCGGCGAGCCGCGATTTGCCCAAATTGTCTAGACTCAAATTAACATTTTCACAACACATAAATATCACCATTATTAGAGCAAAACAAAAGCTTAACATTCTGAAAGCACTCATTTTTACCAAATGTGTTCAACAAAAAGAACTAATCATCTCTAAATTGAAAGCTATTACTTGCCCCATATTGTAGTATCCAAACCTCTTAAGGAGCCCTATCGTATCAGACACCACCATAAAGAAACTGCAAACCCTTTACAACACAGCTTTGCCTATTGCTACTGGCTGCAAAAGAGACACAAATACTGAACACCTACATCAGTGCTTTTCAAACTTTTTTCACTATGGCACACTAATAAATTCTGAATTTGCCTGCGGCACACTTACTTTATAAAGGCGAAAGCCTACTTAATACACTCTTCAAGTTTATATACAGAAATTATATTTAATATATAATAACAGCAACACTTAATGAAAGGATGAGCCAACAGAAATTGTTTTGATATTGGATAGAATGTCTGACAAAAATTCTTCAGTTTCAGCTCCACACTTTTTAATCCCGATGGTTTCTCTTTTTAATCCCACCTTTAATCACACTTTATAATCCCAATAAAAAGAAAAAGCAGATTTAGATTATGTAAATAAGTCGTTGTGAACGACAGTAAAATATGCTTAAAAATATCAGGGAACTAATGCCGTTCATTTCTTTCTGTCTTAGTTGCAAAGAGCAATCCTCGTTTAATTTCAATAATTGTTCTGCTACTAAATCTAAAAATGAATAGCACCGCGGCCTACTGGCGAGCCATAAGACTTTTTCAAGGAGGCCATGCACTTATACTGAACTACTTCAGTTTGGTAGGTGCAAATAGAAGCTCTTCTATTTTGAGTGATTTTTTGCTGTCAGTTAAAACTGACCCTAGCAGTGGAAAGCCACTTCCTTTTTCCTAAAAAAAGATGTCTAAGTAATATAAGAATTTTTTGTCTTCATTTTAATCTTGCACGTTCTTTTACCAAAGTGAAGTGAAAATGCATTGCTTTGCCACAGCTGTTGATTTACGACTTTTCTAGTGCGAAACGTTAAAAGGGTTAAAAAGCACTGTTTTAGACTGTTTTGATAGCAATCTCATTGCTTACACTTATTCTTTTTTTGCTAATCCTTATTACCAAGCCGTTGGATAAAGTTGTTTGTTTACATCCAGAAAACAAACAACTTTATGCAAATAGCCTCTTTCCTTTTACACTTTTACTGAAGAAGCCTACATTTAAGATTTTTAGCAATACTAAAATTACATAAAAAACATAAGTCATCTGTAGACCAAGACTCTATAGCTTTCTCTCAAAACACAAAAATTTTGCGGTACACTTTAATCCCTTTCACGGCACACAGTTTGAAAAACCTTGACCTACATGACGAATGTTTTTCCAATGGGCATCTATCTCAAACTCCATGCTATTCAACTTAAACAACTAACTCAAACACAAACAAACCTATTACATGATCTTAATGCACATTCAGATCCACTCAGAAATATGAAATCACAACTTTTCATAACATTGAGCACACTAATATCATCATCTCGAAACCAGGCATAACACCCGAGGAATGCAAAGAAAACCTCAACCATTTACAAAACTATCTATTTGCAATACCTCAGTTCCAAAAAAAAAACAATAAACTTACTAATGCCAAACCGTATGACATTCATACATCAGAACAAACCCTCGGCGCCAGTTCTGTTTGTGTCTGACCCGGAGTAAATGCTCTTCCAAACGTCGACGACAATCAGAACTAACTTGCCACATATGCGTACAAAACTAGCACAGCTCAAAGCTAACAAACCATCACTCTTGCAAAGTTACCAACCTATATTAAACCTTGATACGTACACATCATAATGCCACTATGCTTAACACGCACACATGACACAAATCATCTCTTTAACTCTAGCCAAGTACCAACATAACACCACACCTCTGTGGAAAAAATCTTTGAAAGCAGCGGAGGTAATTCAAGACTAGGAATCTGGATCAGCTTCTTTGAGAGATTCAGACACGGCTTCGCCAAGATATCCTTTGAGAGGGAAACAACAATATCAATTATATACATATACTTTCTTCAATTTTAAAATTTAATTTTTATTAAATAAATAAATGACTTCCAAATGCAAAAATATATAATGCTAGGGAGCTGGAGCCAGCAAAAATTTTGATCGCTCCAGCTCCGACTTTACATAATATGAGCAACTTGGTTTCAACCCCAGCTCCTCCAAAATCGGCTCGCTCCATGGTTCCAATTTAGTTAGTCACGTTAATCAGTCCACTTTTAGTACAATTGCCAAGAACCCAGCAGGAGCACTGTGCATTTGTGATTCCACTACTGCTTTCTTGGAAAAATAAACATAGGAGGTATCTAAATGCTATAGCATTTGCTGCACATATTAGAGTGACTGTCTTACCTTTTTCGCCACTGGTCATTTTACCGACTGCTCTAGCACCTTTAGTGGCAACTATATTAGCTGGTTTAAGAACATTAAATATTCCTGTTTTATTATGTTCCACACAGTGACATTTCGTTTGTAATACTTTTAATCTTCCAAAACTTCAGTTGTTCCCGCACAAGTCTCCGTGGCTCCCAACTCCTCCAAAATCGGACATGAAAAATAACCTAAATAGAATTTCATTACAATATTATTTGTTGACATTTTTAGATTATTGGGGTAAGAAGTTTAAGGTGGATATTTTACCCCACATGCAATATAGGCTTTTTACCCTGAAGGTGGACATTTTGAAAATTTAAAATTTTTTTAAGTCTCAGATGTAAGCAAAAAACTAAAAGCTAATAAACAAATTACACTGTATTTATAAATATCTTTTTTTATAAATCCTAAAGTGCTCTAAAGAAAAAGAGCAATAAAAAAATTATAATGAAACCTTTGAAAACGCAAATTACTTTTGAAATACAAGAGTTGGGCTTAATTTAATTGGTGTTTTTTATTACCCACAATGCTTGCCATCAGCGTCAACCGCCACAAAGTCAGCAAAGCAACAGCATAATATTTTAAGTATATTGATTCAATTCTGACTGTTTTGGATACCAAGTCAAGTCCGAGCTATTAGTTGATTTGAAGACTTGATTTAAGTTCTTTGTATTAAAGATATTCTTTCTCATTTCTTATATTTTTGTCTGATTCAGGTGTTGCGGCCATGCTTTCTACTGTTTTGTGCTTTCACTTTCTGATTATCTTATGCATGTTTTAGCGTCTGACGTTGTGCTGCTTCTTCCTTTTCTGATCTTTTTAATATTTATAATTTTTGTGTTAAACTGTTTGATAATGATTGAGAATGAAATAAATGAATGAATAAAGACCCGAGTCAAGTTTAAATTCTTTTTATGGACTATAAAAACTTTAACGAGTGGACTTAAATTCTTTAAACAATAGAATCAAATTAGACACAAATCATCATAATTTTGAAAGTATTTATTCAAAAATCACTCTTAAAAACTCTTTTTACCACTGCTTTACAAGAAGAAATATCAAAAAAATATTTATTGCTCTTTTGCGGTGAAGTAAAAAAACATCATATTTCTTCAATTGACATACTGTCGGCCAAGGTTACCGTTTGGTGTATTTCTAAGATTTCAGTTTAGTTTTATGAACATTGTCTCAGAAGTTTTCATTGTGCTTATTTCCGAGATAAACGCTTAAGCTGCAATAAAGTGCTTTGTTTTTATTAATGTTGTTTTAGTTTTTAATAGAATTTTTAGAAAACGTGATTTATTATACTGATTTCGTCAAGTAAAGACAAAAAAAAGTTTTCTGTTCATAGAAAAGAAGTCGTTTTTTGGTTAAATATGAAATAATGATGGTTTTTTTTTTTTTGGTCTTTATTTGACATTGTCAGTAAAAATAATTTCAAAACAACTGCAGCTTATAATTTCTCTGTCCCCACCAGTGTTTTTTTTAAGGTTTGATTTAAGGGAACACCAAGAAAGTTTATGAGGACACTTTTTTCAAAACATTTAAAATGAACAACTGCTTATTAAAGTATTATTTGGCAAAGCAGGCTATACTGTAAACACAGTGCAGTTACAAAATCACAACACAAATTTGTCAATTTCAACTTCATCACATAGCTCCTGCTCGTCAGCAAAAGCATCAGTGTCATCTGCAGACATCATTGTTTGTAACGCTCGCTTTGTCACTTTTCGTCTATTCTTTGCTGTTATCCAATTCTGAGCAACTTCCACAGCGCTTTCATCGTCTAGATGGTTTGGGCCATTCATGGAAACATTTATCAGCGCGTTTAGAGTTATATCAAGCAGCCTGTTACACTGTTTAGTTTTAACACGGCACATAGTGGAAAATCCTCTCTCTGGCCAGGCTGTTGCAAGTGGAATGGACAAGGCGATGCAACAAAGTAGGTGCAATTCGGGAAATATTTTCTGAAAAATTTTATCTCGAACAATTTTGCTGCAAACAGCAATGGCATCCAGGCAAAACTCAAACTCTGGCATAATCATTCTATCCTTCAGCGTTTGGTAATCATTTATTACTTTCAAGATTTTTTCATCTGAAACGACTTTGAACCTTTTGATCAGCAGTTTCAGATCCTGATTTCCATAAAGCTGTTGCTGGTTGACAAAGAGGAATTTCTTTCGCATCAAAAATGCGAAAAGGAAACAGAATTTGAGGCTCCGGAAAGCGATCTTCAAGATTTCGTAGCAAGGCTTTACAGTATGTTTTGGTAGTGCATCGGATTTGCTTAACATCATCTTTATAAAGGTCCTTTTGTGTTGCAGGCAAAATTTTTGAAATCTTTTCCCAATCTAGTTTCAGGTTATCTATAACCTGATCCGAATCGGCAATGTTCCTAATTTCTTTTTTGCAAAATGCAAGAGCTGACTGCAAGTGAGAAAAATAAAAGCTTCCTTTTTGAAAAAGTAATGATAACTTGTTTAGATGCTCTAAAGCAGTATGCAGGAAGTAAAGGGAAAACAAAAAGTGCTTTGTACAAATTAAGTGAAGAATACCCACTGCTGTGCAATCTTTTTTTGTAGAAGCAAAATAATTAAGAGTAGTATACACAGCTGATAGTTCTGCTTTCATTGCTTTTATAGCCTCACCATGAGATAACCAACGGGTACGGCAGGCTTTGACTAATTTTCGCTTAGAAGAATCAACATCAGCGGCTTGTACGAGTATTTCATGCAGTTTAGCTGTTTTCAGAGGTGATCTGGAAAAGTACTTCCATGTCTGGACTAAACCGCGTTCACAATCTTGGATGTGCTGTAGCTCTTTTACTGTGTCTGTACAGGCCAAGGCCAAACGATGTGCATGGCAATGCACTGTGTAAGTAGCTGGGCATTGTTCCGTCAATTTCTGAGAGAGAGAATTGCATCTGCCTATCATAGCAGCTGCTCCATCACATGCAAATGCAACGTGTTTACTGACATCAAGATCGTAATCGCAAGCAACTTCATTCCAAAGTCGAAACAGGTTAGCAGCAGTTGCTCCACAAGCATCAATGTGTCGTATATCTAAAAATGCTGTTGCCTGGCATCCCTTTGTGTTGATGTACTGAACAAAAGTTATGTATTGCTGAAATGTAGCAATATCGGTGGTTTCATCGACCATAGTAGCCCAGCATGGGCTCTCCTTGACAGCAGAAACAATGTGATTACTCAGATGCTCTGAGATAAGCAAAAAAACTCAGTTACTGCAGTTGAACTGATATGGCATAAATCGCGAAGTCGGTCGTTATGACCAATGCGGTCCACCAATGTTTGCAAAGAAGCTATTTTTTGATTTGCTATTTCTTCTTTCATAACCCAATAAATTAAGTGCACTCGCTCAGCAACTGTGCTAACTTTATTTGTAATGCGATCTTGATGCATACAATGAAACAGCGAGGCACGTTGATTTTTTTCCATGCTAATTGCATTTTGGTGTTGATCAGAGCTGATATGGTTATCCAACTTGCTTGGCCGTTGAGGCCTTCAGGCTCGGTAGTGAAAACATTACAATTCTTTCCTCGGCCTGTGTTAACTACTGGATGTTTAGAGCATAACAAACATATTATGCCTCCATCAGCATGCAGAGTGAACACGTTCATGTTTAGTGATTCATCGAACCCTTTTAGCTTAATCCATGATTGAAAAGTAACATTGCTAAATGCTTTTTTTGACTGACCGCTAGCTGAAACAGACAACTTAATGCTTTTCTTTGAATCATTGCCTTCTGAAACTGTTGAATGCTGTTCTTCCTGCACTGCTGAAAAATTATTTTTACTGCTAATGCTACAGATGTTTGCTTTTTTTGGCTGGCTAACAACACTTACATCTTCTTTAGCCTTACTACAAAAGTATTGTTTTATATCTGGATGACTAGCTTTACGTTTTTGTGAAGACATATTCTGAAATTTAGAAAAGTGTTATAAAATTTAGTGCAATGCTACGGAAAAAACTAAGACGAATGGTTTACGTAAATCCTCGTAATTTTGCACTTGCATTTATTTAAGCAACAGCCAAA
Source organism: Diplosoma virens (assembly GCA_963680785.1). Classification (NCBI taxonomy): domain Eukaryota; kingdom Metazoa; phylum Chordata; class Ascidiacea; order Aplousobranchia; family Didemnidae; genus Diplosoma; species Diplosoma virens. The sequence goes on along the minus strand of OY796896.1, from coordinate 29,147,762 downwards.
CTCATTTGACAAGAATTAATCTTAAATGGTGATTTAGTATTACGAAATTTCTATTGTGACATCACACTTGTACTGCTTAGAAATTATTTACCTACTGCTCCATTCCGAACAGCACTTCTTAAAACTAGTGAGTAGTGACGTCAACTGCCACCGTGAATGTGGCAACTAACTGCCAACATTTCATTAACAGGCAGTTATCCAACTTTCATTAACTGCCACTATCGTGAAGTTGGGGCTTTCCCCATATGTAAAGAGGGATTCCCCTAACCACAAATAGTCGCGTCAAAAAATGGCAATTTCCAAAAACGATAATTTTCAGATCATCAAAATAATTTCTTTGTAGAACATGCATACCAATATTTTAAGGGAGCCATTGATTGAAAAAGTGAAATTTTATGGTGACGCAGTGAAAATTTATGAGGGCGTTTTGTCACCATAAATCGCCTTAAAAAAAACACTGGTCCCCACACTTGGAATAATTAGAGGTGTTTATTTTTCGGTCATTTCGATGGTAACTCTGCCTAATGTTAAATGATTTTAGCTTGAGCTTTCATTGCTATGATCTTTGACACCTTTTTCTTTTAATCTTTTATCAATAATCTATTTTTACAAACTTATCATAAAAAATCTTCATTATCTAAAGTTTTCTGGTACTATAGTTATGCATCGTAAGTTGGGCAGTAAACTTGTTGCATTTATAATCGATTCTAAACTCTACTTTTGAATTCAAAAAATTTGCAAGTTCATATTCGAGTTCTTTATTTTCAATTTTTTGAGTTCAAGCTCGAGTTGAGTTATTTTGTGTCTACTGAATAATCAAGCAAATTCCAAAAATTAGAAAGGAAGACTAAAATAAGTGTAAAGTGTAAGTGTAAAGTGTAAAGTGGCAAGTCTGAAAAAACAACATTTTATCGTGATAATTATATCGACAAACTTACTCCAAAAATCAACTCAAACTCGATCAACTTTTTCAAGTTTCAGTTTAAGTTCGATTTTGGAGTTTTTGTTTTGCGAGCTCGAGTTTACATTATGGTCATTAGTTTACATTACATTATAGTCCAGTTTACATTATGGAAAACGTAAAATAGTTTTTGGAAGCAGCAGAGAGTAGGCTTAAGATATTAAATGACATCAACAAAAAAGCTTCTACCTAAGGTTAAAATATGCTATAACACAGTTGTTTTCCAACTGTGGTACCGGTACCACCAGTGGTACACGAGAGTTTTCCAGGTGATACGCGAGCAACTTAAATTGATAGAAGTGAAAAGAATAATAGAATTTGAAAGAACATCCAAGTTAAGCAAAAATGCCTTATTTTATCACAAATACTTTACGCGTTTATAACTTGCCTATGGTATTTTTCAGTTATTGATTCTTTCAAGTAGGCTACTTGGGAATGTGAGCAGGAGTGCTTGACTTTGTTGACCATCAAATCAAAATCCAGAAGAGGCTTGTTACGCTTAGGGTGGGCATGAAACATTGTTGGTAAAGTCGTTCTTCACATCGACCAATTTATGAAAAAATAAATAATTCCTTACACAGTCTATCATTAAAACAGCTTGTTGAGTTCTTTTTAACTTTTTTTAAACCCTTATCTAATACTTGTTTTAAGAGATTATGTTGTACTTTCTTTCCTTTATATGTATATTGAATTTTCTGATATAGGCCAAGGTGGTACGCAAACGCTATATTTAAACATCAATATAGTACGCGAGTAGAAAAAATTTGGGAATCGCTGCTATGACATGATCAAAAAAAAAAACATCGGACATATAACCAATGTCGCTTTAATTAATTAATGTCAACGTCTTCGAGTATTGCCTTTAAGTTTGCTTCATTTGAATTAAATATAAATTAGCATGATGATTAAAAACAAATATGATAACAACCTTTCAGAGGTGGAGTCAGGACACGGTGCTTCCAGACCCAGACCGAGACGAGACTTTGGGGTAATGAAACCGGGACGAGACTTTACATAAGTTGTTTTAGTTTAAGCCAGGGTTGTGCAGTTGCAATCGGAAGTCGGAGTCGCATGTTTTTGGGTGAAGTCGAGGTAGTTTTTTTAAACATGCTAAAGTCAAAGTCGCTTTTTTAAATGTGCTGGAGTTGGCATGGGATTTCTATTTTTTCTTGGCCTTTTCGACTCCAATTTTCGGTTAATTGCTAGAAGCTGTACTATTTATCATCTGAATGATAAGCAAGCAAAAATACGACGAGTACTTAGACAAGTCACTTTTTGGACTGTAATTGGAGGTGCAAACTAAAAACGATTTCGGCTTTTTATTTACAAAATTAAACTTAAATAGCTAACAAATGATCAAGAATATGGACCAGTTCCATACATAATAATTTTGCAATTATTTTTCAGTAACAGTATTTTTGTATAGTATAGCCTAGCGGTATCTATAATTTTCTTATTGTGATTTGTGACTGTCGTGACTTGACGTAAAATAATAAATAAAGCGTCAGTGGTAACTTTTTCTTTAATTTGCAGTACTATGACGTAATAAAGAGTCGCAGGAGAATTGATATTGTGTATGCCACATAGTTGTTTACCATCCATTCTCCAGGCCTCTCTAAATTTTAAGTAATGGAAAAAGAAATAAAAAAGCGGAAAGATGGAGCTGACAAAGAGCGTGAAAGAAAAAAAAAGAAATTGAAAGAAATTGCTGCTAAATGTATGAACATTCAGGAAGCATTTGCAAGAGCAAGCACCTCAACAAAAAGCCAAACGACAGTTAATCCTTAAAGTTTTTAAAGTTTGCTATTAGAACATCAAGACCAGCATCAGTCTGTAAGTTATCATAGTGTACCAGCATCAGATTTAGTAAATCAAAATTGCTCTGACATATCTATTCCGCCAGTATCAAAAAGCGAAGTCCAGACTATGTATACTGATAAACCAGAACCCGACAGCCTCAGCCAAGATAATCCTAAAGTATGTTCTGCTCCCATAAGTAAGTTTCAGAAGTTCAACGAGATCAGTCTGTAATTCCTTCTGTGACAGCGTACCACTCGTGGTTTGTAAAACTATTTTTTTTATCTTTTTTTTTATTTTTTTATCTCTATATTTATCCTCCTGACTCGTAGGAAAGCGACGGAGGCGCTATACATAGGATAGACAATTACCCCGACCTGCTTCCGGAGATGTCAAGATATTGCTGTCCGCTTGTAATTTAATAGAGATATTACTGTAATTTAGAACTGCTTGCCAAGACCACCAAGCAGGGAAATGTGCCGTAAAGTGTCTTTCCCAAGGACACAACAGAATGGCGCAAGTGGGTTTTGAACCCAGACCATGTTGATCATTAGTCCGGTGCTTTAACCACTCGACCACACGAATAAAACTAAAACGAGATAAACTAACCGAATATTTTGAGTTTCACCCACATCAACCAGAAACAACCAAATTCAACGCTACAAATGTGTACTTCCGACCTGACGATTTTGGAGGTCGTTTGCAGTGATTATGGCTCTTGTATTTTGAAGAAAAAGAAGCTCTATTTTGCAATCTTTGCATTGCATATGATACTACTACTAGTAGCAATCAGAACCCTAGCAAATTTCTAAAGGTTTTCAATTCGTGGAAACACATTTACGAACCTATTGATGAACACGAAAGTTCTCAAAAACTCAAGGCAGGTGTTGAAGCTCACATACGATTCAGCAGTAATAAGACAGTGGTACACCAACTTACTGTCAGTCAAACATCATTACACAACAAGCAGGTCATGCAAAGAAGGCAAATTTTCGACAGAGTCGTCTCCATCATGAAAATGATTGGAAAACGGGGAACGAGCTATAGGGAATAGGAAGTTCGGAAGCGGTGTCTACTTTATGTGATGAAAAAGTTGATCACGGAACATTTTTAGAGACTGTACTTCTTCTCGCAAAGTACGATAACATTCTAAAGTGTCATTTGGAAAATATTATTAAAAAATGTTTGCAAAACAAACCCGACAAGCACAAGCATAACCGTGCAAATAGAAATACATTTATCTCCAAAACTACTGTTAACTCTATCATTGCTATTATATCTAAGCTAATGAAAGAAGAAATTTCAAACTCGGTTAGAGAAGCAGGCATTTACTCAGTTCAAATCGATTCAACTCAAGATATAACTTCAACCGACAAATGTTCAGTTATTCTACGCTTTGTTAGGGAGAACGTCGAAAAACTTCTTGCCATTGTTGACAGTCATTCGGCAACTGGAGCAGACCTATGCAATTTGTTGAAAGAAGTTTTGCAGAAGCAAAAGATAGACGTTTCCAAATGCATCTCCGACAGTATAGATGAAGCATCAAACATGTCGGGACAGTATAATGGATTTACAGCTTTTCTTGAAAAAGAATCTCCTGGTCACATTCACACATGGTGCTATGCCCACGTTTTGAACTTGGTTCTCTGTGATGTTACTACGACTAATCATGCATCCATATCTCTATTTGGATTAGTGAAAAAGATTGAAGTGTTCTTTCGGAAATCATATTTGCGAATGAACATGTAGAAAGAGCAGACGAGCCAAAGGCATGGTCATGATATTCAGAATAGTTTAAACTTGATTGGAGGAACTAGATGGTAGTCTAAGCACGAATGTCTTCGAAAAATTTTCGGCACATTTGAAGATGGTTCCAGCGGCATGTTCTGCGATGTAATTGAAGTTCTGTATTGTGTTTCTACTTCTGAAAAATTAAGTGTTAAAGCGCGGTTCGATGCCAGTGTCATGTTGAATAATATGATTCGATACCAACATGTTTTGACAGTCATTACTTATCTACGCATCATGGAGATAACCTCCACACTTTCAAAGTACTTGCAGACCTCTGGACTGGATTTCATCAGTGTTGTGCGTTGACGGCGTTAATTTGACGGCGTCAAATATCGGCGATAATTTTTTGTTGACGATGACGCAAACGCCGTAAAGATATTTTTCGGTTGACGGAATAGTTGTCGCCGACAACTTTTTGCTTGTTTTTTGCGTCAAACGTTAAGCGTCAATTATTTTTTGCAAGGTAAAAATATATATAAAAATGTTTCAATCGCTAACTCCAATAGCGCATTTTCATTCAAGAAAAAAAGTTACAAAAGCTACAGCATCTAACAGTCAGATTTAGACCATGTCAAATAAACTACTTGCAAAAACACTAAAAAGTTATAAAAGCGTGCTCACAAATTCTTGCTTTGAAAATGCAGCTGCTTCCAATTGTTAAAAATGTTCTCAAGGATCACAACTTTGCTTTCTATATGTTTTTAGAAAATCCACCTGCTGGAACTTAATTAAAAGCCGCAAAATCAAAGAAGCGCAGTTGTTTTTATTAAGGGCACGGATAGCAACTTTTTTTGTTTTCGCAGGATGTTGTTTGAACACAAAAAAAAAAAAGATATGCGTGATGCTTAAAAGTGTTCGAGCCCCAGCTCAGTTGGCAAATTCAATCAAACTAAAAATCACATAATTGTGGTCTGTGGAAAATGTTAGCAATACAAAGACTCAGAAGACAGAAAATTGCTATCAGAAAAATAAATTTTAATTTTAATTATAGAGCAAACAGACTAGGCTACTAAATAAATAATTTCACAGTATAGTTAATTTTCATACTATTAAAACTACAAAAATAGTAATTACAATTTCAATGTAGTCTGTAAAGATCACAATAGTAGGCTTCAACCGATATCCAGCGCTAGTATCCATAGTAAGTGTTAATGCAGATTCGAGTTCAGTCGAGGTTAGATTTTTTAACTAAAATTGATTTTTCCACCAATGTCTTTAAGTCAAAAGCTGCTTTATTTTCGTTGCCTTACCTAATTGTTTTCGCTGTTTACATCATCGAAAGTTGTCTTTTCCCGCCAATATCTCTTAGAATATAAGTTGTTTTATTTTTGCCGTACGTAATTGTTTTCGACAAAAACATCATCAGAAGTAAATTTTTTCCCGCGAATACTTTATAAACCAAAAGCCAAAGTTATTTTATTTTTTGTTGCATTACGTAATTCTTGCCGATAATGACATCATTTAAAATTGCTTTCTCGTCCCGCCTTTTTCCACGTATTATTTTAGTATAAATAATCGGACCCTCGTGGGCCATTTTCAAATCAAACGCAAACGTCATTCTTGTTTGAAGATCGTGAAGCGGATTTCAGTTAGTAAGTGTTCGTGTGTTTTGTTAATTTTTGACATTGTGTTTATCGTAAATTCCGGCGTATAAGCCGAAAATTGACACTAAACTTCAAGTTTAAAAATCCATCCTCGACTTATGCGGCGGTGACGTTTTTCATAACATGGTACATATTAAAATCAGGATTTTTAGGTCAAACTTATAGACCTCGACTTATACGCCACGTCGACGTATACCCCGGAATTTACGGTATTTCTGTTTAATAATTTTTAATATATAAAACTGCATTCATCCAAGGTGCGCGTATTTTCATCCCAACTTCACATATCGCGACAAGTCAATTTCGCCCCAGTAGTAAGAAGGACGTTTGCTGAAAATACACGTACATAACCAAATAAATTTTTTTGTCCTGTTGGCTGTTGTCAAAATTTGATAACTTGTTATTTTAATTTTTTTCTGATCATAATCAAAAAATTGTCTCCTGATTTGTAACCCAGCGTAACCTTTTTATAAAAATGTGTTTCTTAAATTCAACGTTTTTTAAATTAGCGATAGGCGAGACTAAATTGACAAAAGGTTTTATAGCCTTCGACTAGGCTTCCACAGGGTTTCTGAAAATTGGTATTTAATATAATAAAAAATATCATAAACCCGTCTAAGAAGCTACTAAACTATCTTATAGAAAGGATGTTTAATGATTAGTAATTTATAGTTGTAGATTTAGCAATATCTCGGCATCTCCGAAAGCTGGTCGAGGTAATCGCTTGCCGCAAGTGTAACACCTCCGCCGTTATCTAGCGAGCTAGGAGAATAAATAGAGATAAAAATAAATAAAAAATAATATAAAAAAATGTAAATTTACTAGCCACTATAGACGTAGGCGACGGCATGAAGGACAAAAAGCGGCCAATGGATCTTTCTAAAATGACAATTGAGATGTGACACGTAAAATCAAACTTTAAGAGACCCAGGCGTTTACGAAGAAAGAAAATATAGTTTCGGTAAAGAGGTTTGTTTTTTTTTGTACCATAAAATTGCTACTGAAAGCAGCCATATTGGATTTAATATCTTTTTTGAATGATTTATTTATTTACATATTAAAGAGAAAACAAAAAACAAAAAATTAAACGAACGTTTTCGGCTAACTTCAACCCTCTTCAGGTTTTCATATTGCTATAGTCTTCCTGACTTTATTTCTATTTAAATAGAGAAATTGTTTGTTAACGCTGACAGAGTAATTTTATACACGACGAAGATAGATTTTTTCAGAATTGTAAACACATTAGCGGTAGTTAAATGAAGCAAAAAAAAACAAGTGATTTTAAAGACTGTAAACACTTGGCGGTGAATGAAATTACTTGAGCAGATTTTTTGAAAAATGTTTAGTAAAAATGATGTTCCATTGGCATATAATTGGCGATTTAAATTAGGACTAAGCTTTCTTATTATTAGAGCTTCATGTATTCTAGTGTGAAATTTTGATTTAAATTTGCGAAATATCGAAAAATTATTCAAACCAAATTTAACGGTCGAACAGAAACCACATGACAAAATATGATTTTTTTTTTATGGCACCCTCTTAAATACTTTTGAAATTCAAATACTCCCCGACCCTTGCGATCAAATGTCTCGATGACATACCAATGTATGTCATGTTCGTGTCACACGAACCTATGAATTTACAGATGACATTTGAACACAGAGCCTTAGGAGTTCTCGATTTTAACAAAAAATAATTTTTTACTTTAAAAGTTATAAAAATTAGTAACACTTTTGGATTAAATCGATTACTGATCAAAGCCGAAATTTGCTTAGCAAAACGATATGAATCTTTTCCAATGTACTTGGTACTTTGATAAGAATTTTATTTTCTCAAAATTTCAGAACTTTTTTAGTGGCAATTGATTTCCATCTTTATCATGACTGGCGCTTTTTTGCCCCCTCCCTCCCGTAAAATCGGTCTTCCCGGTGTATTTCGCTGGTGAGTTTGTGACCCGCTGTAGAATTAATTGAATATAATCCTACATTATCATTTTTTTGTTTTACTTCTTTGTCGGATGGAAAAGTTTGTGCAAATTAATACGGTAAAAAGATTATTAATGAATCCAGCAAAAACAATGAAACAGGATGTCAAAATGTTTTTGCTTGATTCGGGCCCGTGCCCCTACATCTGTCATCCTGTTTCATTGTTTTTGTTGCCTGTACAAAAAAATCACGAAATGTTTGAAAAGCCATTGTAATTAATTTCACTCTTTGATTTCAAGCGAATTTAAAAAATGTCTAACCGATGGAACAAAAACTAGCCGAAAGCGATTCTACCATCAAATTGATGAAGAAGGTATAATTGCATCAACTGGTTGCTCAAAAAAAAACGAAGTCAGTGCAACCAACAATACAGGAAACGCTTTCGCTTGGACCTCAAAAATTCTCACAGTTGTTTATAGATGAAAAGGTCAGTACAATATTTATACATTTTTGAAAAAATTGTTTATGCTATAATTCTTTGTAGAAAAATTTTTACGTCAATTTTGCTGGTAACTCATAGCAAAGATTAAAACTTTAACCCTATTCTCCTCAACCTTTTTCGAGCTATTGACTCCTCAACGGTCGGGCTTCAGAAGCCCACCAAATTAACAATTTATAATTGCAAAACTACTTTAAGTTATCTTTTTATAATTTAAGCAGAGTGAAGACCATTTACTTAACTTTTGTTAGAGCCAGGGCTGGGGAGCCGGAGCCGGAGCGCGGAGCCATGGAGCCAGCCAATTTTGGAGGAGCCGGAGCCGGAGCGGAGCCTTTCTAAATATTTCTGCGGAGCCGGAGCCGGAGCCACAAAAATTTTATTAGCTCCGGCTCCAGTAATGGTTCATAGAATTAGTTTCATAGAATGAAATTGATTGTTATGGATTTTTAAACATTATTATAAAAATAAATTTTGTCTTATATAGATATCTTTCTTTTCATTTATTAAACAAAAACATCTCTACAGCCTATTTTATCTGATTAAGAAATTAAGAAATAGATGAAACAGGTTGTCGGGTTGTTTTTTAATAAATGAAAAATCATTGTATTTGTTCCGACTTTCATTAAGCGCTCTACAAAAACGCGTCGATTAATTTTTTCCTAATTTATGTATATTACTTAAGTTTCATATAATATTACAACATATATATGCAGTATGTAGAGAGAGAGAGAGAGAGAGAGAGAGAGAGCAAGAGTGAATCGATCTTCATTGCAAAGTGCTCAAAGAAACAATCAGAGCAATTTTGTACAAAATTTATTTAAACTTTATTTTAAAAAATCTCAACAGTCTATTTCATCCAATAAAATCAGTTTTTTTATTCATATTAAGGTAAGAGAAGGGGAGTCAGGTCATCTTAATATGAATGCATAACCTGAGTCATTTTTTCCTATATGACATCACAGGAATTGCATTATTTGGCTGATTAGTTCAACAAATTATTCTTAACAAAAAATCTCAGCTAAATAGTACTCAGCTCTATAAACTTTCGTTTGTTCAACTTCTTCAAATAAATATAAATAAAAAACAAACAGATGATGATTGAACGTAAAAAATTTTTGGTATTAAAAGATATTACGGTAAAAGAAATAAAAAGAATAAAAGCTGTCCTTCATCAGCTGTTTAATTAGCTGTTTTTATTTATAGTTATCTGAAAAAACTGAATAAAAAAAAGCTTATAGAGCCAAATGGTATTTAGCTGAGATTTTTTGTTCAAAATAATTTTTTTAAATAATTTTCTAAGTCTATGTATCCTATAATAAATATACCACTCTTTGCAAGTTTGGACCTGTTTTACTTTTCGATAGTTTTGAATTATTTTTGTAGTTTAACAAACTACATATTTTGAAGCATAAAATTTGAAAAGCTTAAATAATATTTCTATTGTTAAAAATAATTGAAAATTTTGAAATGATCTCTTATAAATTATGTTTTGCAGAACTACGTATTATTTATCGGATAAGATTGACTTATCGTACTATGTTTTCTTAATGATGTTATGAAAGCATAGTACTATGTTTACTAATGATTATAGCCTATTTTTAATTTTTCCTGTAAACACAGGAAGATTCAATAGAATGAAACAGACTGTTTTGGTTTTTTAAAAAGTAGTTAAATAATTTTGTATAATATATTTAAAAATCCTTTTTTAAATAGAATCTTTCTAATTGAATAAGGATCAAGATTCTATTCAAATAAAGAAGCAACTGATGTTTGTGGTTTTTCAAAACAGTGATTAAACAAATTTTGTATTAAAATATTGCTCTTATTCTTTGCACTCTGCGAGGACGATTGATTCACTTTTTAATATACATATAATCTTTAATTTACAATGGCTAATGGTGAACAATTTAAAACAATCAAGGAAGAGGCACTGTACATGAATTATGCAACTAATTAAACTAGATGCTTTTAAAAAAATTGTTAGCCTCATACAAAATACAAGGTGAATTCTGATAAAGAATCGGAATCGAGAAATATTGTTGAAATCGGCATTGGAGCCAAGAAAAAAAAATTGACATCATCCTATCACTAATCTAAACACTCAATGATTAAGAGTAAATAAATATCAAAATTTAATATGACTAAAACATAATGTAGCCGTGAGAATTGGATCACTTAAATTTTTTATTTGGTTCAATTTTCGCATGATTGTCACGTCGTAAATTTATTTCTTAAAATTGTAGAATGAAGATTTGGCTGACTCAATCTTTTTTATTGCCTTAATGTTTCGTCACAAACATTCTCGCTTATTTCCTCGTGGGTTAAATTTCTTGGGAGTTTTTTGTTTTGCACACATGTGCTTCTAAAGTTTTACACTAAAAAGATAAAGTTTAGCTATTTGTCAGTGTGGAGTTTGCAATTCATAATAGTTACGATTTAACCTTTTTAATGTTTAGATAACGCCACAATTGATTTTCATTTAGTTATATTTTTTGGTACTCGCTTTCAGATTTGATTAATATAATTGTAAAGATCAGAAGTCGTAATTCTTGTTCGAATAGAATAGTTTATCGCAAAAAAGATTTAAACATTAAATGATAAACTACTTGTTTATTAAAGAGTTGGAGAGCCGGAGCCGGAGCTAGTGGATAAGTGCTTGATAGCTCCGGAGCTGGAGCCGGAGCTAGTGAATGAGTACTTGATAGCTCCGGAGCTGGAGCCGGAGCTAGTGCTTTTCTACAGTGGCTCCCCAGCCCTGGTTAGAGCAAAAAAGTTTTTTTGAAACTATTTGATAAAGTATGCAAAAGTGTAATTTATCAAGGTCACTTCAATTTTTACGTTTAGACACTCATTTAATTAGTGTGAAATGCGATTGTAACGGATTCGCTGTTGTAACAGTCGTAAACTTAATTAAAAATTGGACATAAAGAGTGACGTCAACGCGCACGACAATTACGAACAATGAAGAAGCTAAGGAAGCTTGCTTCATTATTTAAATGGTCGAATTATGAAAAATATTTTAGATCAGTTTTATTTACTTGCTCACATGTTTTGTCCACATGTTTTTGTGGTTACTAGAAGTTATTGCTGCTTTTTTTAAAACAGGATAAAAAAACAAAAATTATTTTTTTGCATAAAAGAATTTGAAATTGGCTATGTTTTGATATTTAGCAGTGTTAAAAGGTCAACTTACAGATATTACAAAACCAACAAAACTTAATCTTTTATATATCATCGTTTACATGCACATCGTATTTCACCGCCACAAAAAGAGTTTTTTTAATCATTGAAATGAAACTACATTATTGCATTACTTTAAAAAAGAGCACTTGAGAAAAACAATATTACTCTATAATCTATATAATTGTTACTGTTAGTCATGGAACATATTTCGGCATTGATCAAAGCATGAAGCGAAAATTTATAAGCAGTACCGCAAACACGTGGAAGAGTCACATGTTTGACACTGATTTTGTGATTTGTTCATGTTTTTTTGCATTTTCTGGTCTGGTCCAATTTCATTATCATAGCAGAGAGAACAACGTTTCCTAAAATTAGACTTTGAAGCATAATTTCGAGGCGTAAATGTTACAACAATAGAGTCATTTGCACGGAAATGACTTTCGCACAAGATCAATTTAATTTTTGGTTGAACATCAAACTGTAAGCCAATCAAAGGACTTTCAACGTGCGGTTGAATTAGGGCTGGCGAGAAGTTGGAAGTGTCGTTTTCATGGAAACGGATTCTTTTCACGCTTTATTGTTCTATTACAAAAAAACATTTACGTCACTTTCCCTACTTGAAAGTCTTTATCAGCAACTTTAAATTACAGTTTGTAAAAACTAGAGTGCCCAATAAAAAATTTCCTAAATCACAATATTCTAATATTTGTGAAGATTCAAGATTTAGATTTGTTTATTTGTCACTAAACATATTCGCATAACATATAATTGATATTAAATGTAGGACAACGTTACTGGGAAATAATCATAAGGTGTCTAAGTCAAGCACTTACTTTTATTGTGTCATTCAAAATAACAAAAAAATCATAATAAAATAAGCGTTTGAAAAACAACCAGCGATAAGGCAAAAAAGTAATTAACCAGTGAAAACCTAAAAGCAAAACTAGAAAATAAGCAAGTCTGGGTAACAAAGGCAGATGTATTTTTTATTTTGTAATATGAAAAGTGTCGCATAACATACGGGATAAAATAACACGTTTTGGCTTCAATATATTTAATTGAAAAGTGCGTTTTTTTGTTTTACATTGTGGAAGATTAGATTGATCAACTTCAGAAGATATTGATCACCACAAGACCTCTCCAAGATAGCTTGGAGAAAGAGATGTTAAGCTGTAAAGGCCCTTTTTAACATTACGTAAAACAGGGCAAATCTATGCCGAAATTGTTGTAGCATGTAAAAATATTCATTTCAAGTAAAACACATAAATAGGACTGGCTTCCGTGCTTAATTTTTTACTGAAAATTTTTATTGTATTGTCTGGGTTAAATGCTGTTAACAATGTAGCACGCCACAATTGTTTATTTTTTTATCCAAAACTGTCCGACCTCGTGCTCCTTGTAATGCCCAATGAATGTTACACTCCGATGCAACGTTATCTCCGGTTTGTGCAACGGCGCCGCATTTGCAATGAGAAAAAGGAACGAGATCCCATTTGTCTATGCTCAAAAGAAAACGCGCAACTACACTCTGCAGACGGAATGGGCCAACTGGCCCCAACCGACTGGGCGCAATTCAAGTAGACGCAGCCGACTGGTTAGTTAGGCGGCACCAGTCGGTTGCGGCCAGTTGTCTTTAACCCATTTGAAAGCGTTTAAGCATAACGTAAACTGTTCTGGACACGCTGTTTTGAACGGGTAAGGCAAGGCGCTGGTAATGAAAGCACGAGGCTGGATGTACTCTCATAGTTCTCTGTGTTCGATCTACGATTCATGTGATGGGCAGAACGGATGTTTATTTCAGCGAAATTGTTCACGTTTTGGGGTAGCAGGCACAAACAAGCATTTAGACCTTAGTATTTATCGGCAGGCATTTGATAACCGATTAATAAACCATAGTCAGGATTTAGAGCAGTGCTCTGCAACTTGTGTGCTGCAAAAACGAGAAACATACTGTTCCAAATGGAAATAAAGTTATGTTTCTTTGAAGTAGCAACCAAAAAACTTAAAAAACTTATTATACAGTACATCTCATTGTGTAATGTTAAGACCTGTTTTTGGTCTTTACTAAATTTTGAACGCTTTTCTTCATACGAAGCATTATTTAGTGAACATAAAAACTGTCTATAAATAAATTGATAATTTTTTTTGATCAATTTTCACCCAGGCTCGATTGTGCACGATATGGGCAAATTGGTAACTTCAGATGAAAAAAAAGTTATCACTTTATTTTTAGAGTTTAGACTGAAATTTTTAGGTTTTTTAAGACATCCAAATAAAACTTCAGATAACGGAAAGCATTCAAAATTTAGCTCTTTACACCTAGTCCATGTGTTCTGCTAATTGTAAAAAATGTTCAAAGTGTGCCGCAGGTTCGAAAAAGTAGCGGAGCACGGGTCTAGAGCAGTGTATCTCAACCTTTTTAAGCTTGCGGGCCGGTAATTTTTTCTAATGACAAAATTGTAATAAACGCGATAAATTGATAAAAAAATTTTAATATAATAAAAGTGAGCATTTAGCATCAGAAGAACTCCATTTAATGTAAACTTTGCTGCTGCCTTCTTGATATAATACGTAGTAAAACTGGTTCTATTGAAGTTTTTAGAAGGCAAAGTCAGGGGCGCCAGAAGCGGGGGCGCACAAGGGGGCAAACAGTGTCCTTTGAATTTGTAGTACAAAAGCATTGGGTTCGATTTGCCTCTACACTTACATAAATTCGACCGGAATTAAATGTAACAAAGTTTTTAAAACAATGATGACAATGATAAAACAGCAAAAAAACAGTAAGTTAACAAGCGCGCAAAATCGAAAAAAAGAGACACTCTTTTGGTTGATAAGGTACTTGCTGCAAATATAAAATATAAAAATCTTTCTGAATATATACAAGAAAAACAAAAGTTCATTTGGTGAACGAACTGCCGTAAACAGGAGAGCAAATTTTAATAGAAACCAAACTGCTTAAAATGAGAAGCACCAGACTCGAGTTTCGCTCTTATTAGAGCTCGTCAGTGATGCATATCTCACTGCGAATCGAACTCGCTACGTGTTGTCTTCCAAGCAGGAGACAACACCACTAGACCACGCGAGCCCGACAACAACTCGATCACAAGCAGCTGGAAAGAGATCAAATTTCTTTTTTAGTCTTCAACTAACTTTTCAGGTTATGCATTTGCGCATCTGTTCGAAATATATTTGAAAACAACAACAAAAAAAGTAGTTGATAAAATCAGAGTGAATTTTCTGAATATATTGCAAGAAAACCGAAAGTTCATTGGTTGAACTAACTGCCGTAAACAGGAGATGAAATTTCTTTTTTTAGTCTTCAACTAACTCTCCGGTCATGCATTTGCGTACCTGTTCGAAATATATTTGAAAAAAAAAAAAAAGAATAGGTGGTAAAATCAGAGTAAATTTTCTGAAAAACCGAAAGTTCATTGGGTGAACGAACTGCCGTAAACAGGAGATCAAATTTCTTTTTTTAGTCTTCAACTAACTCTCCAGGTTATACATTTGCGTACCTGTTCGAAATATATTTGAAGACAACAACAAAAAAGAGTAGTTGGTAAAATCAGAGTGAATTTTCTGAATATATACAAGAAAACCGAAAGTTCATTTGGTGAACTAACTGCTGTAAACAGGAGATAAAATTTTTTTTTTTAGTCTTCAACTAACTCTCCAGGTCATGCATTTGCGTACCTGTTCGAAATATATTTAAAAACAAAAAAAGAATAGGTGGTAAAATCAGTGAGAACATTTTTTTGTCTTCAACTGTATTTCGAACAGGTACGCAGATGCATGACCTGGAAATTTAGTTGAAGACTAAAAAAAAGTTTATCTCCTATTTACGGAAGTTCGTTCACCTAATGTACTTTCGGTTTTCTTGTATATACACAAAACGATTTTTATATTTTACATTTATTGTTAATACTTTATCAACCAAATCAGTTCAGTTCAGTTCAGTCGTTTTTTATTTCCGCCACTTGTCGAACAAAATACTTACATCAACGTAATTACACTACGGAAAAAGGGACATGCAACAAAACGAAACAACGTTGTAACATGCAAAAACTCAATAAACTGCACTAGCAAAGGTAACGGCTTGCATGGTTGCATCACCTAGAGAAAAAAATATATATACAAGTCAAGAACTTCTAAATCAAGGACATGCAGGCGCTAGTTTCAGATAATCCTAGCGAAGGCGACTGTTTTTTCTATTAATTTGCACAGCCGATAAAAGCTTATTGTTACATCATAGGGTAGACTTTGTGATCTACAATGCTAACTATGGTAGGTTCATTTACGAAAATTTAAATGTATGTTACCGAGGCAGTTTAATCCTAGTAAGGTGTACTCAAGTTTCATTATAATTAAAAAGAATAATAAGAAATACCGTTTAATGATTTTTAAAATTAAATAAGAACAGCATTAAAATTTATAGCAAATTGAGGAAAGTTAGGTGGAGTGTCAAAACTGATTGGCATAGGGATAGGCGAGTGTTAGGTAATAGGTAGGCCTATTTAGGCCTGTTTAAGATAATAGGCTATTTTAGTGACCCGGCGACACCATTCTCCGGTTGGCCGGCAGATAAACGCATTGTTCTGATTGGTAATTGACTGTTTTTTAAGGGTTGTTACTTGTCAAATCAACGGCGTCGCTGCAAGTGGTCGTAAAATGTAGTCAGGTAGTGTTACTTCAAAGCTATCAAAATTTCAGAAAATTTAGGTGACCTCCTCAATCAATCATTGTTTTATTTTAAGTGTAGAACGCACAGTAAATACGAGCTTACATAAAGAAGATAAAGTTGAGTCGTAGGCCTAGGGCTCTAGGGCCTACTACTACTAGAAAAAGATATTCAACTGTCGAGGGCTCAACTTTTTCCCATCATTCTGAATAAATGACAAGTGAATTTTCCATGCATATTGACCACTTTTTACAATTTTTTCAAACTTACTCACACTAAGAAATCGGGTTCAAATGGAGAGTCGGCCGTGATGAAAATTTTTTTGTAGTTAAAGCTATCTCCTGACTTCCTAACCCTCACCCTAACTTACTGTATACCTTTACACCCACTATACCTTTACCTCACCCTTATAGGGGTGAGGGTTAGGAGGTCAAAGAATAGGTTAGATTTAACTACGCTGCGGTACTAAATTTTCATTACGGCCGACATGGTAAATTTTCATCACGGACGACTCTCCATTTCAGAAATCGCGTTGTTAAATAACTTTAGAAACAAAACAATCCATAAAATTATTTTAAATGATATACTTTGTAATGTCAAAAAACAAAAGGTTTCGACCGGTTTTTTACCGGCCGGTCAGACCGGTCAGTGCTGACCCTTTTCAGTGCTGACTCATAATAACAACTAACTCTTTAGTGCCAAAACAGGTACTTGCCACAAAATCTTGCGGACTTGGAAACATATCAATGTTGCTTTTTTGCAAACATCTGTTAAAAAAAACAACTTTTTTAAAAGTTTTGTTGCACACTGTAAATATGTTGATGCAATAACCTTGAAGAGAACCACTACAATCATTTAAGCGGCTGAATATATATGCTAAGTAAGCAAGTTTGCCTATTCACATCTTTTTGAATCGAAGTTCTTTTAATAGGGAATTTTCACTCCCGTAAAAATTTATTTGCTTTTCTTAAATCAAAAAGACGCGCAAGAACGCGTTCTCTCCAAAACCGTATCACTTCTGCATAAAAAATGAGATGGTGATGTTGTAAACCCATGCGCTCACACAGTGCCTCAAAAACCCTTAAATGCAATACAGGGTTCCGAATATATTTGATAATCTTAACTGCTCCCATCATAACTGTTATATACATATATATGATACCACTGTTCTATACAGCCTTTTTTGTCTTTCAAATCGCGACTACAAGCGCTCTTTCGTAGATTTTTGAAATTGGAGTTGACGCAATTAGTAAAAGAGAAAGTTGTATAATCAAGAATTCAAAGCAGCTCTAACATGGATTATAAGCGGTATGCGCATAAAATTAGGGCCCGGAGCTTTATCTGGTTTTACGTTACAAATATTATTACTAATTGCATTTAAAGATCGTATAGAATTATTTGACTTACTTTGATTATAACCTCTTAAACGAAAAAAACTTGACAAATATCTTTGCTATAGTTTTCACTGACTTGTTCAATAAAGCAAACATTGAATTATAATTAGTCTTTAAGCTAAACGAAATTTTGTTTGCAGTGGACATGAAGTTTTTTGAAGAATATAAAAGCATAATGAGTCCTATAGCCATGATTTTGGATATTCTTCAAGGGGAAAAAAAGCGTATTTGCGCCGATTACTACCTACGCTGGTTGGCGTATTAGTAAAATTGAAATCCAAGCGCAACGATGATCTCAATTACTACCTGCCTTTACTTGATTGTCTCATTCAGGGGGTTGAATCAAGGTAACTAAACCCCGCATTTAATCTTTTTGATTTTCGAAGTTTAATATGTTCGAGATCGTTAAAAACTTAGACATTATAAAATTTAAATGATCTTATTTCGACAGCTTTAAATTTCCTGACTTGAAAAAGCAATATTTTTGTGAAAAGCATTTATTTAGAAATTTGCTATTTCAGGTTTCATCATCTTTTTGAGGACTTTGAGTGCGTCCTTGCCAGCGCGACGCATCCTCGGTATAAACTTGCACAATGGGTCGACTGGCTTCCTGGTGTTAATGGGGAAAGACTTCGCTACCGAACAAAGGAATATTTAATTAACATAATAAAGGAGAGCAAACCAGAGGAAGTTGAAAACAACGAAGCAAGACACAAGATTGAAACCAAAGATTTAGAGGACGAATTTATGAGCAATTTATTAGGACTCCCTGATAAAGAATCAGGAGTGAATCAAACAAAACAATTTCTACGTGAAAGCCCACCATTAAAGCACTTTGATTTAAGTGTTTTCTCTTTGATTTAAGCGTTTTCTCAATTAAAGAATTATTGATCAAATTTAACACTGCAATTCCTTCTAGTGCAGCTGTTGAGCGTCTTTTTTCAACTGGAAAAGATGTTTTAAGACCAAAGAGAAGCCGCTTGACCGACAAGCATTTTGAAATGCTATTGTTTTTACGAAAAAATAAATAGGTCGAATATTCCACGGATTATTGCATTGCTGTTTGCTAATCCGGCTTTTAGTTTGATTAAACAAAAATTTGACCACCGATCGTCACTAAGATTATTACATAATATTCCTTGCTTTATCAGTGCACCAGAATCTCAGGTTTATCATAATATTATTACTTTTTTATGCTATTTTAAGAAAATGTATACGTCCACTTTCATAAATTGTAATTTTCAGTCAAATAATAATTTCATTGATAGTCTTGTAAACTTAGATGTTCTTTTTAAATCCCATTTTTACGGGTTTTATAAAAATCTGCTGTGTATCTAAATTATTCAGCCCATATTGTGCTGCAGATTCGTGAAATAGTATTTACTTCAATGCAAATTTTTTCTTTTACTGTTGTGCGTAGTTGTTGTTAATATTTTGTGTGCCATTGTTTGTATGGGCTCTAAACCTGAAGTAAATAAATGAATAAAACAAGTGCAACAATCATTGTGACGCGTTTGTTTTGAAATTAAAGCATTTTATGACAATTCAGAAATTCCTAATTTTTCTGCCCTACTACATAATCTATGATTTTTTCGTAACAGTACTTTAATTTGTGGGATTGACGCTAATCTTGACGCTGACGCTGTAAACATTTTTGAGCGTTATCGGCGTAAATGACTCCGACAAGAATTTAAAGAGGTGACGCTGACGCTAACGCCATCAAAATTTTTTGTTGACGCGCACAACACTGAATTTCATTAATGCCTTTAATGTGGTGGAAGCTACGAAAAAGGATTTTCAATAGATTCATCGCAATTTTGCAATGGTTGTAACCAAAACTGACCATTTTGTTGAACATGTCAATGAAGTTTTGGAAGAATGTGGATGTGATGTCTTGATTAAAAGCAGCTTTCCTGCTAAACGGGTT
The DNA here is from genome assembly GCA_963680785.1 of Diplosoma virens. Taxonomy (NCBI): domain Eukaryota; kingdom Metazoa; phylum Chordata; class Ascidiacea; order Aplousobranchia; family Didemnidae; genus Diplosoma; species Diplosoma virens. Next base: position 29,128,003 of record OY796896.1, on the reverse strand, counting down.
CGAAAAAGTAAAAATTAACCTTTGGATGAATGTCTTTCAGACTCAATGAAAAAGTTTGAGGTTGATGTACATAATAGAATTCTAGATCAAGTGGTTCAAAGTTTGCATAGAAGATTTGTTACGCATAAAAAGTTATAGGCTTACTTAAGCTACTTTGATTCAAAACGCTTTTCTAAAACAGTTTTTCATGGGATTCTTATTTCAGCTGTGAATATGAAATGCCATCTTTTGCCAAATAAAAGTTCAGATTCTCTTGTTCAGCAAGATCTTCGGCAAGAGCTCTTGAATTTCGCATCAAAATGGCTGGAATTATAAAAGATCTTACCTGAGCACTGCAATGAATTGGGTGAAGCAGGTGATCATTTTTTTGATTTTATTATTGATAAACTATTTTCAGGTTAATGTTTTGACCTTTTATCTCACTGTATGATACAACCCGAGCCTATAATTACTTGATGCCTATTTTCCATACCGATGGAAATGTTATTATTTGATCATAGTTTTGTTCTGATATTATCATCCAGCACTTTTTGCAGGTCAATTGTGCTGATACTAATAAATTTTCTTTCATACAACTTAAATTTTATTTTGTTTTTAAAAAACAGATTACGAAGATGTGAGATCGGACGAAAGCCTCAACATCTGAAAATGTCGATGTCAAAATTGTTTTCTGTGCTGTTATACTGCAATGTGGAGATGTTCTGTAGAATGTACTGCAGAAGTTATCCTCTTCTATATCAGACATACAAAGTAATCCTTAGTTTCTTACTCTTTCCGTTACACAAGTTGGTTGTGAAAGAACCTTTAGCAAGCTGAGATATGTAAAAAACCGTTTAAGAAATCAGCTAGGCAAAGATTGCTTGGATTCTCTTCTTTTGATATGCGTTGAACGAGTCGTTTTGTTACGCATTTTGAACCATTCGATCATCGACGAACTAGCAAAAAAAAAAAAAAATGCGAAGACTGTTGCTCTATAAATAATGTTTGATAATGTTTGTTTGTTAATTCTAAATATTCTTTTTTGAAATGAGCTAAATATGATGTAGTTGTAAGATGAACCGTGTAACGTTTTAGTAAGATTTGCAATTACAGTAGTTGTCAAAAATAGACCGGTTTTATTTCAAAGTTCCCGGGCCGGTTGAATTTGCTAATCCACCCCTGGTTGAACTGCTAGTTAAATACAACGATTCATTCTGGAAATTGGCCTAAAATTTTAAAATGTCTTCAAGTAAGAGAAGGAAGGTTGATTGTGAAAGAAGACTGTTCAGCAGTGAGTGGTGCAAAAAGTACTTCGTTATTTAACGTAATGAAAACATAATTTGTCTGATTTGCCAAAATACTATAGCAGTAATGAAAGAGTATAATATTAAACGTCACTATTGCACAAAACGTGCTGCCAAATTTGATGGCATTAAAGGTCAATTAGAATTTGACAAAATAGAACTGTTCAAAAAGTCTTTGAGCCTACATGAGATATTTAATGCATATGAAACGACACTGAGCTTGCTCAAAACTGAGCTTTGGGATATCCGAAGTAACTGCAGAAAAAAAAAAAGTTTACAGTGATGGTAAATTCAAGAGTTGTTTGGAGTTGTTCACTAGAGGTGTGTTTTCAGAAAAGAACTATATAGTGGAACAACTTGGTCTATACCGCTTTACAGTGGCAAGCCGAATAGATGACCTTTCGGAAAATATCGAACTTTTTTTAAAGCAAAAAATAAGTAAATATTGTGCTTTTAGTATTTAGCTTTTAATATTTAGTATTTAGATTTAGCTTTGGGCGAGAGTACAGGCGTTAGCAATACTGCGTACCTATTTTTCAGTTATCTCATCAATATTTTAACGTTATGTGTAAATTGATTGAAAAAATTTTTTTTAATTACGAGGAATAATTACAACACCTGTTTTTGCTTGGTACTAAATTGTCCGGCCCGCAGCATTATTATTGTTGTACTTTTTGGCCCATTCAGATAAAATAATCTCACGCCACTGATATAAAGATTTCAAAATAATTTTCCCCGAACAGATCTAACAGAGTTTGAACTTTTATGTCTAGCCATCAGCTGATGTGGCATTACGCACAGCTGCCTTATCTATGGTCTATTCAACAGCTGAGTATTGCGCCAGTCTGGTGTCGCAGCGCTCACACTTGCCTCAGACAGTGTCTTGAAGGACGCCTTGCGATAGTCACTGGATGGCTGTGTCCCACTCCATCGAACCACTTACTCAATAGTTTCAGGCATCCAGCCAGTTGAGCTTCGCCGACTGGGAGCAACACTCTCCATGGTTTACCGTGGATCTCTGGACCCTAATCATATCTTGTAAGGTCTTTTAAGAGGGTTCTTAGATGCTTTCCAAGAGATACTAAGATCTAGACGCCCGTTTGTGCCAGCTGTGCGGAATCTTCTCAACAACCTTGCCTGGATTGACATCCGCGCTTCTGAATGGAAAAACTATAAATGAAACGCGGAGTACTGTGAGAATACGTCCAGCCTCTATGTTTTTATACCCAGAACCAGTGCCAGGCCTGTTGGGGTGAGCTTGCCCCAAACAGTTTGGGTTAAGTTCAATCGCCTGCGGACTGGAATTAGACGATTCCATTTGTCCATGCACAAATGGGGTCTTGCTCCTTCACCAAATTGCGAGTGCGGCGCCTCTGAACAAACCGCAGACCACGTTCTAATAGCATGCCCCATACATCGGGCACCACGAGGTCTGACGGTTTTGGATGACGAAAACTTGATGCTGGCTTAACATCACTACCACCATCTGATCCGGGCAGTACAGCATCCTGGGATAGTAAAAGGATAAACCCTCGGCCCCAGTCCTGTTTGTGTCTGACCTGAGTGGCTTCCCTTTCAAATGACGACGCGTCAATGTGGGAAGCACCATGTTTGAAAACTTTTAAAACAAAAGCAATGCCTGTGTCGAGATGTAATTTTGATTTTTATCTTTATAGTGATACTAAAGCAATTCATACGGTATGAGATTTTGCGTAGAAGAAATAACTATTGATTTTAGGTTTTCTTTAAAGATTGAGGCAATTAAAAACCGTAATTTTGTTTTTTCGGCGAATTAAGATAAGTAAGTGAGACCTAAGATTTGGTTTTAAGATTTCTTATAGGCACTGTAAAAAATAAATTGGTTTAAAAGAAAAAAGTTGTCTTTGTTTTCTATTGGCTAAGTGTGTTTTGCATTGTAATTATTATTAAAAGTTTCACTTGAAAAGTAAAAAAAAAAAATTGTCAAGTATCAACATGTTTTATTTAACGTATAAAATCGCTTGACATTCAATAACAAAATAATACTTTACATAACAATAAGAAAATTAAACAATAAATCTTTTGTTAGAATACAACAAATTGTGTAAAAAAAAAATCACGTTACAGATCATTTTTCAAGCGATTGCAAGTGAAAAACGTCCAAAAAAAAGAACAAGTAGAAATTGTCTGATTTCAAATCTAGCCAGCAATACCTATTTAAGCAATCAATTTAAAATCAAAGAATTGCAATACAGTAATATTGAGTTGCATGCTTGTGGCACTATTTAAAGAAAAATAAGCATACAAAAGTGAGCAAAACAGATACAAACTGTTCTTTCAATCAAAGACATTATTTTCCTTCACAAATAGCAAGAGGAAGAAATTTAGCATCACATAAAATACAATAATGTTACTTGAAATTAATTTACATACGCAAAACCACTGTCACGCAAAAACGGTATCACTACGTCAAGATTAATCTAAAAGTAAATTTGTATCCCGACATCGAGTTACATATTTTACACTAAATTGGGGTGAACTGAATTCTGATAAGTCAATAGAATATTGCTTCTTTACAGCAGTTCTCGCCAATTCATTAAATTGAAAATTGTTAGTAATACTTGGTTTGTCAATAAAGTTAAAAAAAATGTTTTCCATTATAAACTTAAACGCCAAATCAAACAACAATTTACCCATGGTGAAAACAGAGATAAAATCACAATTGCAGTAATTCTATTTCGGAATATTCGTTAATTTGAAAGTTTAAGTTTTAAAATCAAATCGCCAGATGCAAGTTAAATGATTAACACTGAGATTTTTTAATTCTAAAGCCAAAAGAAAATTGAACAACAAAAAATTTTAACATTTGATTTAGGAGTTGAGACAAAATTGAACTAATTGACCGTGAAAAAATGTTTCCATAAAAACTTAAACGAACAAAATTATTAATTATAAAAGAATGCTGGCTAAGAGGCAAAACTAAGCGAGCATTTAAAAGTAAAAATACAAAGAAAGCTATACTGTAGATGTTACATAAAACTTTGCTTTTATCCACAGTACAATATAAATATCTTTCAAAAGTCAGAGAATGCAGGAATATTTACAACCAAGATAACTTTGTTCCATAGATTCAAATTATGGTTGTGCTAAGTTGTGAGTTTTCAAACACAATAAAATTTTAAAAAATAATTATTGCTAGATACAGCAAAAACCAGCAGCTTTAGAGAACATTGATATAATAAAATTTTGAAAACACAGCAAGTTCAACGAAGCAATGGAAACCGGTTCCTGATAAAATTTCTTCGGAAGAACAAGCTCGAATAAGATTCATGATCACCGCTCGTTTATATCGTATATAATGAATTCGATCTAAGACGAAAACTTATTACAAAATAGAAAAGTAACGGTAAAAAACTAACTTCTTTATGAGAAAGAAGCACTCGAAATATAATTCATTGACATTTGGTTCATACTATTTTTTGTTTACGATTGCATAGCTATAGAGTTATCCTAAAGCGTCAACCTGTCCTCAAAAAGAAATTTGATCTTTTTCACCGAGACGCATGCTATTGATACACGCCATAACGCCGGACACCGTAAGAAATGCAAGCTGTAACAGTTTAGAATGAAAAAATCCTATGCCGGTTAAATACAGTCTCGTTTGATCTGTTTAGTTCTGGAACCTAAGATTGTAAAAGGATAAGCTTTTGGTTCCTGTCTTGAGCTGATCGTGGTGGATGGTCATCAAAGACAAAGAAGTAGTCGTCATTGAAACGTCATTGAAATACAAAGCAACTGCTGGGTTTTAATGAGTTGAATGAGTAAACGTATGTTGAAGACCGGCAAGTTAAAAAAAAAAAATGCTAAAAGTTAAAAAAAAAAGCAAGCATGCGGCACAGCAACCTCTCTCGCAAGAAATTCAAAATACCGATGACTACTGTGTTGGACTGGTTTTAAAGCATACCTTTGTTAACTGCATTGCAATTTGTTTTTGTACTAATACTATGAAACTGCGGTTTTCTTATTTAATTCAATTAAAAATTAAATGAAAATATAAAAGCTACAACATCACGCAACACAAAAAAGCAGTAAGTTAGTTTATTATACTCACAGATCTAAGGCCAGTTTCGAAAGGATCTTTCATTATAACTCCATGGGGCCAAAAAACTGATTTGTTCTGATCATCAATATATTGAGAAATTTTCTTCAACATCTTTCAAAATATTGTAAAACTCATTAAATTCAAATATTAGCATTAACAGAAGTTACTAAATAAATACCTAATTTTCAGAAAGTAGAAAGAACAAGTTCCAAATCTATGTTGCTACAGCAAGAATATTGTAACAAACCCAATAATAACAAGTGACCAAACTTTAAAGCAAAATTTTCAAAAATTGCATGTTCATAAGATTCAGTATTGAATTTGAGCCTCAGAGTAACAGTGCATTTATCAATGCAATGATGAACCAATAGTGTGGTCAAGATATTCTAAATCGATTTCTTCTCAATATATTGCATTTCAATTATGAAATAAAATTGTTTTACTTTCAGGATACAAATTAGAATGAGGGCCAGACAAAGATAAACATGTGATAAGATATTGGGAAGCACATAAATGCCAGAAAATATGCAAGAAAGTGTTAACATCCTTGTGCAGGTCACAAGCAAACTATTAAGGCAAGAATAGTACATATAAATCAAAATCAGCTGCAGAAACTTTGTGATATAACTTAAAAACTTGGAAAATTCTGCAACTTCGAAAGTTTGGAAAACAACTTAACAAATCAAAATTAAAACTTACAAAAACATATTAACAAAATTACTTTTTTTACTATGCAGTAGGTCAACTGTAAGGGGTCAATTGTAAATAAGAGCAAAACAGTATTATTAAATCAAGGATACATAGAGGTTGATACAAGTGCTTAATTATTGATCAACTCAATGCTAATGTTTGATTATGTCTGTTTAAAATATATTTGGGAAATGTACAAACAGAAAGAAACAGCTTTTACTATAGGGCCATTTTGTGTTAATTTTCACAAAAGGTGAAAAAGTCACCCTCTCCAATTTTCTTTCAAGTTTTGTACAAACTTTCAGTATCCATTAAAATAAACACCTGCAAAATTTTAATTAATTTAATTTAAAAACCGCAAAGTTATTAAGTGTTTTATTTAGGAGGTCAACCTACAGGGGTGCAAATTATTTATTTTTGACCAAGTCTTATTACTTTCAAACTACATTAACTAACAACCCAATTTTTTATGGATGATAGTAACTGAGTCAAATTTTTAAAAAATGGCATATCTGTAATTTACTATAAAAGGTTATAGAAATCCAAACATGACCGAATCTGGCTTTTGCAACAAATTTTTGAAAATTTTGAAAGCTAGCTAAATTCTTTTTTTAAATAATTTTGGCTTAAAGTTGGAGGAAATGTTGTTGATGGGATTTGTATGATTTTAAAATATTTTAACCCAAATTAAGCAAAGGTTTGAGAGATATTTATAGCTAAACATGGTACAAAACAAAACAATTGGTGGGTGAGTTACCTTATTAGCTTGATTACTCATGACCCCCAGTGAAAATTTACTATGAAATTTTGTCCACATATTTACTATAGTATGACATAATTACCTTCTAAAATTCATTTAGGGTTCTTAAAAACATGTATCAAATTTTGAGCAAATATGCAAAAACTTAGGGCAAAGTTTGTTAATTTCAGACATAGAATAATTTCGTTTAGCAAGATTAAACTTCAGGTGGTGCCCTGCAGATACCATATTTTATCTAAGATCAACTTTTGTCAACTTTTGTAATTTTTAAGTCACAACATATGTTAAATTTTGTTTAACAAGTCTGGTGTATATGAAAAAATGCTTTTATGTATTATATAAATGCATTATTTCCAGGATTTATATAAAAAATCCATAACATAAATCCTAAAAATAGACAATAAAGAAGCATTCAAGCAGACAAATTTGTAGCTATACAAGTACTAAACATAATAAACTTTGCTAATAATAAGCAGCAGTATTAAGTGTTTGATATTTGCTAGCACTTTGACAAACATTGTTGTAATCTTCATTGCTAAGTTTTTAATGTAATCTAAAAGAACCATGCATATTTGGAACTGAAATGGAACAAATAATATCATAAAGGGGAAGCCAAGATATATTTAAATATTGGTTGAATGGAATCCAGTTTGTTTTTATTTTTTATAATTTTTTGCCAATGTCAAGATTAGGGTTTTTCACAAGGTCCCTGGGCAAAGCATTTTCAGGGGGACAACAAGCAAATCTCTTGTCACAATTATGTTTCTTTAGATGCCTATTGCTGCCATTCTAATCAGTAGCATATTTGGTGGGGGGCATTGTGTGATTGCCCCACCCTTGGAGACCCTTTGGAGAAATCAGAGACAGATTCAAAGAAAATACTTTTTTTTAGAGTTTCTTGTGTTTTTGAGACAAAAAATTGACTAAACCAAGATAGATTCAAAGTGAAAATCTTTTTTATATAGATCCATTGTTTTTGGGATAAAAAATTGAAAACTGGGACAGGTTTAAAGTAGTAAATTTTCTACTTCAATATTCGATCAAGTGTCATTTTGATCAAGTGTCATTTTGATCAAGTGTGATTTTGATCAAGTGTGATTTTGATCAAGTGTCGTTTGATCAAGTGTCGCTTGATCAACTGTTGGGTCACGATATTACATAAAATGCACTAAATGTTTAAGTGGGCCTGCACATCAACAAAAACATGTTGGCCTCTCCTTCATGACATTATTTGTTGAATTTCTAAGCCAAATATGCATGGTTCTTCTGGATTACATTTAAAAACTTCACAATAAAGATTACAACAAAATTTGTCTAAATGTTGGTTGGCAAACATCAAACACAAATTGAAAGTTATTGATACTACTGCTTATCATTAGCAAAGTTTCTTATGTTTAGTAATTGTATAGCTGCCAATTTGTCTTTTCAAATGCACCTTTTTGACTATTTCTAGGATTAATATAACATTACACAAAGTATTTTTTCATATACATTAGACTTGCTAACAAAATTTAGCAGATGTTATGACTTAAAAATCACAAAAAAATTGATGAAAACTTGATCTTAGATAAAATATGGTGTCTGCAGGGTATTACCTGAAGTTTAACCTTGCTAAACAAAATTATTCCATGTCTAAAATTAAGAAACTTTGCCTTAATTTTTTTCATTTTTGCTGAAAGTTTGATGCATGTTTTTTGCATGAAAACATTAAAAACCACAAATGAATTTTAGAAAGTAATTATGTCATACTGTAGTAAATATATGAACAAAATTTTATGGTAAATTTTCATTGGAGTCATGGGTAACCAAGGCATAGTAAGGTAACTCACTTTTCAATTTTTTGTTTGTACCATGTTCAATAAATATTTTTTTTATTTTGGGTTGAAATATTTTAAGATCATACAAATCTCATCAACAACATTTCCTAAAAATTTAAGATAAAAATATTTTGGTAAGCTTTCAAAATTTCCAAAAAATTATTGCAAAAGCCAGAATTATTCATCTGTGGATGACCATGACCTTTGACTTTTTATAGTAAAATTACAGATGGTGTCATTTTTTAAAAATTTGACTGAGTTACTCAATCCAATTTTAATCTGGTTTAAATATTCCCAGTGAATGGAAAAGCCCTATAGTAAAAACTATTTCTTCTGTTTATGCATGGAAACAAGTAAATTGGCTGTTATTAATACATCTAAATTAAAATTTGTTAACTAATGCTTAATTTTGTATTGAACTGAAAAGCACAGCATTGGCAAGGTACAAAAGACTGAAATAGTGTTTGATGTAATTGAAAATGTTTGGTTGTACAGCTTTAAAGTATTAAAAAGGATAATTTTGCTCCAGTTTTTAACAAGGAATAGCTGTTATAAAAAAGGGCTAGTTACAGTATTAAGGCCCTAAAATCAAAGTAGTGTCACTGTCTGCTGGTTATCAATATTTATGTTTTCATGTCAATTTAAAATAAACATTTCCATTGATGCAAGTTCTTAAGCTGTTAAGCTGGTTATACACATAAAATAAATGCACAGTAGCAATGTGAAAATTAATTGAAATAGCAACTTGATAATGCAAAATTAAATCTATAAAATTAGCATTGTAAAAATAGTTTTATGCATAGTTTCACTGCATAGTGTTTAGCTTTAGCAGAATGTTGTTTTGGTTTACCGACATTTCGACAATAATTCTTTGACAGATGGTATCAAAATAAAAGTTTTTATGTATGCAGCTGCTTATCTTTTAATATACAAAAATCTCTCAGTTTTTCTAGTTTATTCTACTTTCAATTCAATTTTATTATTGAAAAACTAAGCAGCTTAAGAGTGTAAAAAAATTGTGATAAAATGAAAGTGTCTTCTATTGCCATAAGCAGAGTTTATGCAATGCTTTAAACAAACTAGCAATCCAGAAACTTTGAATCTAAAGAAGCATTATAATTATGTTTTTTTTTTTTTTTGTATAAAACTGATCACAGCAAGACTTTCAATGCTGTATGTAAGTGATGCTTTTTCTTATTTATTTTACAGTAGCAGATTGCAATTAATACTAAGTTTTGTTTTTGAAGTAAAGGTAAAAGTATTCACTTTAAACTTAATGTGTTTTTGCCCTTAAAGCCAAACAAAAATATTTTAATTATCAGATTTATTTTTGTAAGAAAAAACAAATTTTGGCTATTAAAGGCTAAATTAACTACAATGAGGAAAAATGAAGTTGCTTATTTTTGTAGAGTGTTACAAGCTTTTGAATGGTCAAGATTTTTTAAAATTGATAAATTATTTCATAGTGGCAATGTTTTAAATACAAATTTTTACAGATTAGTATGAAAATCAAAGTTAGACCAAAAAATCATTAACGATAACTTTCTGTTAATTTAGCAAATATTATGACATTTTATAAAGCATTAAATATTTTTAGACTGAGCTGCCCTCCTTAAACATTTTCATAAATTTCACTTTGACATCCTTAATAATAAACTTGACATCACTTTATATTTGTAGAAAATAGATAAACTTTATTAGATTGGTGCAAAAATAAATTGAATTAATTATTTAAATGCTAAAATTAATATTAATAAAATTTTTCTCTGTTATGATTGTGATCAAGCTTTAAAGCAGTTTATTTTGCCACTATCTGCCAAACTGTTATACATGGTGAGGAGACTGCAGTGGCTTCTTTAATCTTTTCAGTTGGTGCTTTTGATGTTGGCAATATGCTGTATTTTCTTTAATTCTGCTGCAAATTTTTTACAGTTTAGACTGTCAGAAATAGACTGAGACAGTTTGGGCGGCTTGGAAACAATGCTACAAAGAACCCTCTCATTTTCTTCACAGAAAAGAAAGAAGCAGGTCGTGTTTGCCAAGGCCAATCTGCACTGGACTGTTGCTTACTGACACCAAGTGCTCTTTACTGATGAATCAAAAGTTAATCTTGCATATTCTGATAGAAAAGTGTATGTGTAACACTATTGTCAAAAACCTTTGAGGGATTTGTTTTTATTAAAAAAAATGAAAAGCATCAAGCCTTGTGGCTAGTTTTGCCTAAATGACTGGTTGCAGTCAAAATTTTTTGTGTGTGTTTTTTGATGTTTAAGTCTATTATTTTGCAGCATTATGGTTGGTTCACAATAGTCAAGAATAAGCAAGGAAAAGCCATGTCATTTATTAAAAACAATCAAAAATATTTTTAAAAATGCACTCAGTAGACTTTGTTTTTTATTAACATGAGCTTTTGTGAGCTACTGCACAGTTTTTCAAGTGTAATGAAATAAAATTTTGGTCAAAATTAAATTTAATCAAAGTGTATTATTTTTTCTTTAATTTTTGAGTAAGATCTGAAACAATGTAATATGCTTTAAAAATGCCCTTTGGTTCTCCAAGACAATGTTAGGAATGTTAAAGTTAAGCAATTAGCCCAACTACTAACCTTCTTTGGAAAACGCCAAATTATTGTTGTCCTGAAGGTTTTTCTTTTAAATTTTTACTTTTTTATTTGTGGTATAACTAAAATTTATAGCTGTTTGTCAACACTTAACAGAATGACAGGAGTAAGAGTTGAACTAAGATTATTTTAATCATGCTCACCAATAAAGCAGCACTTTTACATACTTGGCTGTTATGTTTAGCACGTTGCCGTTAAAAAAAAAAAAAAAACAGTTTGGCTGTGCTTAAAGCTTTTGAGTTTTACTTGATAAAAAAATCACATTGTACTGCGCTTAATATAGTTTTGAAGTACATTGCCTTTATTGTGGTGCACTTTACAGGATTTCATAATCACATTACACCTGTTATACTGTGCTTTATATGATTTTATAATTACATTGCCCAAGTTGTGCAGCCTTTTATATGACTTCAAAACCTCATTGTGCTTATTGTGCTGCACTTGAAATGGTCTAAAAAAAAAATTTTTTTTTAATTTTTTTCCATTTTTTTTATTTTTATATTTATCTTCTTGACTTGCAGAAAACAACAGAGCACCAATACATAAGGTAGGCAATTACTCAAACCTGCTTCCAAAGATGCCAAGATGTTGCTGTTCGCATGTAAATTAATAGAGATATGACTTTAATTTAAAACTGCTTTCCAATACCACCAAGCAGGGAAAACTGCCGTAAAGTGTCTTTCCCAAGGACACAACAGAATGGTGTGAGTAGGTTTTGAACCGAACCCATGTTGATCATAAGCATGGTGCCTTAACCACTCGACCACGCTGCCGACACTAGTTATACACTAAATAAAAAAACTTGTCCACAGGTTGCATTTTCTAAAATGTAAGAAAAAAACGCCCATTTTTGCCTGCTTTTAAAGATGCCAAGATAATGTAGTTAAATTAAATTCTATTTAAGATTTTTTAGTTTTTGTTTGTTAAAGATAAAACTGATATTTTAAGCTGCTTGTCAAAATACCAAGCAAAGAAAGTGCCATCAAGGTTCTTTTTCAAGGGCACATTAAATTGATGAAAGTAGCTTTTATACCATGATAGTATTGATTGCATGCACTGCCATTACTTATTACCCAGGCTGCAGAGTTTTATAATTAAAAAAAACTATTAATATAACTGCTATGAATTAGTTTAACAATCACCAATTTTAACAACATCAATAGCACATTAATGGCCAAACCAATTTTATCAATATACGAGGTCTGTTCAAAAAGTATCCGACCTTTTTCCCTCTCGCCAATAAGGTATGAGCAAACTGCCCATGCAAAGCGTGGCTGCACACACACACATTCACGCGTAATCGTGAAGCGTTTCAGGCCGATTCGTCATTCGTATCTCTCTGTGTAAAGCATTTAGTGCAGGCGTGTAGTACGTGTTCATCGATTTTTTGATTTTCAGAAAATTTCATTTCAATGACAGAACGCATCGAACAGAGGTATTGCATCAAGTTTTGTCAAAAACTTGGTGATACTCAAGTTGAAACAATTCAAAAGATTCAACAAGCTTTTGAAAATGAGGCCTTAAGCCCAACTCAGATAAAGCAATGGTTTAAACGCTTTAAAGATGGCCGTGCATCAGTGGAAAGTGATCCTCGCTCAGGAAGGCCATCCACAAGCTGAAATGAGGAGGCGATGGATCAGGTTCGTGAAAAAGTGTTGGAGGATCGTCGTTTAACAGTACGAGAGATTGCTGCAGAAATGGGAATAAGCACAGGCTCAGTTCATTCAATCCTAACTGAGGATTTGAACCTGCGGAGAGTGTCGGCTAAATTTGTCCCCAAGCTGCTGACGGAGCAACAGAAGGAACTCCGGAAGGAAATTTCGGAGGACATGCTGGATGTTGCAAATCATGACCCAGAATTTATCAAGACAATCATCACTGGTGATGAGACCTGGGTTTATGGTTATGACCCAGAAACCAAGTTTCAATCATCACAATGGAAGCATCCGGAATCACCACGGCCAAAAAAAGCTTGGCAAGTCCGCAGCAATGTGAAAGTTATGCTGACCTGTTTTTTTGATTCCCGTGGCATCGTGCATCATGAATACGCACCAGAAGGTCAAACAATCAACAAAGAGTACTACCTGGAGATTCTACGTCGCCTTCGTGATGCTGTGCGAAGAAAGCGGCCAAACATGTGGGCAGCAAAGAATTTTCAGCTTCACCACGACAATGCTCCCGCTCATTCTGCACATGTGGTCCAAGCTTTTCTAGCCAAAAACAGCATGCCACTTATTAGACAGGCTCCTTACTCTTCCGACTTAGCACCGTGTGATTTCTGGCTGTTCCCTAAGCTAAAAACAACTCTGAAAGGGAGGCGATTTCAGTCAAGAGAAGACATTATGAAAAAAGCGACGGAGGAGCTTCAGAGCATTCCGGGGGAGGAGTTTATGAAGTGTTTTGAGAAGTGGCAGAAGCGCTGGGATAAGTGTGTGAACCACCAAGGGGAATATTTTGAAGGAGATTGAATAAAACTTGCAAAATTTATTGTGTTGTGTGCTTTATACAAAAAAGTCGGATACTTTTTGAACAGACCTCGTATTTCTGTGTGCCACAGCATTTTTTCAAAAAAACTGAGTGGCTTTTATATTTGGAAGCCATGGCCCGTAAGATAAATTTTACTACCTTTTTACATCAAAAGCGTTTTAATTACCATATATTCCAGCGTATAAGACAACCGTCAGATAAGACAAGGTACAAAATTTGAACAAAATTTTGTAAATTTATCATATATCAGTTGTATAAGATCACTGCTAAATCACGAAACCATGTTTGTTTAGCCGTATAACTTTTTTTCTCTTCTTGCATATTTTTCTTACAAGAGTTACATTTGTTACGCACCAACACACACTTTTTTCCCAATATCAATGTTATTCTCTCACTTTTTTTCTGATTTACGCATCAATGCATGTTTTTTTCCTATCGATTTTATTCTCTCGTTTTTTTTGATTTCATGCCAATGCTCTTACATAATTGTACACATACACCTAACAAAGCGTTTTGTTATGTCAGTAACCACATGCCTTTGTATGGGTGATTGCACTGTTGTTGAGCTTGAAAATGTCTGAATCTGCACTGACACATGAGCCAAATTATACTGATTTTTTCATATAAAAAAAATCTGCATGTGAAAATTAAGATATGACTTTTATATTGGTTGTATAAGACAACCCCAATTTTTAAGGATGGTTTTTTTGACTTTAAGGGTCGTCTTATATGCCGGAATATACGGTAACCCTTTTATTTTTGCAATGAAATGCTGTCCTTTTTTTTCAAATGTTTAGGAATGGTGCTAGAGCATCTTTAGTTACTGAAAACAATTTGATTGTGGTCATGACATACAGCAAACACTTGAACTTATTATAAGAAAATGTGCACAGTTTTTGTTTAGTAGTCGATAAAGGCTGTTAGCATTTTTTGATGTTTCTTGAAAGGTAAAGAATTTTGGAACATTCAAATATTTTTAATGCAAACCAGTGCTTCTCAACTTGTGTGCCATGGCACAGTAGTGTGCTGCAAGCAATTTCCAAGTGTGCTGCAAAAATTTTAGAAAAAACATTAGTCTATTGATGATTTTTTTTAGAAAACACTACTTTTTACAGACAAAAATCAAGAAATCTGGGCAAATGTGACACAAATTTTAAAAAAGTCCAAAAATGTACTGCAGGCAAAAAAAGTTTAGAATCACTGGTGTAAATGAATAAGATAAATGGCATTTAAAGTTCTTGTAATAGAAGATTAAGAAGCAGAAGGCATACCACAATGCCCACTATACTTGATACACACACACATAACACTAATCATCTCTTTAATTGTAATCAAATGTAAACACAACATAACACCACTAGTCTGTGGAAAAAATCTTTAGAAGCAGCAGAAGTAATCTAAAAGTGGAAATCTAGACTGGCTTCCTTGAGTGGTCAAGAGATGTCTGCTCCAAGATATACATGAAAGAGGGGAACAACAACAACAACAACAACAACAACAACAACAACAGCTATGAACTTAGACTCTTCTTACAACATAAACAACAAGGATATGACAAAATATACGTTTTAAATGAGACAAAAAAGAGGAGACTTAAAAACACACTAAAATAAAAATAATGAGGTTATCTTAAAATAAAGATATCCATAATGGGAGATTGCTGACCCCTAATATATGCTCCAACAATGACAAGTATAAGCAAATGACAGGCCCAATGGCAGAAAGCTAACCAGCACTAACCTTTTTCCATCAGTAACCAAAACACAACACAAAACAGAATCAATTAGCAGCATTATCTTAAACCAAATTGTGCCCTGGATGAGAAGGCAAAGATCATTAATACACTGTAAAGTGTAAACCATTATCTATTTTGACCTACAATAAATCCAAAGCTGATATTGAATTATTTAATCCAGCAACTTCCTATTTGGGATGTACCAATACTTAAGTATCAGTATCGACCTATTTTTATGGTATCCAATAGTAGTTATTGGTTAAATATTGCTGATACCTGCTGATACTTTTTAAGTACCAAATAAATAAAAAATTTTTGTTTTATTTTTTTATAGTATAAATGTGAAAATATTTTGCTATAAAAACCATTTGCTTGATTTGTTCAACTCTCTTTGCAATCATATTGTAATGAACAATGATAGATAAATACCTAGAAAAAATTCAAAATGCAGTAACAAGCTAGATTTAGTAAATACATTCTTTGATGCTGCTTACAAGAGCTTTTATTGATGGTGATCAATAGATAAAAAAGTATCAGTGGTATCAGTATCAGCTCTAAATGCTAGTATTGGTAGTTATCGATATTGGCTTAAATGTGGTATCATTACATCACTCCTTCCTATACCACAATGACAAAAGAATTTTTTTCTTCATGCTAAATAGTACATAAAACTTTGTTTTGAGTTTCTGTTATGCATGTCAGTTGTAAACACCTGGGCTATATAACAATATATATAGCATAAAAAAATTCCCATAAATAGCCCACATTTAAAAAACAAACTTGCTTTCAGGCTTTAAATATCAATGAACTATAGCAACCATTGCAACCCTACAAATTGTCAAACAGCTTTTTTTGAAGGAACTAAATTTCAATGACCTACCAATTTGAAAGCCCTGCCTTTCCCGCTATAACAAATTCAGTAGGGTGGCTGGTAGCAAGCCAAAAAAAATCTAAAAAATCCCAATCTATTGCAGCAAATGTTTTGATCAACCACAGGTGTATACAGACTATTTCTATGCCCATCAGAAAAAAATTATAATCAACTTTGTGCTTAGAAAGGCAAAAATAAATAAGACTTTTGTTACTTTTCCTTTAACATAAAAGTGTATATTTACATTTCAATAAAAGTGTCATTTTTTACAACCTGCACAAACCAAGAATACCTGGTTGTTCATAATAAAGCCATGTTTTTAAAGCACCATTTCCAATAGTCACAATGGCTTTTGATAAAAATAGTCATGGCTGGAAGTAAACATGTAGATGGCTTCCACCTATGTCAGCCATGGCTTCCAACAAAACGTGACTGGCTTTTAATATCTCAGCCACGGCAGTCATTGTGTTAAAGTAATTATTTCCACAAAAAAAATTGCCATTTTAAAAATTACAGCAAAAACACTATTGCTTAACAAACTCATATTAATATCAATGAAAACAACCAATAGTTTGTACTTATAAGAAATAATTAATCAATCTTGTTGAAAAATTAACACATTTTGCTTGTCCATCAATGAACTTTAATCCATTTCAATAAGTTAATTCACCTTTTGGTAATGAGTTTCCATGCACAAATACAATAAATATCCAGTTAGGCAAGCAAGACAGCCTTCACAATAAGTTGATGCACTAAGCTTTTCAGCTTCTTTGTATAGTTCATTAATATGTTCTATTGTTTTCACAAAAGCATCAACTTCAATCTAAAAAAAAAAAAGAAATATAACTTATGTACCTACAAAATAAACAGGCCTCTTGGAAAAGTCACAATAAGCAATTTTTTCAGTAAAACTAACCCAGAATCCCCCTTTCAACATCAGGATGGAATAAAGAACAAACCAAGAAAAGGACCTCTTAAGAAGCAATAGTAACTGCCGAGGGATCTGAGTTAGTTTCACAAACAAAAATCACTTATGGTGACTTCTTAAAAAGGCCCAAATAAATTTTTGTTTAGTTTACTACTTGATGATCAATTTTCATTACATTTTTTACCCTGTTATCAAGCTCTGTTGGAAGTCGTGTTTGAAATTTGACAACCATTCCATTTGAATAATCCCTTTGAATAAAAACTCTCTTTTGGACAGGGTAGTTTTCGGCAGTCTGCATTATTTAATTAATTAAAATTAAATCTGAAAGCAATAAATGAGTTAATATAGCAATATTAGCAGGTTTAAAATTTAAATATCAATGTTAGATAGAAAAAAAATTAAAAATATTAACACTAGAACTTTGCAAAAGTCAATTTTGAACTTTTTATTAATTCAATATGCAATAAATATCCAGTTTTTTCAACTATACTTTCAGTAAAATAAGTCATTTAGAATTGTGATGAAAAAAAGTGCTATTTACAAGTGAGCAGCTTGTTTACACCAAAATTCATAAAAACTGTGATTCATACCCGAGTTTCTTGATATATAGTGGAATCTATTTAAAAATTTGACAAAAATATAGTAAAAAAATTGAATGTGTGTTTAATAAGGAGTAATTAATAATAATAACAATAACAATAGCGATGTTGTTAATTGGAATAAATTAATTTAACTTAGCTGTAACTTGCTAAATATTTGCGGATTAAAAATACTCGTTCCTTGCCTTGATCTTTATTCTGTCACGCTCCGATGTTGTTTAAATATAATCTATTGTCAGATTAAATTTCGTAATTTCGGATTTGTAACACAATATAAGTAATGAGAACCGATTTTCACGTAATTTTGGCAATAGGTTTTTAAGCGATAATTTGATTTTATTGATAAACTTAAATTGGATCAGGATACGACGATGGTAACGGAGACGATGAGGATAAAAACGCAGGAAACAAAACGACGAAATGAAGACAAAAAAAGTTTTTTTTAAACAAGAAAGGAACAATTTCAATCTAACAATTACCACTATGCTCAACTTAAAAATCTACCGAATCCACTTACAGAAGTTTATCAAAAAACTCAATACACTTCTTGATTACTGAGTGCTTAATTAAAGTTGGAGAAAATAAGAAAAACGCACAGTTGACAAATTAAACATAACAAATACGTAAGATGGATCGAAACTCGAACCGGGCAGAGCCTGACAAAAAAACTTTTTTTTCAATTAAATCAACAGATGTATTTTTATACCGCTTTATACTTAAAAAGTTCATGTAGTCTCAGAGCGGTTAATTGATACATTAGTTATTATCATAAACTGACATCAACTTAATCCAATTCAAATTTTAGGATTTTTATTACAATTTTTTTTATATCTGCCAGTCATAAAATAAAAAATTTTTTGTAGCCTATGGATTGCAGTAAATTTTTTTTTTAATTTTTTTCTTTTGCGAAATTGCCGCTGTTATTCGCGTCAAAAAGAGAACATAGCCAGTAATGGCTTTAATAGGGTGCGAGCGGTGCGGTCGCATCGGGCCCCCCGAAAATAGATCAAAAAGTGGCCTCCCTTACACAAAAAATTGCTCTATTTTT
Organism: Diplosoma virens; assembly: GCA_963680785.1. Classification (NCBI taxonomy): domain Eukaryota; kingdom Metazoa; phylum Chordata; class Ascidiacea; order Aplousobranchia; family Didemnidae; genus Diplosoma; species Diplosoma virens. Next base: position 29,109,084 of record OY796896.1, on the reverse strand, counting down.
ACAAAGGAGCACTAGGACTTGATGTCACGTCAAAAAAAAAGGAAAAAATTTGTTAAAAAATGCCTCCGTAACCTCATAATTGATGACATTGTGCACACTCTATACTACTACAATTCTAAGCAAAAGTACACATTAAATACTACTGCTACTGAGAAGTTGAAGACCTTTTAATAAACTATTGATAACAGTCTGGAATATATTGATATCTTATTGATAAAATTGTGAGTGAGTGTTGAACCAAATGATTCTAAAACATGATTGCACTAAATTATTGACTTTTTTTTGCGCAAACGTATTTATAATTGACGGAGGTAGTTAAGTATTTACAGGGTCCTCCACCCAAGTGTAGACTAATTTTTAGATAGATTTCTAAAGTATTTATAAATTAATAACTCCGTTAATTTTTGTTGAAGATGGCGTAAAAGTCAATCAGCACGTTTACCTGGACATGTTGAAGAACAGGGTTTTTCCATGGATAAATTCATTGCCTGGAAATCAAGCGGTGACACTACAGCAGGATGGGGCAACCGCTCACACAGCCAAAATGGTTCAAGCCTAGTGCAAGGACAACTTTAAGTCCTTTTGGTCAAAGGAACTCTGGCCCCCTTCTTCTCCTGATCTTAATCCGATGGACTTTGGGATATGGTCCACTTGGAGAGAAAGGCCTGCGCTGTGTCACATTCAAATGTGGAAAAATTGAAGAAGAAATTGAAAGAATCTTGGGCGAAAATAGAAAGCGAAACTACCGTGCCACGTGTGGCCAAGTTATCTCTCGCCTCCGCCTTGTTATCATTGAAAAGGGCGGATATATTGAATAAACTGAATTCAATATTGAAGATTATACATTTACCTTTAATTTTCTTCAAAAAAAATTTCATTGCCCTTTTCGTTTTTAAATTAATGTAATATATAACAGTCTACACTTCGCTGGAGAACCCTGTATAATTGTATTGATTAAATGCAATGGTCAGAAGTAGCTAGGTTTACGCAAGAAAACTAACAAATTATTATTACGGTATTAGTTTTATTATTTTTGTTTTTTTAAAAGAATTTTTACCTGAGAAAACCTGCTTGATGAAACGAACGATCGAAACGTCTAGCATCACCGTTTTATTTACCAAATATCTCTATACATAAGACGCACGCGTGTATATATGACGCACGTCATTTTGAGCCCGATATATCAGAATAGCATATAATTCATATATAAAAATTTTCAACCCGAAAGCAAGTCCGTGGAAACTTTAAACCAGGAAGGAGTAAACGCGTAACGCTGCTCCAAACATAGCGCCTTCGACGTTGTCCTGTAAATCAAAAGAATAAATATTAATGAAAATGTGAATGGTAATTCTTATAAAGGTGGATATCTCGAGATGTCTCAAGACACGTTTTTGAAGTCTCGGTCTTGTCTTAGTCTTGTTACCTACAAGTCTCGTCTCGGTCCAGGAGCGGATTAGCACATTGAACCGGCTCGAGAATTTTTAAATAAAAACGGCCCACTTTTTTCAACTCAATTTTGTATGAAAAAAATATTAGCCGACAATGTTTAATTCACAAACTATCAAGTGCAATGGTTCCCAACTCACTTAAACTCACGAAACACTTATCTAACAAAAAAATCCAACGACTCACAGCTTCACAAAAGTTTCACACATTGTTATTTATTTTTACTTCATGTGACACATTAGCTCTTTTGCTTTGGCATAGCGCCTCAAGTCGTGGTGTAACATTTGAAACCGCTACGTGCATTTCCCTTTCAACATCCAACTTCGAGCAATAGGGGAGACCGGGGCACGTATAACACTTTTTTTTCTTTTTGCTATTTCTCTCATAATAAATGTTTTTTTCAAAATTTTTGTTTAATATGAAAATTTTAGGTCACTATTTAACTAATATCAAAAAAATAAATTAATAATTTTCAAAGCTTATTGGTTAAAATTACAATTTAAATATTAAAAAAAATCGTTATAATGTGCCCCGTCAATGGGGTAAGTTGTAACAGCAACAAAATCACTAATAAATGTTTAAATATAAATGTAACTTGAAGAAAATAACAATATGAAAAAGTAAACACAACGAGTCACACATAGCCTAGTCATAGACATGAGTATCAAGCACAAAAAATGAGGTATTTGACCGTTGTCTAAAAATGCTAAAACAGTTTTTTTCACTGTTGGATTAGCCCAATCATAAATTTCAGAATCACATTTGTGACAAAAATATGTATTCAAATCTTTGACGCAAGCTAAATGTGACCTCTTTAGGTAACCATAACATTGTACCACCCACTCCTCATCAGGACGACTGTTAAAATAGGGCTCAAGAAATGTAATGCACTACTACTCTTTTGCTTTTAGTGTTTTTTTTTAAATTGTTTTTTCTTTGTTTGGAGCTGTAACAGATTTTTCTTTTCTGGTGTGTCCGTTAACATGGCACATTTTTTAGACCTTATTTTTCTTGTTTTGCACCAAGGACTTGGCCTATCTTTAAGTTTTTTAGCACTCTGTAGAATTTTACATGGTAAACACCAATGTTTTGCTACTCCCCTTATTGATCTCTTTTTTTAATTATAGCAACTGCTGCTGCAGCTCCTAAGTTGTCTTGTGATGATGAAAAGGTGTTTCTGTTAGTCTTTTTTTTGTAAATTCTCATATTATTCACGAATGTTGAAGTTACTTTTAATATAAGCTAGTTAAATCTATGCACAAAAATATGTGTTACAACTTACCCCATCAGCCTATGTTACAACTTACCCCACCTCATACTTAGTCAAGTTTTTGTTAATATCTCAAAGAGTTAAGTTTTAGTGGCTAAACCTTGTTAGGCATTCAATAGCCTATTGTTTTGTGTTTCGACTGATATACAACATTTTAATAAAACTGCACCCGCTATCTCCCCAGAAGACGAAAATTAAATTTCGAAAAATTTATTTTACCTACTCAAAAAGCTTGCTTTAACAGTAAGCCTATTTTTAGTCCTTGGAACTAAACAATGTTATTTGCTAGCAATCGGTCTTAATATGACTATTATTTGGGGCTATTTAAAATTTTGTTAGTTGATGTTAAATTTCGACAAATACGAATGTTACAACTTACCTCGTGTTACAACTTGCCCCGGTCTCCTCTATATTGTTTTTATAACTTTCACAGCAGAAAAACCAGCTTCGCACATGTAAGAAGTAGCAAAATTAATCAAAACTCGGAGAGCTGCTTTGGATATAGCAGGATACTCTGTGCAAGCCTCAATTCAAAAATCTGTACAAAATGGATCCATTTTGCATTTCAGGGTATTGTTGCAAGTGAGGTTAAATAAATTCTTCTTTCTGCGATCCGCAAAACATTGACGGAACAACATTCACTAAAAATAAATTTTTTACCCAGGCATACGAAGAAAAATCACTTGTAAAATACTGCTTGAAATTTGCCTCATGTGTACTCAAATGTTCAGAAGATGTGTTTGAGACCACTAATGGTAAAAAAGTAATGGAAAGATCAGTTAGCATGCGATTGACTAAGGAGAATATTCATGTCCAGAATTATTAGAAACGTCAAAACGCCACAGGCAAATTTTTCTTAAAAAAAGCTTTTATTTTGTCAAACAATTCTAAAATATTAGCACCATTTCCTTGCATACTGACATTTAATTTGTTCAATTTTTCAAAGATGTCACAAAGATAACTAAACTTTTATAAAAAATTTGTCTGTTGAAATCTTTCAGGACTTGTGTGTTTCTCTGATTGCAGAAATGTAAGAAGCTCTTGCCTCAATTCAAAAACTCTTGCAAAAGTATTTCCCAACGACAGCCATCGAGTAGTCGCATGGAAAAGTAAATGTTTGTGTGGCGTTTCTGAATGGTCACACAGCTTGCTAAAGATACGACTTCTGACCCCGCTTGTTTTTACGTAGTTGATCACCTTCACAATCTCTTCAACAACCTGGCTTAGCTCAATATTAAAACACTGAGATGCTAGTGCTTCCCGATGAAGCATACAGTGGGTCCATTTAGCCAGAGACGCGCATTCACGAATTAAGCTTTGAAGACCATTGTACTTGCCGGACATAGACCTTGCTTCATCAGTGCAAATTCCAACAACATTTTTTCATTGCAAATTATTCTCCGAGAAAAAATCGTCTATAATGTGAAACATATCCACGCCACGGCAACGTAACTCAAGTGGTTTGCAAAAAAGCATATCCCCAACTATTCGTTTTTCAGCCTGAAATAGATACCTCAGGTAACATATCAAATAGGCGTCATGAACGTGAAAGGTTGCTTTATCAAGTTGAATAGTAAATTTGTTATTTTCAATCTACAAATTAGCTGGTCAGTATTATCTCCTCCCATGTCTTCGATTTGTCGACATATAGTATTTAAAAAGATTTTTTTGTGGCACAAAATTTTAAAATAGCCTGAAATGTCGTTATAGACGTGGCCATCTATATAGACAAACTCTTTGATAAAAGAGGAAGTAGCCTTGAAAAAGGCTGTTTAAGAAAACTCGAACGTTTTCGTGTAGCTCTCATCAGGAGAAATTGCTGCAATGAGTAAAGAACTGAAATGTCGAAATTATATTGCATAAGATTGTCGTTTCGCCGAGTAAGAAATTATACAGCAGCGCAGTTGATTAGAAGCATCAGCCACCAAGCGGTCGAAAAGTGAAAAATTTTGTCGTTTTGTCGAGTTAGAAATGGAACAATTTTTATTGGACGGAATTTGGATGTTTAACTTGGCAAAATTATAGTTGTAATTTGAAGTCTGAAAAAGTTGAAGCCTTTTTCAAGGCTACTCCCTCTTTTATCAAAGAGTTTGTCTACATATAGTATTGTTTGATAAAGAAACATCTTTTAGTTTTTGGGCTGCATTATCTTCAATCATGATACCTACTAGGTCAGTAGCAGCTGGAAGAATTAATTCTTCAGCAATATTGTGTGGTTTTTTACAACGAGCCACACGGTATGGAACTTTGCAAGACGCCATGAGAGCGTTCTGTCCAGTGTGGGAAAAATTACTGATTAAGGCTTTCTGATTTGTCAAATTTTCAAGTTTGCGCAAAAAATATTCTTTTGGCTTTTTTACTAAGCTTGGATGCGCTGAACTCAAATATTGTTTTAGTTTGTTTGGGAGCATGCTTTCATTTTCCAAAAGTTTGTTGCAGATTACGCATTGTGGACATTTTTTGCCATTACGATACTGGCTCGTAAATCCAAATTTTATGTAACTTGCATTGTACTTTCTACATTTCTTTCGATGACTGTCATTTTGTTCTTTAGCTTTTCTTTTGTTTAGCATTTCTGTCGGCCTATTTAACTGCATTGTCTAATAACGAATTTTATTTCACCTAATACTGCTTTAACCAATGATTATATCGCCAAATAACAGCAGTAAAATTAGAAATGAACATTCCTGGCTTTAAATTATTTTTCTTGTACAATTTAGACACTTTGATTTAGTTTACAGTCTATGCTTATACAATATTACACCACTCAGCTATGACCATAATAGAAAACAATCTCTCCATGTCTATGATGTCATAGTACCAGTTGCGACGTTACACGGACACTCGTAACAATGCCAATGCTTTCAGAGCTGAATTGCATGCAAAAATATTTTGATACGACTTTTTCTGATGACAGTGAAAACTATAATGAAAGCAAGTTTGCGACGCCCTTTTGGACGACGACGCACCAGTTGGGAACCGCTGATCTAGTGCTGTTATTAACTAAGTTATTAAAAAATATCGTGTATGCTCCCGGCAATATCTTAGATGAAACTAAACTTTGCATCCATTTATTTGAAGAACGCTTTGATTTCTAACTTATATCATTGTCAATATTAATTGATAATTACTTCATGTACTACATTATAATATAACTCAAACATATTCTTGATAGCTCATACCACTTGTATAACGGAAAGAGTAAGGATTACTTTGTATGCCTGATATAAAAAGGGAAAATTCTTACAGTACATTTTGTATCTTCAAATTGTCGCCGTCCAGCGTTATCAGGTCAAAAATACACATTTTTGCCATTGAATTTAGATTTTTCTGGTTGATGAGGCTGAAATTTAAAATATTCTCTTAGTTTACAGCTTACATTTAGATGGAGCTTTATGCCTAAACGCCATGTTGGTTTATTCTTCCATGTGCTAACAAGTAATCCTGCTGATTTTATCTTTTATTTTATTTATTTTTTATCTCTATATCTATCCTCCTGAATCGCAGGAAAGCGACAGAGGCGCTATACATAGGGGAAGCAATTACCCCGACCTGCTTCCGGAGATGCCAAGATATTGTTGTCCGTTTGAAATTTTAATAGAGATATGACTGTAATTTAGAACTGCTTGCCAAGACCACCAAGCAGGAAAAGTGCCGTAAAATGTCTTTCTCAAGGACACAACAGAATGGCGAGTAGGTTTTGAACCGAGACCGTGTCAATCACGATCCCGGAGCTTTAACCACTCGACCACGCTGCCGATTAAAAATATATAAAAAAATAAAAATAAAAAATAAAAATTAACTGATAAAATAAACTTATGCACATAACATCGTTTTTTACTGAAGTACACACACTTAAGTAAAATACAAAAAAATCTTAAATAACACTCCAGTAAAAACTCGAGTAAAATACAAAAAACCTTAAATTTTGATTTGCTGATAACTTATTTTGCTGTGCAGGTGGTAAATTTCTTTAAATATATAAGGGTTACATTATACAAAATTATAACCTTCATTGCAAGTACCTGCAGCTTTATGTGTGTTAAATGCAGTAATAAACTACTGATACATAGTGAAGAAACAGTGGCATGCGTTTTTACATTTTTATTTTGCTTTTGTGTCAAGTATTTTGCTTTTATGTAGCTAATTTTAAAAAACTTTATCTATTCTCCTTGTTTTCGTGAAATTAAAATTGACTACACGTGGGACTAAGAAAAAGCAATTTTTGGAAAAAGACATAAATATTTTTTGGAAAACAAAATTGGTTAATTCCAGGAGTTTTCAACCGGTGGGCCACAGAGCATAAATCAAAATGAAAGCAATATGTATAATGAAGTCATTATGGTCAAAAATTCCCAGCGTGGACCTTTTTTTTTTTAGAAATCAACAGATTTTTGCGACGAGAATTAAATTTTGTTGACCGAAGTGGGTCGTTACGTTACCTTGGGTTGAAAAATGGGCCACAGTATGAAAAAGGTTGAAAACCACTGGTTAATTCCATTTGTAGAACATTGTGTAAATGGTGAATGAAATAGAGTCAAGTAAATACAAATACGGTATTGTTGAGATCCGAAACAACCAATGCTATCCAAAATTAACAAGTTTAGTTAAGATTTTTGAAAACCCAGCCATCGGTGGCACATTTCTGTGTCTCTTGATGCCGGTTCCAAGCCCGGATAAATGGGAAAGGGTTGCGGCAGGAAGGGCATTCGGCGTAAAACTTTTTTGCCAAAACAGACAAATGCGTAATTATTATCAATCCATACCGGATTGGTTGCGGCCCGGGTTACCAACGACCGCCTCAGGTATCGCACAGCAGGACACCTGTGGAAATTATGCTACTGCTAAACATAGAGAAAATAAGAGCAGAAAGAGAGGAGGAAGGCGAGTGAAGAAGCAGCGAGAAGCGTGGAAAGGAAGACGCTCACTCATAAGGGTGGGTACCTTAAATATTGGAACGATGACTGGAAGGGGAAGAGAGCTGGCAGATATGATGGAGCGAAGGAATGTAGACATATTGTGTCTACAGGAAACAAAGTGGAAAGGGAATAAAGCAAAGAACATTGGCGGTGGATGCAAAATATTCTACAACGGAGCTGATGGAAGAAAAAATTGGATAGGGATAGTGCTGAGGGAGGAGCTGGCTAAAAGTGTCCTGGAGGTGAAGAGGTTGTCAGACAGACTAATGGCCATGAAGCTGGAGGTAAAAGTGTCCATCCTAAATATAGTAAGCGCATATGCTCCACAAGTTAACAGCAGCATGGAGGAGAAAAAGGATTTTTGGGAAGACCTGGATGGGTTGATAGAAAGTATATCAAAAGAAGAGAGGATAGTCCTTGGTGCAGATCTTAATGGACATGTGGGCAAAGGAAACATAGGGGATGAGGAAATAATGGGGAGGTACGGGGCTAGAACAAGAAATAAGGAAGAATTAATGGTTGTGGATTTTGGGAAAAGGATGGATTTGGCGATTGTCAATACTTATTTCAAGAAGAGAGATGAACACAGGGTGACGTATACGAGTGGAGAAGAAAAAAGTACCCAAGTAGATTATGTGATGTGCAGAAGGAGGAACTTGAAGGAAATGTGTGATTGTAAGGTAATATTGAATGAGTGTGTCGCAAAGCAGCACCGTATGGTGGTATGCAAAATGGTTCTTATGGTGAAAAAGAAAAAAGCAGAGAAAGTAAAGCCAAAGATACAATGGTGGAAACTGAAAGAGACAAGCTATCAAGAAGCGTTTAGACAAGAGGTGACCAGGATTCTGGGAGGCAAGAATAGATTACCTAATGAGTGGGACAAAACAGCAGAAATGCTAAGAAAAACAGCTGAAACTGTACTGGGAGTGATATTTGGGAAACGAAAAGGAGATAGGGAGACATGGTGGTAGAATGAGAAAGTTCAGGAGAGCATAAAAGAAAAGAAAGAGGTAAAGAAAACATGGGACAAAATAAGAAATGAAAATACTAAAAAGATATACAAAGAAAAGAAGAGTAAGGCAAAGAAGGCAGTTGCGATGGCAAAGGGACCTGCGCATTACAATTTGTATGCTAGATTGGAGACAAAAGAAGGTGAAAGGGAGTTGTACAGACTGGCTAGGCAGAGAGACAGAGCAGGAAAAGATGTACAGCACGTGAGGGTTATAAAGGATGAAAATGATAATGTGATGGTAAATTCGGAAGCAGTGTTAAAGAGATGGAAGGAGTACTTTGAGAAACTGATGAAGAGGAAAATAACAGAGACCCTAGGACAGAGGAAACAGAAGTGGTTAACAAAGAAGTAAATTGTGTCAGTAGAGAAGAAGTAAAAAACGCACTAAGAAGGATGAAAAAAGGTAAAGCAGTTGGGCCAGATGAGTTGCCAGTAGAAGTTTGGAAGTGCATGGGAAAGATGAGGATAGAGTTTTTGACCAGATGTTCAACAGACTATTAATGGGTGAACGGATGCCAGAAGAATGGAGAAGGAGTGTGCTTATTCCAATCTATAAAAACAAAGGGGACGCACAGTGCTGTGGAAACTACAGAAGAATAAAGCTAATGAGCCACACAATGAAGGTATGGGAAAGAATTATTGAAGCCAGATTAAGAGATAGAGTGGAGAACAATAAACAGCAATATGGATTTATGCCAGGAAAGGGAACCACCGATGCCATGTTTGCTTTAAGAATATTGATGGAAAAATACAGGGAAGGTCAAAGAGAGCTACATTGTGTATTCGTAGACCTGGAGAAGGCTTACGACAGGGTTCCACAGGAAGAGCTGTGGTACTGTATGAGATAATCCGGAATAGTGGAAAAGTATGTACAACTGGTACAGGATATGTATGAGGGAAGCGAAACAGTGGTGCGGTGTGCAGTAGGAACTACAGAAAGTTTCAAGGTTAAGGTTGGATTGCACCAGGGATCAGCGTTAAGTCCATTCCTGTTTGCAGTGATGATGGACAGGCTAACGGATGAAGTAAGGAGAGAACCACCATGGACGATGCCGTTTGCTGATGATATTGTGATTTATGAAGAGACCAGGGAAGAAGTGGAGCGGAGATTAGAATCCTGGAAGTATGCATTGGAAAGAAGAGGGATGAAAGTAAGTAGGTCAAAGACCGAATATCTGTGCATATAAATGGAGGAAATAATAACTAAACAGTAAGGATGGAGATTGCAAAAGTGCCAAGAGTAAAGAAATTTAAGTATTTGGGATCAACGGTGCAAGAAAGTGGTAGTTATGAGAGGGAGATAAAGAAGAGAGTACAGGCAGAATGGAATGGATGGAGAAGAGTATCGGGAGTAATCTGCGACAAGAGGTTACCAGCTAGAGTAAAAGGAAAAGTGTACAGTTTAGTGGTAAGACCAGCAACGGTGTATGGACTTGAAACAGTAGCAGTCACAAAGAAACAAGTGGGAAAATGAAGTCGCAGAGATGAAAATGTTGCGGTTTGCTATGGAAGTGACGAGAAAAGACAAGATTAGAAACGAGCACATCAGGAGTACCGTAGATGGTTAGGAATGAAAATGAGGGAGGGCAGGCTGAGGTGGTATGGACATGTCATGAGAAGAGATTAAGAGTATGTAGGAAGAAAGCTGATGGAAATGGAGTTACCGGGAAAGAGGAGAAGAGGGAGACCAAAGAGAAGATTTTTAGATGTAGTGAAAGAGGATATGGGAGAAGTTGCTGCAAAGGAGACGGATGTTGAAGACAGAAAGATGTTGAGAATGATGATACGATGTGGCCACCCCTGACTAAAGGGAAAGGCCGAAAGAAGAAGAAGAAGAAGTTAAGATTTTTGAAACTTGCCAAAGGCAAATGAACTAAAAATAACAGTTCTCAAAAAATATTTTTTTTTATTGTAATTATAGTGGTTTCATATTCGACTTTTATGGGTGCCGAAGTGATTGGACAAAATCAATTTTCTGGCAAATTTAGTTACAGAAAAAAGAATAAACGTTTTAGGGTAAATTTATACTACGCAACGCAACAATAAACTTTATATTAAAAATCAAGTCATTAGGCTTTCTCGATAACTGGAGTCCAATAAAAAAATTTTTTTTTTAAATGGATAATAGTCCTGCACAATATTTGGAAAGAGTAAGATATAGTTAACTAACTCAATTCCATAATAAAGTGTGTAGAGAAATGCTTAAGCCAAAATTTTTCTGCCCCTAACGTCTTTTATTCGAAAACATTTTTAAACCATCCGTATCCTGCATAAATCATTATGTTATCCTTGAATCATCAAAAACACAAAAACATACAAACGAATTTTACGCAAGACTCAAAATGATACATATTCCTTTCTTTAAAAATGTCTTGGCCGGCCATTTACTTGCCGGTGATTTTTATGAACAAAGTCATCCAGCCACAGTCGGAGTTCTGTATTGTCCCATATTTAATTCAGCACTTGATAAATGATTTGTACGATTTTCTCGCGGCTAATTTCTCTGGAAGTTTAAAGAGAGTCTTGCTTGGTCGGGCATTGCCCAGTTTCTATGAAGCAAAGTTACCTTAGTAGGCCTAATGCTAAAAATTGCAGCATTCAGTTTGTTGAATACTCAGCTAAAACAATAGACAAAGTCAGTGTCAAAGTCATTCAATATTTAAACTTTCAATCGTCGTTGTTGTCGTTGTCGTCGTCGTCGCCATCGTTTGATGGGTATCCACTACAGGTCAGACACAAACAGGACTGGGGCCGAGGGTTTATCCTTTTACTACCCCAGACTGCTGCACTGCCTGAATCAGATGCTGGCAGTAGTGTTATTTAGCCAGCATCGAGTTTCGTCATCCAAAACCGTCACACCTCGTGTTCCATGTGGTGCCCGATGTATAGGGCACGCTGTTAGTACATGGTCTGCGGTTTGTTCAGAGGCGCCACACTTGCAATTCGGTGAAGGAGCTAAACTCCAGATGGTAGGTGCTTTCTCGCAGCCTGGACCGTGAGTAAGTCTGTTTATTGGTGTTAAAGATGACAGACCCAAACCGAACCTACCAAAACGAAAGGGTATACATCCATTCCGATGTTCAGTGTGGGTCTGCTAACGTCCTTTTCAGGATGGGGCAATGCCAGGATAAACTTTCAATAATGGACCGAAATAAATTTCAAAAGTCGAACTTGCTCAATCAATGCGCATGAAAAATAATAAAAGTATTTTGCACGCTTCAGTGCGTCCAAAGAGGGCGTGTATCACGTCAAATTATCGATTATGACGACAACAAATAATTATATTTTGAGTTTGAAGATTGAATACAAATCAGAGTTGCCATAATTGCCTTTTTTAAGGCCAAATCGGAGAAATTTGGCATTTTGGCCTTTTTTTATAAAACAAAATATTATTCTTGAAAATTAGCATAATTTTTTATTTGAAGTCTGTGAGCAAAAGGGTTAGAATTTCTATTGTTAATTTATCGGTCAATCGACTTCACCTTAAATGTGGGACAAAAATAGAGATTTTGGATACTGATTGAAAGTGATGACCTTTTTACCTATTATTTTAAAAGTTGGAACGAAAATAAAAAAAAAAAAACAATTTGGCATTATTTTGTTGCGTTTGGTTTTTTTTGACAGTCCGTTTCACTTTTCTTGAAAATTTAATCTGGCAACCCTAATTCAAATCACCAGTTGGAATCTTTTGTTGCCACAAGTTTCGTTCATTAAAATTTTGTTGTTGGTATTTCATTTGTTTTGTATTCTTTGATATAATCACACTTTCAAACGTCTTCTCTTTGTCCTGTACTTGAATAGATTTAAACCAGTAAGGTTGATCGATTGCAACACATCGTTGTTGTTATAAGAGAAGCTCAGTTTACATTTGTATTTGGTAAAAGGCAATGCGGTCTTTGCATCTGTGATTTTTCCTATTGACATTTATTTTTTAAGTGTCTTTTATATAGGCTAATTTTTACTTTCAATAGCTTTAGTTTTGATTGTTTTATTCGTACTGCTAATTTGCAATTAACGATTGTAAAGAACTGTATTTAGCCAAAAAAAGTAACTTGAAAAAACGACATACGACTCGTATTCAGGTTCGTATCAAAAAACGATTCGTATTAAGGCTCAAAATTGAGTAGTCTAATTATACGCAACTCAAATTTGAATAAAAAAAAGCTTTTATTCAAGATTTCTGTACCCATGAGAAAACATGTCAGCTTTTCTGTTTTTGATCTTATCACACAGCACAAAAATGCTCTTATGTTGCTTAATAAAAAACGAAAATGTGTTTTAGACCAAACATGGACACTGGATTCTTCAAATGCAGATTGAGATAACCGCTGGCTAGTACCTCTAACGCTTCCATCTTCGTACTTTTAATAAGAGTATAAATTTAGCAGCAGATACGTTATATGTTGTATTGATATAGAGATATTATTTTAAATCGATATTGATTGCCTCGATTGTACTGTAGTTTCTTTAAAAGTAACAGAATTAATCAATTTTATCAATATAAACTCTGTTAAACAGCATGACATAAAAGAGCATAAAAATCATGTTTTAGAAATAGCAAAGAAAACCACAACTGTCGTGCTCGATAGTATGCGTTTACACAGCAGGTTTTGGTAATTGATTGTCTACGACTTGATTGAAGCTACCATGAAGAACGTAGTCGCACTTTAATGTATAAAAATTAAAGGATCTTATCAGATATGCATCACGGTATCAAGATATCAAATCTCTTCATTTAATATCCTAATATCAAGTCTTTAGAAGCTTCAATGTGTATGACGTCATCGTTCCAAGCTGTTCATCAAATTATCAGGGCCGGGAATGTTTAGTTTTTTTCTATTTGGCGAAAAACTCGTTAAGTTCACTAAGCCACAAAAAAAAACCAAAGCCTAAAAAACATCTTCGAAGGATCTTTCTATAGTCGAAAATAACAAAAAGACCCTAAACAAAACAACACAAAGTATTTTTTCTTTAACTCGAAAATAAAAGTGGACTTAGTGACCGCGTATATCTCCTATTGAACTTATTGAGCTGTATTTTTTACAAAAATATTTTGATGAAACAAAAATATATGGGACACAAGTTATTGCACATTCCTGATAAACATTAAAAGTACTTATTTTTTTATGGTCCGAGGATAAAAGAGATAACTTTTGTGTTAAACTTTTAAGTTAATGATTTTGGAAAACAGGGTAAACTTTTAACTAAGTGGAAACAAGTGGAAACAAGAACAAGTTAAATAAAAAAAATTCTTCCCATTACAGTATTTCTTCTTTATATATGGACATCTTTATGAAATAATGCGAAATCATGATTTGGGCAATCTTTTAGTCTGGTACTACTATGATAACTGCAATCGGAAGCTTTTTAACAGAAATAATTAGACGTAAGATATTAAGCGCTTCGCAAACCCCTGATTACATTACTGTTCTGCCATAAATGTCTGTTTCAATGACCCGCTTGGAAAATATTTTGCCAGTTTTTGCAGCCCTAAATGTTGATTGTTTCTTTTTTTAATCCTTTTGCTATAGTTTAAAATCAGGCATTATGTGTCCAGCAAAATATATAATATGATTGGTTAAGGTATATTCATTTCGTAATATTTTGGGCAACATTTAGTAGTAACAAGCTTCTTAGCGTCAGATTTAACATAATCTAGCATTTCAATACCACAAAAGTCTACTTCGGTTGACGGAACTTTGGTAGTGCGTTCCGTCAACTTTTTTTAAGGTAGATATTTTTCCAATAGTCGACAATAAGATCAATAGATCTTTTGGAGCAAAAAAAAAAAACAATAAACAAAAACATTATGCCGGACGCCAGTCATCTTTGTTTCATTGCGCAAAAACTTTTTTCCTCTTACTATGCATAAAGACGCGTTTTCACTACAAACGTTGGCGGGATTATTCTTTGTTTTTTGATTTTTTTGCGATTAAGCATTAAGAAAGGAAAAAAACTAATAAACAAAGAAAAAATAACCATGTCAACGTTCGTAGTGGAAACACGCATAACTACAAAAGTAAAGAAAAGTGTATGCTTTGGTAATATCTGTTAGACCAGGAGTAAGGAACCTGTGGCCCGCGTATGATTTGGAAGAAGAATATCAATCTCTTTGATCAAAATGGTACTTTTTTGCTGAACGAGAAAAAAATATTACTCTCGAGTGAACACCAAAAAATTGGTAAAGAAACAAAACAACGCTTCTCTATCTTGTTCGTTGTGTGAGTACGTCGACTTTGAAGGAGAAAACTTGTTTAATGCAAGTGAAGATTAAAAAGAACTTGACATGACGAATCCGATGAAAAAGTGTGATCTGTCGAGTAGCCTAACTGTCTTTTTTATTAACCAAACAAAAAGTTTATTGTGGCCTGAACCCAATTTTTTAATTTTGGGATGCGGCTCGCGAGTACAATCAAGTTCCCCATTTCTGGGTTAGACGATTGGAGTACACTTGACGTAAATTAAGAGAAGCAGGACCTACCTATATCCCGTGAAAAGTTTTGTTTTTCTCGCTCAATTTTAAATAATTTTATTACTTTTAATATTGGAAAAAATTTGCTGAAATGGGTTTAATTGAATAAAAAACAAAAAATATTTCGAAAAATTGGTTTACCATTCTTGCCTGAGACAGTCATTTTTTCCAATAAGCATACAACAAATAAAAAAATGCCTTAAAATCTGGTTGCGTAATAAATTTTCGAAAAAAGGTAAGAAAATAGTACAAATATGACGTGTGCGTCTAAAATTTTGTGGGCTACATGCAATCGGGGAAAAAAATTGCAAAAATATACAGTCAAAACAGTAAATTAAATGGAAATAAAATCTTTTTAATCTCATTTCAAAAGCTACTTCTTATCAACAGAAATAGAAAAAGTATATTCACAAATAAAAGCATTAATTGATTTTTACAAGTATAGCTTCTTTTGTTTTTTATCTTGATTCTGCAAAAAAACTTAAAACGAAACAAGATGGGTAAAATTAAAGTTTTTTAACCTTCTTGTTGAGGGAACCCGATTTTCTTTAGTTAATATCGCAAGGGCCAGTTTGTCGCTTTGCTGCAGATTGCAAGGTTGTTTACTAGCAGTTCCATTAATAGAATTAGCAGCCAATTGTGAATGCTTAGCTCGAGATATTGACGATATCGACTTTGTCATAGCTCGATCACACACACCAGGTGTTGATTCGTCGTTCTCAACCTTCGCAACTTCACGAAGACTCTTTATCGAACGATCTTCGCTTTTCCGCATGTTTACGTCGATCATCACGCACACGCGTGCTCTACGCGTGATAGCGAAGCGGCGGAGAGTGCTTCGGCAGAAAACAACAACCCACTTTGCTGCAGTTCCATAGAACACGAAAGCTCATCGGCATCTAAAACGTCAACCTTTGCGCTGCTGCAAATCTATTCGGTAAGCAATTAAAAGTCTAAGTTTTTCAGAAATTAATTTTAACACAACTCAAATGGTTTTTTGGCTTTCACAATTGTTACAAGGTGTTTTTATTTTATTTTACCGCAAAATTTATTCTCCTTATCCGCAGGAACGAATCAGAGGCGCTATACACATAGAGCAATATTCAAGCGTAGAAATATGATCGAAAATTAGAACTGCTTGCTAAGACCCTCAATATGCCGTAAATTGTCTTTCCCAAAAACACAATAGAATGGCGCGAATAGGTTTTGAGCTACGACCATGCCGATCGCGTTTGCCATCAATCATGGGGCACTCGACTAGGCTGCCTACAAAACAAGGTTTTGCAAAACGCTGTCCGACAGAAGCTTGCAACCTTTGACTTAGGTCAAATAATTATAATTATGATATTGCTGATTGGGGCGAAATTACAAAAGACCAAACGAATATGTGGACTATGAAATCTTTCTCAACTTACAGTAAACAAGTAACGATCATTGTTCAGAACAGGATGTCGTCGCGAACCCGCGATTTCTGCCGATCATATAACAATCTGTTATCGCTTTCTTTTCTTTGTCTTTCAGCAAACAGATACTGATTAAAAATCGCTGCTTTGGAACAAATGACCTGAAGAGTCAGGTCGTATAACGTATACCACATTTTTCACACATTGATTTGATTAAACATTGCCAATTGGAAACAAGTTTTCATTTCACAAAAGCAGAATTGATATATTACAAAAAATTGATCTACCGAATCTTTATCATTTCAAAACATAATTAAGACAATAAGAACATTAAGCCCAAAGAAATTAAGTTTTTAATATGATTAATGAATATGTATCTTACAGTTCGGATCAAATTTAGCGTGCTGATAGATATATTCGGTTCACAAAATCTTTTTTTCAAAAATGTTATCCAGTGAAGGATAGCCATTGAACTCTTTGCTTCAGTATCATGTTTTGTTTAGATCTGTGTTTCTTGGTTGAGTTTTTCACTTTGCATACTATGGTCTTTAAAACCCAAAATTTTGAACCCACATTTTGACTCGGAATGGTTATTAGTAGGTAAACTTATAAGCCTTGATTGCAATCTCGCACAGCTATGAACAGCTATTTTCACTTTTAAAAAGCTTAGGCCCTCCAAATGGGGGGTTCTAGTCTAGATAAAATTTAATAATCTGCAAAGTTTTAAAATTTACGATATTTGCAAAAGTTTTTGACAGAAGCTGCCGAAAAAGCGGAGTTTGATCTTTACAACAGAAAACATTCCAAACAGTTTTGATTCAAAATCTTATTTTCTCATCAAATTATTTCGATCAGTGCTTCCTAACTCTTTTCTACAACTCATGCCAATAAAACAATGCTGATTGTCAAACCCAATTCAATTAGAAAACAAAAGCTAATTCATTGTCTTAAAAACAAAACTGTCTACTTATTTGAGACTAATATAATCAGGGACCCAGTAAACGGTCGCGATGCCATTCCGTACCGTGATCATTTTGAGCGCAAAATTTTAAAGATGACAAAAAATGATTAATCAAGGTCCAAAATCTCCATTTTCGTCCCAAATTTTAAGTGAAGACTAAAAAAAGATCACCATTTTTAATCGAGTCAATGATCCCTACTTTCATTCTAAAATTAAGGTGCAGACAAAATTCAAAATATTATAAAAGCTTCACCTTTAAGCGATCTAACATATTGGTCGAGTTTCCAAATGCTTCTGTATCTGTCGGCAATTGCCCTCTTCCCCCTTCCGCTTCCGGCGCCTTTGAATATAATAATGACATGTGATCAAAACTCTTAACAACATTTTTTACTCCGAAGAGAAACAGTTATTAAAACTCCACTTTTGTTCTCCAAAATTCCAGACATTAAATTAACGGCCCAGTAGCTACGAGGCAGAAACATAGAAATAACATTTTTACATAATTTTATTAATGCACGATTTTCTCTCTTTAGTTTGGGTTGTAAACAAAGCAATAAACTGACAAAAAGGTATTTTAGTTATTCGATATTTGTTTACAAAATCAATTATGGAAAGAAATTTTCTGCCAAATCGAATTTGAAAACTTTTATCTGACTCGCTGCCACTGTTAGAGATTTTAACTACGGTAGAAAAAGAAGTCACAAAATTAAAACTAACAGAAAGATATTTTAACAATGTAAACGCTTTGTTAGAGTGTTTGTTTTTACTCATAAACTTCACAAGTGTTTGCAGCGCAAAGGCCCTCCTTTTCAAAAAATTCTATAAAGTTTTTTGTGTGAGGGAGAGAGTTAAAAGTTGTATCTCTACAATTGTTATAATTTTAGTTTAAAAATTTAAAACTTTTCCGTATAGTTTTGTTTCTGCCTTGCATTATTGAGAAGAACAGAAAGCTTTACAGGAAAACTCTTTTTAAAATACTATAATATTTTCACCAACTAGAGAAAATTGTAAATAGCATTCCAAAACACCAGAAAAAAATAACTAAAGAGTTGAACTAACAACAAACTTGAAATAAAATTTGATGCTAAATCCACCAAAAAAGTTTATGAATAAAAGACAAGGTTACCAATCTTTGTTCCTAATTCTGAACAAATCTGATTTAACTGCAACAAAAGTAAATATTGGGAGTCTTTATTCAGCAAACTGGTATGAGTCACAAAAATATTTAATTTACATTGTGTTGTGTATGTCAATAATGCAATGGCCAATCATTGAAGCCCAATCAACTTAACAGTAAACTAGACAAATATTTATACCGATAAGAACGTTGTAAAGGTTCTCTGTATACAGTAACTTACTGTTTATAAAGAGTTTAAGTTATTTTATGGTTTTAAGTTACCTTACATTCAACTTAAAAAACAAACAAATTCCAAACGAAACGAATTGGAAAGTCTGGCAATCAATTCAGCGCTAAAGGTAAACGAAACCATTTGAATGAAAATACAAACAATAATATTTACGATAAAAACTCTACATTTTGTGATACTTCAAGGTTTTGCATTATATCAACTATATTGTATATGGTCAAAGAGATCCTAAATATTCCAAACGTTCAAAAAAGTAAACATAATTTAAAGCGATGACCGAGTAGTAGACCGCTAGTCGAACTGTTTTCAAAAAAAAAAAATTTTAATATTTTAAAAAGTACTTGAATTTTTATACAATAAAATTCCAAGAATAATAAAATGTAAAATACAATGTTAATTGTAAAGTAATTTTCTTTTTAATTTTTCTGTAGGTTTGCAGAAAAACGTTTCACCTAGAAGAAACAGGAATTTTTAGAATTTTGCAACGTCTTGATGACAATGCAATTCGGTTATTATTCAACAGTCATTGCTACTTTTAAGTTTGCTATTTATCTTACTTATAAACGTTCTTTTAAGATAAATCTTACCTGGCAATTAATTATATATTAATGTTAACTCTCTAATGCAGTGGTTCTTAACTTATTTACTTGCTGCACCCCTTTTAAATCACCAACCAATTCTTGCACCCCCTTTTAGAATTGGTTAAATATAACAAGTTTTAAAAAACGTAAAATGGAACCATCTTTTAAGCTCAAAAAAAAAAAAATCAGCAAAGAAAGAAATTACAGTAATATATTTAGAAGAGTGTCTCAGTGACTCTTTTGTTGTTGCTTCCTATTTATAATGACATCAAATCTTGGTGTCTTGGTGCTAAGTGCTACTCGCATGTCGTGCTGAGGATCCAAACGATTTCTAGATTTTGTTTTAATGTGAACCAGGCAAGAAAATTCTGTTTCACACAAATAAGTTGTTGCGAAAGGCACCAACACAGTAAGAGCCTTTTTTTCCAAACAGGATATGTTTCTAATTGAGAAGCCCAAAAGTTCTCCAGACTATCATCGGAAAATTCCATTTTAATTCCAGTATTGTTTCTCATATCAATGAGATCTTCCATAATGTTGCTATTATCATCAATTTCTTCCAAATTCACCTTGAAAGGATGACGGATCCAGTAGTCACAGGTTTGTATCTCTCCACATGAGAAGTAGCCATCAAATGCAGTACTAAGTATTTGTAAATGTTCAGCAATTGTTGAAACAAGGGGTGGATGCAAGGAAGCACTTTCCTCGAGTGTTTCTTGAAGGGAAGGAAAATTTACCAAGTTTTCTTTCTTTACAATTCTAATGCACAGCTGAAGCTTTTCTTTATATGCAGACAGCTTCTCACATGCATGAATTACGCTGATTCCTTGTCCCTGCAAAGAGCGGTTGAGCTCGTTGAGTGCTGTGAACACATCAGCCAAATAGGCAAGGTTTTGAATAAATTCAGGGTCTTCAAAATATTCAGCCATTTCATTTCCCATTTTGCAGAGGAACTCTTTAATTTCATCTCGCAATTCAAACAGACGAGATAGCACACGACCACGTGACAGCCACCTTACTTCGGTGTAATATAAAAGCACGGTTTGTTCTTTACCCAACTCCTTACAAAACAGTTGAAACAGTCGGTGATTCAGTGCACGGCCACGAATCGTATTCACAACCTTAATGCGAATTTCCAAAGCTTTCTTCAGTTTGAGGGGTAATGTTTTTGCTGCAAGAGCGTGCCGATGAAGAAAGCAATGGGTAATTTTCAGACTGGGAATTTCTTTTCTTAGTAATGCAGCAAATCCTGAACGGTTGCCCAACATGGCTGGTGCTCCATCAGTGTATATCGAACCAATCTTGTCTAAGTGAAGTTGGTGTTTCATGAAGAATTCTTTTATCATATCAAATACGTCTTTGGCTTTCGTTGTAGTTTCCAGTGACTGACAAAACAAAAAACTTTCTTCAATTTTCTTGTTTTTCACATATCGGACTACCGCTATTAGCTGACTACAGTTTGACACGTCAGTAGATTCATCAAGCTGCAGTGAAATCGTTACTGGACTTGCCTTAATGTCAGCAATAATTTGCTCCAGAATATCTTTACTCATATCGATGATCCTATTGTGGATAACATCATTAGATAAAGATACTTGTTGCAACTTTTTTGCAGCTTCCTTAGCAGCTTCCTTGCCAAGAACAATATCTGCTATTTTAAGAATACATGGCTTGATCAATTCCTCTCCAACGGTATGGGGCTTCTTTGACTTAACAATTTGGTATGCAGCTTCATAAGAAGCTAGCAATAGTGGTTTTTCTGGTGGTGAAAACCCATACATACGTAATGTGCCGGCACGGTCAAATCTAGCCCTCTTGACTTGTAATGTCGCAATGTCATTTCCTGCATTCACACCACCATGCCTGTTCTTGAAATGTTCATCAAGTTTCGATGGTTTCAAGTTTGAGTTAGCGAACATAGTGTCGCACAGGACACACTGCGGACGTTGTGTACCATCTTTTTCGGTAATAAATGTAAAGCCATACTGAACATAGGCATCATTCCACTTTCGTTTTTTAGACATACCAAAAACAAAGTTTAGTGATATTAAAGTCTGTAACAACACTCAATTCTGTTATTTTCCATTTGTAAATTTGAAATCTGTAACATAACGTTTTTTGTATTTAAAAGAGTAGGCCTAATCAACCTTAATGATTCAACATCCCCGCACCCCCTAGGAACATTTCTCGCACCCCTGGTTAAGAAACCCTGCTCTAATGTAAAAAACAATTATGAAAAAAAGGAAAAACATTGTTTTATGGTATGTGCTCTTAATGTTATATTCTCGTTAGTCTTCGTTAAAATTATAGATTGTTCAAGCCCGTTAAAAGGCAAACGTAAGAACAAATCTCTATAATGGCCTAAAGCTGTTTGAGTTAAAAAAACAGTGAAGAAAATCAAGAAATGATTGTTTTGAACGAGACAGATTTGAACATTCGCAAATAAACCGCGGACAACAATGTTTATAAAAAAAGTGATTATAAAAATGTAATGTCGTAGGTATCTACTCATTGATACAGTTGAATTTAAAAATCAATAATGACACCATTTGACAAGCAGTTTACCTGTGAAAACTCCATAATAAAAACCAAGGTATTTTTTTAAAGCAGATAAACAGTATAATTTTATTGTGCTTTTTTGTAACCTCTAATCACAGGAATTAGAAATAAACAAATCATACTGTTGCAATGACTTTCCTCGTTCTTTTTTTATCACGCGTAAGAAACTTTTGTTGATGCATTAATATTGATCTACCGGTATTCTAAATACTTTGAGTTGTTAGGTATTCAAAGGTGTGTCCGGCAACTTGGTGTGCTTGGTAAACAACTGTGTCATTTCAGTTTTATTACCTTCACTTTTTTCAGCGTAATCTTATTTGAAAAATATTTGCTTCATCTATTTATGGTTGATAGTATTTACACAGTTTGCTGGTGCTTTTAAATCTAGCCGGTTAAATGACATTTGAATTTGTTGAAAATATTTTATGAGACACCTTGTATTTGATATATTTTAAGTTAATATGTTTTAGATTGATCATGTATTTAGGTTAGGATTACCATATCTGAATAGGCGAAATTACAGACATAAGCGAACCAGCCAAAAAAATTTTGGAGGGGCGGACAAAATATAATTGTCTGAGATTCTAGATCAAAAATGAGAACCAAAAAAAAACTCTTCACTTAGAATCAGTCTCGGATTTTTCAATTTTCGTAAAATCATGGTGTTCTCTAAAAAAAGCACAATGTTTTAAGTTGATTCTAAAATTCCGCTTTTTTAAAAATTCTTTCCGAACACAGATTTTAACATAAAATTCCGGACGGTACGGCAACCCTAATTTAGGTAATTTGTTGGAAAAAAAAGTGGTTTAATTTTTTGCGTATTCTTTTAATTCGTAAAAGTGAGCAAAAAATTATTTCTAACAAAACAACGTCTGTTTTTTCTTTTTTTCATAAGTAATGGCCAAAGTTGTGTTTCGTTTATCATTATATTTTAGGCATATCATCTTTTCGACGGGGCAAATCGGGACCCTCATTAATAGAAAAAAATTCGTCCCTAAAAAAAGGTCTTCACCGCAAATCTGTCTCGGATCTCACAGTTTTCGTGTTCGAAAACAAGTGATCTTTGAAAAACAAAACAAAAAAGAGGATCTGCACATGGAATCTGTCTTCAATCTCTAGCGGAATTTCAGCCAGAATCGGCGCGACAAAGCCCTAAAATGGGAACGCATGGTAAACTTGAAGCCAAACCGGGAGTTTATATTAATAGTTTTTTGCTTTATAACAGAATTCATTGTTTCTCTGTGTGTTTGTAGACATCTGTTTATTGGGAAGTTAACTTCTGCGAATACAGTCGTCAGGGGAGCCGGAGACTGGGGGACAGAGGGTCTCTACAATTGTTTTATTTTGTTCAAAATTAAATTCAGCGCTGTTTGTAAAATATCTGTTCAGACAAGGGGTCTGAAACTTTATTCTTGTAAACAGCAGGTAGTTGTTTAATTTTTTGGGTAAAAGGAAAATTGATTATATGATCTTATGTAGGGTTGCCATACGTCAGGTTTTTCCCTGACATGTCCGGGATTTTAGTGGTAAAATCTCCGTCAGGGAAAATTGTTAAAACGAGCTTAAATGTCCCGGATTTTAGCGTCAACTGAAAACAATGTGTAATTTTTTAAGGAAATACGTTGATTTTGGGACGAAAATAGAGAAATCGGAGATCGATTCGAAGTGAAGACCTTTTTTTTTTAGAGAACACCATGATTTTGAGAAGAAATTACGGAAATCGGAGATCGATTTGAGGTGAAGACCTTTGGTTGGTGCGCCTGTGTCTATCCGGGATTCCGCCTATTCAGATATGGCAACCATAATCTTATGTATCTTTCAAATTGCTTTTTGAGCAGATCATTAACTCCCTATAAGCTGAGCAAAGTAGCCTACCAATAAGATTAATTTTGCGTATTTGGAAGCCGCAATTTTTAATTATTTTTACCCTCATCTCAGTCTTCAAATCTCTCCACCCTTCCCTAAGTTTACTCTTGAAAAAATACAATCACCTCTTTCCCTTTCTGGACGATTTGATAGAAAGGCAAAAATTTAAATTTGTTTCTTTGGTATGCAGTGACTTTGATATTATTATGCTACTTTCACTGGTCAATAAATATGAGCAAAATTCTTTAAGCGCCCAAAAACACTCGACCAAGCGAGAGGTCTCTTTTATAGCTCAGTTCGGCTTGTTTCTTCTTCTTTCTGGTGATTTCATCTGAAAACTGTCAGGTGAAAAGCTTTTGAAATGATTTTATCACTTTCGGCTACTTTCTGATTCTGTTCACAAACCGTTTCTTGAAATTTTTGTCTCACTAAAACTTTTTTAATAAAAATGTTTTCTAATACGCTTAAATTTGCGTTTGTTAAGAGTACATTTTCAATAAAAAGGTGACCTTTTTTTAAATTTTGACTCTTCAGTCAAACAATTTTCAGGCGCCCCTGACCGTAGGTGTGCTTGGAAATACAAAAAACGTTGGCGACGACTAAAATTCCTTTTCAATTTTTGTATTGAAATGAATTTCGTTTAAGTCATCTTTTCTCTGTTCTTTTACTCTATTTCATTTATTTTTTATTTTGGTTTCATTAATAACGGGTCAAAAAGGAAATAGATCCATAGAAAACCAAGTTATTACACAAACAAAAAATAATAATTTCTTGATTTAACGGCAAAAAAAGCTTTAAATCAATGTTTTTCAACCTTTTATGGTTTTTTCAAGTTTGTAACCTCTTTTAGAATTTTTATACAGTCTACGACCCCTTTTCGTTCTGCTTACTGTAGATATAAAGTAGATTTGAAAAATATTTTCTAAAATATCTTATGCACTTTATTTTGTAATTTTTGTATTGGAAACGCTGCCCGCGGCTGCTATTAGATTCCTTTCTCTCATTTAAAAACTTGAAAGCGATTTTTTCTGGTTAACTAAAATCTTAAATAAATCGCTGTTTGTTGGAATGAAACCGTAGGCTCACATGTTTTTGTTGAGAACCTACATCAAAAATTTTAGATTTTGTAGCAGAGATACATGTATAACTTGTGTATTTATATTAATATAGAGTTTGATGTTAATTCGGCTTTTCCATCTCATAAGAAATTTTGTGATGGCAGACGATATTGACTAGAGTAGGAATGGCAAACCACTGATCCGCGGGCCACAGTGTGACCCACAAAATAAAATTCAATGATTTATCTTATGTTTTAAAATTTCTAGCATTTTCAAAACATTTTTGGAAGATTTCCTGCTGTGTATTTAGGACGAATTGGGCGTGAAAATCTTTTTTTTAGTCTTGACCTTGTATCTTAGCCAAAACTAGAGATATTTGGGAAAAGTAAAGACCTTCTTTTTTTCTTTTTTAGCCTTTACTTTGTATTTTGGCTAAAATTAAAGGTTTTAAATGCTGATGAAAACTGAAGACCTTTTTTTTAGTCTTCACCTTGTATTTTGGCAGAAATTAGAGTCAATGGCCCACTTAATGGTAATTTTGATAAAATTTTGTGAAAAAGGTTTGCCATCTCTGGACTAGGGTTTAAAACCGATCAAGAACAATCGGTTATTAACCGGTTTAGCAAGCACTGTAAAGTAAGAAGTCTAAAAATTGTCAAACACTTTTTTTAAAAAACTATCTGCTTTTTTTTGGCTGCAATTCGTATCGGTCACAAACACAAGGCTTTTGAATGAACACTCATAATATAGTATATTAGGTTTCGATATGTTAAAGAGCCGTAAGAAAAGCCGTGAAAACCTCAAGCAAATAATAAAAAAATTAATTTAAGTTATGGTAAAACAGTATTACCAGAACTTAAAATAATTAACCGATTCATTCTTAATTTTAATAGAAGTAAAAAGAAACCATACTTTACCTTTGTTTCCCATTTTCAACATATCAAAACCTAATGTAATAT
This sequence comes from Diplosoma virens, assembly GCA_963680785.1. Lineage (NCBI taxonomy): Eukaryota > Metazoa > Chordata > Ascidiacea > Aplousobranchia > Didemnidae > Diplosoma > Diplosoma virens. The sequence continues at coordinate 29,083,211 of OY796896.1, read as the reverse complement.
TATACTATGAGAGTTCGCGTTCAAGTTTAAGTTCAAGTTTCTTCTTCCAACGCTTTAAGTAAGTTCAATAAACACAGGTCAATTGATTAAAATTTTTTTGTACCTAACCAAACTCCAGGTATAGTTCATTGGTGAAAGCGTGGAAGCGAGAGTGAAGACCTTTTTTTGTTCCAACCGAATTCCAGGTTTTAACTATTTTAGATATTATATTTTGTCTTAATTACACTGTAGTGAGGTTCTCAAATAAAATCAACTTCTAAGTGCTGGAAAATTTTCTTATAGCTGATATAAAATAAAGTCTTGTGTTTGCTCAGATTTTTGGTTTTCCGAAAATGAAAACTGTGTTTGAGACAAAAACAAAAAGAAGTTGATACCAATGCCAAAGTTTGTTTGTAGTGTTGTCTGTTTAATTTTGTGTCTCTTAAAATCACAAAACTATTGCAAATTGAAAAAACAGAAACAACAAAGTATAGGGCTAACCATTCTAAAATCAAACTTTATTAAGTCTTTGTACTGTACTTTATGAAAAGTGTTAAAGTATCTGCTTCAGGCCAGACATATCATTCAAAATTTCAATAATCTGAAATTCAAACGATACAAGTGTCCTTGTTGTGATTTTATAAAGACCTGTGCCTTTATTTTTTTAGCTTTAAATTAATAGTTTTTGTATACTTTGTCTAATAGCTTTAAAATTTTTTGCAATTGGACGTTAAAAAGAAAGCCATTAATCTTAAAATGTTGAATTGTTTAGAGATGAAGTAGGGGTTTTCAACTGAGGTACGCGTACCCTCGGAGTCAATTTTCAATTTTGTACCCAAGGAATCGTAATCTACATGTTTTCAACCGATCAAAAATCCAAAATTTTTTTCTCTGCTCATAAAATTTATCACTCAGCTCTTGGAGCGATCAAGGAGCACTCCATGTTAGTTGTCATGGAAAAGCTTCTTTTTTAGCGACTTTTTAAGATGATGAACAAATCAATCTGTTTCATATACAGCGTTTGCAAATGTACCGTAAATAAATATGATTGATTTGCAAACGTACCGAAAGATAAATATGATTGAACTGTAAAGAGCTGATTGAGAATTTTTTGAGCAGAGAAAAAAATTTGGATTTTTGATAGATTGAAAATATGTAGATTGCAATTCCTTGGGTACAAAATTGAAAATTGTCCCCCGGAGTACACAAGAGAACACGTTCCTTGAAAAGTTGCTTAAAAACTTTAATTTAAACACATAGGTCTTCGGCTTACACTTTGTTCCATGACTATTAAAAACTACGATCAAGTTTAACGACCGAGAACCACTTGATATGTACTTTCTCATACGTTATCGCGAAACACAAACTCAATACGCGATTGGACTTAAAATTGATTTTCATGTTTTTAAAAGCGGTTTTACGTCAGAACAAGAGAGAGATAACGCTACGTGTTTACAGAATAAAATACCGTTCAAATGACAATTACAAAAAAAAGGATGACCGAAAAAAAGGTTTTGGGAAATCTTATCGCGTTTTCGTTCTGCAAAAAAGACTGTGTTCAAGTTTGCAGCTCTACTACCGTCACGCAGACATTCTGAAGATTAAAAATTATGATTGTATTTTTCTAAATGCTTGGTCATAATATATGAATAGGATTTTATAAAAAAATAAGAGTTGATTATTGCAGACAAATAATAAAATATTTCTAGCTATATAAATTCAAACCAGCGTTGTTTTTTCCAGTTTTACGTAATTTATACGTTTATGAATTCAATATAGGCCTACATCACTTACATATACGTAAATGTTTCCGGAATTAATTTCACAGCGTAGAAATAGAATTCGATGCATTAAGTAGAGTAAGTTTATTGTATCTAAAAGCGTGCGAATAACGAAACTTTTGAATATAATAAACTTGCTCTGTTTTGGTCATCGAGTTCCGTTTCTATGTTGTGAAAGCAATGCCGGAAACATGTATTAACTTTCTGCAGCAAGCTTGTAGAACATTTTGTTCACCATATATCTTGCAAAATAAAATTGTTTATAGTTTGCACGGCTTTTATTGCAATGCATTCGCTTCTGTACCCATAATACTCGTGTATTCGAATACAGTTTATACACACATATAGACTAGTGCTGCTTCTGTAAATGAAACGTACATATGAAACTATTTTTGCAGCTGTTCTAATCCAAAGTAAAGTAGTTATTATCATTTGTGGCATTCGATTTAGAAAAGAAATTTGTTTCGCAAACGATGAATAATATGATCCATCCGCGGCAACTTTTTCCTTGAAAACAAACTTTTTATTGTTGTTGGTTCACTTCTGCAAATGGAAGTTGTATGGCAACCTTTTTTCAATAAGCCTCAACTACTAGAGTATTTTGGGGGGGGGGTATTGTGCTACGCTTTCTTCCTTGGAGATCACTACTAAGAATAATCGGAGACAGATTCTAGTGAAGACTTTTTTTTATAGAACACCAAATTTTTGCGACAAAAATCGAGAAATCAGAGAATTGAAAAAAATTTTTTCTATTAAGCACAATTGATTGTGTTTGCATGCCTCCCCCTTTTTAAAAAATTCTCGGTACGCCACTGGCTTCAACTCAGTTCTTATCTGAATAATGTTGAAAAAATTAGGCTTGAGTTTTAAACTACAAAAAATCTCAAATAGCAAACGGACATAAGATCTAAAAATGTACAACTGTAAACAACAAAATGACAAACGATTATATTTTTATTTGAAACTTTAAAACTTACATTTGTTTATTTGTTGCAAAACATTTACAAAATAAACACATAACATATAATTAAGATTAAATATAACGACAAGGTAACTGTGAAATGGCAGCAGGTTTTCTAGTCAAGTCGGCACCTTATTGGGTGCTTTATAATGACAAGAAACAAAAAAGAAAACTTTCAAGAATCAATTAGGCCAAGGGTTCTCAAACTGGAGGACGTGAAAGGTTTATTAGGGGAGTGCAAGCAACTGGCTGCAAACTGAAAAATAGCTGCATTGACATAAAATAAATGGAAAAAAGAAAAGGTATGACAGTGATTACTTAAAACAGTGTTTCTCATATTTTTTTAGAGATCACTACTTTTTAGGACGTAAATCGAGAATTCCGAGACAAATCCGAAGTGAAAATCGTTTCTTTTTTTTAATATGATGATAGCGATTAGATTTTAATGGTATTGTTAAAGGGAGGGGGATGCGAGTTTAGTTTTCATAGAAAAAGAGGGGCGCGTCTCAAGAACGAAACGCTTTTCAGCGGTTGCGTAGTATCGATGCGTTTTGTTTGATTTTTTCTAAAAAAATAAACAAATTAAATTCTTTATTGGTCGAGTCACTACTTTCTGACCAACAAAATGTTTCTGAAAATTATTAGTTTTAAGGATTAGAAAAATTTTACATGCCAACACGATATGATAGATGAACATTTTTACGATGATGATTTTGCCAAATAAAGCGTTTGTAAATCAACATGGCCTGACGTGGTACGAAATCACTTCCGTGGTGGCAAAGTTAGTAGAAAAAATACAGTTTTTTCGTGCTCTACTTCAAAAAATCAGAATTCAATAAAAGAAAAACAGTTTGGTACAGTAACTGAATATACCTGTTTTAAACTAGCGAATATTAGCGGTCCACAAACTGGGAGAACTGGTTCAAGTAATTGTGCAGGTCCACGTTGACATTAGTTGTAAAACCACAACAACAACAACTCTTTCTGCTGCACAAGCGCCGCGGTTGCGACGAGACACTGAGGAATTTGCTGATGTCATTGGCTTATGATAATCAGACTGTTTGCTTAAGTTAAGTGAAGGTCAATGAAATATTGTGGGGTTGTCACAGAAATGCAATCAATTCACTAATTTTTTTTGTTTCAAATTTCTCCAAGTGATGAGTGATAAGCTATATTTAAGAGTCATCATGAGCACTTCATAGCAGACAAATCAAATGATTTGCATTTATGGCCTTTGTTTTTTTGACAAAAAGTAAAAGCGATAGCCACATTGTTGCATTCATAAATTGTTTTTGTATGTTTGCACTTAATTTGCGGTCACTGCATGTACTTTAAATAAACTGCTCACTCTGATCCAAGCTTTTGCGATGGCGAGCAGTTGTTTAAATTTAAATTGCGCTCCGATTGAATATGTTTTGACATCAGTTTTAGTCAGACAATAAAAATGTTGGCTTAATCTTTTTTCCTAAAGTATCAAAATTGAAATTAGAATATTATTTGTCGGCCTTTCCTCCAAACGAAATATCTTGAACATAGTTTTTAATTTTAATATATTTTAGTTGATTACCCTGTGCCGAGGTCTGATGGTTGAAACTATTGTCCCTGAGGTGGGAGTCTGAATTCAATTGCAGAGCCGGATATATCCGACAAAGAGTGATCAGCAACTTGCCACAACTGAGACCGTACATAGATCGGTAGTTTCTCGGGCGCACTGGGGTGTAGATAGAAACCGCAAGCTTATTACTTGCTTCGGCGTAGAAAACGAAAACAATTACAGATTCGGCTTACGAGTTTTAACAGCTTTTATAAAAATTAAACAATAATTACGCAAGAAAACTAATCTTACAAATTAAAGTTTCGATCAAATATTTCGGGAAAATAACTAGTCGGTTTATAAAGCTTAGAAAAAGTTCTATTAGTGTCATATAGGGTATGTGCTGCTTGCATTAAACTCTCGTTAAAAGCATTTTTGCCTCATAAAGAAAAACATATTTTTTAAAAAGTTTTGTAAACAATTTCAAAACTCATAGAGTGAGGTCATACCCTGGCTTGACACTAACCCAACGAATCATTTCGATGTATATAATTTATTTCGATTTAAAAGAGCAGTTGACAGCGTCACAACTTTGTAAACAGCATAGATACCGTGAAACATAACGCTGACGAAATTATTTGCTTGACGTTTGAATGACGCGTAAAGCTGCGAGTTTAACATTTATCTTGCAACATTGAAAGCGATTGAATAACTCGTTCAGTTTGTTACACCTTTTAAACAGGCTACGCAATCATAATTTGGTTGGAGCGGTTGATAGTCAACAAATGATAGAAAAATATTGTTTTGACGTTTTAAAACAGTTTAAAATTGAAGACAAACTTGTTGTAAAGAGCACTCTGTTATAAATTTATTGTCTTTAGTGCACAGACCAATGTTACTTAATTTTGTTTAGTTTTTAGAAAGCAACCGGAAATATTCGAAAGCGTGCAAAATTAAAATTAATGGGTGTGTTTGAAAAAAAAAAAGCGATGTGAATACCTACTAAAGCAAACACTCTAAATAACTATTTTTCTGCCAAAGCAAACGCTTATTTTTATTAAAAATTATTGCCTCTTCCACTAGTATGAAATTTAGTTCTATCTCTAATTTAACAGCTATAAATGCAACTAAACATCGACATATTTGAACAACTTTTAGCATCCAAAAACAAAATAGATAGCAACTTTTTCCCGATCAAGATGCATAGGTTCATTTAAAACACTTGAACAGGCGTAAAGCAGTGGTTCTCAAACTGTACCACTACGCGCACCACCAACGGTACGAATAAAGTTTTCTGGTGGCATACAAAAATGCACACGAAATTATGATCGGTTCAGAATAATAACTTTAAACTAAGAAAAAACAAATAACCAAAAAATAGCGCGTCACCCTACACCAATGTCATCATTCTTTATTATTTATGCGCAATTTCGCCTTTATTTTGCCCCTTGACATTAGTAAAAGGGAGTTTTGCATTTTAACGAACTGTTTTAATAGGCATAATGCAAAATCAGCGAAAAAAATTAATGCAGTCAGAACAAAAAATTGGGGTGTTTGTTGTTTTTTATCTGCGACATTTTCAAACTCGATTTAAAAAATCATGAAATTTTTTAGATTACGTGATACGTGATCTAAAAAACAACTTTCCAGCCGTCTAGAAGCATGAAAAAAACGAGAACCACTGTTCTAAAGAAAAAAACACTTCAGCAGCTTTCGCCAAACAAAAAACAAATAAATACGAGGACGGACGGTATAAGCTTCACGTGGTCTTTGCCCATAACAACTCGATAAGTAATACGACAAGTTTTACATCCTGCCCGGATGAAAAATTATGATAAAATCGATTGTTAAAACTGTTTGATTATCTATTTCTTGGGGCCACAGCCACAGAGGAACCAGAGAACTCTTTCTACAAGCAAACGGGCTACCACAATGAGATTCACTTCCAAGTTTTTCTAATGCCTCCACAAGTATACCGACTGGACCAGGGATCGGCTTAACACTGGCGAAGCACGATTAGCAACAAATCGCGTGAGCACATGAAACGCGGGTATTGTTGTTGTGGGTGAGAGGTCCGTTGAAAGGTCAATAAAACGGTGTCTGTTTATCAAGGGGTAACCACGTTCTTTCTTGTGGGCTTGGGAGTTCGCAATACGTTGAGGGATAAGACTTGGGCTGGGACCAAGAATATTTCTTGGGTATAGCAATAGGCGACGATTTGATATAATTGTTTGTCCTTAAAATTATATAATTTTGTCCATCATTGTTGTCCCAAAATTCATTTGCGTTGCATTGGTAGCGAACACAAAACTGTACCTGGTTCGACGTGAATGGAATATCAATCGTGAACTGGAAGGTGTCAAAAACGCCGCCATCATATGCATTATTAGCGTATTCGCACGGTATTTCGGTGATTGTCCGCCAATCGTCAAACGTAATGCGCAGGGTAACTGTCTTTTCATAAGCGATATTTCGCACTTTAACAGTTCCGTGAACATTGCTGATGCTTTTGACGGCGACATTTTCTAAGGAAACGTTAAGTTTTTCCACTCTCGATTTAAACTTAACGTAGTCCGCGGCTGGTTGATCAAACTTCAAAACAAGTTTTGCGCTAGTATCAGTTGATGATTCTGCTGGCTTTATTTTCATATTTTCCATTAAATCTATTAAAAAGTTTTCAGATGTAAAGCTCCTGGGAGGTTCGTTCGTTGATTCAGTTAAATATTTTATGAGGGTCAGGACGCCTCCGTTTCTATCGGCAAACGTTACCCGCTTTCTTTTTTTGATTTTTCTGGAATCTTCGTCGCAACGATCCGAGATCGCATCGACTTCAGTTTGATCTTGATCTTCTTTTGGATTGATACACTCACTTATAACACGTGGTTCCCTTTGTGTCAATTTGAGGCAAGACTTGGGATTTTTAAGTTCCATACTAGGTACTCTGCTAAACGACATCTCGCTCTGGATAGAAGCTGGTGAATAAAACGTGGGGTTTTGTAAAGGTAAAAATTTTCCCTTATTTGGAAAAGGAGGACTCACGCCGTACATAAACGAAACATTGGCTGGCATTGTTATCATCTATTCTTCAGTTAAATAGCCTAAAAAAAAGAAATAATTTCTAAAAGCTGTTAGATCGAAGTACATTTAAAAATTTATTTATTTATTTTATTTTTTATTTATTTATTTAGTTTCTTTATTTAAAATATAGCAAAGAAATGAAGCAAGATTATACAATAGCAGAAAATCGAGAAACAAACCACAGATGTTTGTACTTTTAAGTTTTTTGTTTCAAAACTCCAAACGAACACAATCAAGTACATAGTAACAACTTTATTATTTATCAAAATGTTTTGTTTACATTCACATTGTTCCATATTCTCATTGCATTTGCTTGAAAATTATAAAAATTAAAATTTCTTACCTTTAACCTTAAGACGCTGTAACGCTAAGTAATTCAACCAGATTTTTGCAAAAAAAATTCCTGAAAAATGCTTTCGTAATGGTCAAACACTTTTTCGATAACAAACATTCTCTGAAAAAAAGAAATTATGAAATTCGCCACTTTTACAAAGCAATCCGTTAAATAATATTTATAAACATTTTATGTTTATAGTAAACCAATGGCTTTCAACGGTCGAACACGCCCGCTTGGGCGCGATGAAAAATTTCAAAGAGGTCACGAATATTAAAGTACCCGTTTCTAGCCTCTACCTCTTCTCTGCAGACTCAAAAAAAATTTTTTGTATCGAATTAATCGTGAAGCTTCTGCTTGAGAAACAATTTGTTATGCTGTTTTCGTTTTTTTTAATTTTAAAAGCTTTTTTTGTTTATCACTCTCTTTCGTGAACAATATTTGTCAGGGCTGGTAAGCTTTAAGTCGCTACCATTTTTGGGTAGAAAAACTTGGCTAATCACCCAATGCGACGCATTTGAAAAAAGGTTATGAACCATGGCTTTAGATTTAGGTCTCTTACAAGGTACTTTCAGCATTAAGCTTTTCGTCACTCACACTTTAAATCTATAAGTACTACCAATAAAGCTACAAATTGTTCGAGTGTTTTCTATTTAAACCGTAACTAACTCGGCTAAGCAATAACTGTTAAAGTCACACACATAATCATGATATTCGATGACTCTAACCCAATCTTGCGTAATTCTCACGATTGTCAATATTTTATTGCAAATTTGATTTCCGGTTATAGATATTTGTGGCATGGACGTACATTCGGCTTTATAATAAACAATTGAATTACCAAAAAAAGACACTTAATTATATGCATTATTATAGTCAAACGCGTCACTTATACAGCAATAAAAAAATAATTGTAATGTAAGTTTTGACGCAGGGTTGAAGGGTCTCTTCAAGAAGTCACCGTATGCCAATTTGTTTCGGTGAAATTAACCCTGAATTTCCCTTTCAGCACTAGGATGAAATAAGGAAGGAACCTAGAAAAAAAGAATCTCTTAAAATGCCATAGTAACTACAGAGGAATCCGGGTTACTTTTAGTAACAAAAATCGCTTACGGTGACTTCTTACCCGGGTTAAATGTAAAATAATTTTATCGTGGGCAAATCCACAGCTTCTCTCAAAGGTCACGCAGAGTTCGATTAGCGAGCAACTTACTCGTAAACTCATTGTTTTATAAATAAATAATCACTTCTTGATATATTCTACAACATGAACAAATATTCATATATTTTCATTATGAACTTGCAGCAGATATAACAATAAGATATTTTACCAAACTGTTAACGAATTAGAGAATGTTAAAACATTTTATATCAGGTTAGTGCAGTACATTTAATAATTTAGGTGGTTATTTATGGCAAGACGCTAAAATATCTACAATAAAAACATTACTTTAATCAAATTTTTACTGCACGATTTTGGTTTATTTAATCCATGCGTGAAAAAACCTGACGAAAACTGGGAAACTCTAAAATTTTGTAGCTTGATTATGATAACTTTTCGCGAAGCAGAAAGAAGTACGAAAGCAAAAAACAACTTGAGAGCTTTTTTGTTAAAGACAAGAGCATTTAATCAGTGATCTGTAACTGGTTTATCGGGTTCCCGACTGGTAAATACGACTGGTAAATACGACTGGTACATAAGTGGTAAAAATGTTATTTTGGCAGCAAGTCACAATCATATTTTTAAATTACCTTATCATTGATATTATAAGCCCAGTTCTGACACAAATAAGACCGAGAAATATTGACAAATAGTTTATGGCCCAAATTGCAATGACTTTCGTTCGATTAACGCTTGCCTGTAAACAGTGATGGCCTTACAAGGGGAATTTCCTAGTGCGTCAAGTTTTTTTGTCCCAAAATAAAGTGATCACAAGGTCTTCACTATCAATTAATACCCAAAACCTTTATTTTTGTCCCAAATTGATGATGTTTTTTTTAAAAAATGTCTTTTCTATTGCTGTCCAAAGCCTTTATTTTTGTCCTAAAATGATAGTAATTTCTTAAAAGGCCTAACTATTAATCGAGCACATTCCTACTTTTGTCCTAAAGACAAGGTGCAGACTGAGGGGTCGCCTTCAGGTTGCTACTAGAAAGACATAGAGCAATGTTTTGCTTAGGGGGCACTTTTTGACGTTTTTAGGGGGACCCGGTGCGGCTGCTCCTTTCGTACTAAAGCCATCACTGCCTGTAAAGAAAGTGATTTTATTTCAACAATTGTACATTTCAATTTTCCTCAAGTAAAATTTCTGAAATACGATCATAAACTGTTTCTGTACCATAGAGAACAAACTTTCTGACAGTAAATTTTCTCAACAAAACTAAACTTGATTAATTTTTAATAAAGCTGAAGTGTCTTCTTGTACAAAGTTGCATGTAGTTAATACTGAACAAACTAGTAGCCTCATTTGGACGAAGAACTTGTAGACTTGAGAAAACGCTTCACTGCTTTAAAAATTGAAAACTTGCTTCTGAACTAGTCGACGCATTCGCATTAAATGCCTGAACGTTATCGCGAACATCTTTAAATGACGCAATAATCGGTGAGAAACACCGTTTCTCATGCGATGTTCATGTTAACCTAGCAGGCCTCGCGTCACCCGGAAAAGGAAAAAAAAGCACGCCGTCTTCATGCACTCACTGTTTACTGTTGATAGTGGTGATCACGCGCCCAGTGCGTGATCACTACAATCATATTGGTCGCAGCAGACGTTAAGCACTTACAAGTTACAGAAGTCGCGACCAAAGTCGCTATTTGGTTGGAATTTGGTTCTCGATCGCGGAATTTATTTACAAATAAAGCTGGCGCGTCAACTCATAGAAGAAGCGCTTTAAATTTCGTGGTGTCGTGGTTTGTTGATATATTAGTCCCGCTCATACCACGACATTCAGCGTACGCAACCCAATTATAATCAAAATCTTTACTCCGAACGTTCTCGTGCACGCTCGACAAAGCAGCAAGGCCGATTTTAAAGAATTAAAGCTTTACGCTTGTACATCTTTACTACAGCGTATTTTATTCGGCATCCAACGGAGCGCAGAACATTTTCCGCAATTATGATTTTTAAATTTCACAAACTTGTTAGCTTTTTTTTAATTGTTTGATTGAATTACGCGGGAGGTAATTTATTATCCGTGAGCCTGGCAGCCATTAATTTAGACTCGAAAACAAGAAAAATCGAAAAAAATAAGATTCTAAACTAGAAAGAGAGGTTGTTAAACAGAATAAATTTATGCAGTTTGTCGAAATCTAAATCTAAAGCAGAGTTTTTCAAACTTTTTTACTTATAGAATTCTAATTTTACGATTTAAGATCACTTAACTTCTTTTAAATTCTTATACATCTCTCAAAAATTTCCGTATCGAGTAGCCTAGATCTGTCAGAGCCAACATTTTAAGTATTATTTGAAAAGTATTTTCAAACTTAAGACTGTTGTCATAGTTTTAGAGAATAATTTAGGCATTTATCTGTAGGGTTTTTGTAAAAAACATGAAATTTGTGATAACTTATTTTTAAAATATTTAAAAAAAACTTTTTTTACAAAGCTCAAAAAAATATTTATATAGATAAAATTTAATAAAATTTTGTAGAATGTTTTTTCAATCTACATGTAGTGCACTTATCTCGCTTCGTTTCTTTGAACTACCGTAACTTGAAATAGCCAGTACACACGGGTCTCACGGATTCGTATTTGTATCACAAACATTCAACGCATTCGGTGCACATGGGTCTCACAAATTCAAACGTCTAACATAGGGATAATCAACTATATTTACGAAGATCCAGTTTAAAATTTTCTGAGAGCCGGTCACTCCTGTAAAACTTATCACAATCAATAGTGTAACCAAGGTGGGTAAAAAACTTCAGGATTAAAGAAGAAATACGAATAATTTTCTGTGTGCTTTTATCAGCATATAATTATGTATCATTTTGAAAAGGTCCAGAATCAACCACCAAAAGGTCCCAGTTCGGACCGTGGTCCGCCAATTGAGTATCCCTGGTCTAACACATCCTCATCTCATGAAGGGTGGCTTCAGTTTTTAAAACTAAAAGCCAAATACTACAGTATAACAGAATTTCAAGAGTGTTCTGACACATTTACACAGAAAATGAGAACATATTGGACCAAGACTTTTTTCATTGCGAAGATCAAGTCTAATATCTGCCCATTAGACTTGATCTTCGCAACGAAAAAAGTTAGGGTTAGGTGATAATTACTGAGCCCCATCACTCAGTAATTATAACCCAATCCCGATAAGAGATTACTAACCTTAACCCTAATCCGGGCAGATATTACACCTGATCGTTAACCCGGGCAGATATTATACCTGATCGTTAACCCGGGCAGATATTAGACTTGATCTAACATATTTACTTTTACGTATGCGCGCCGGGCCAAAGAGACCGAGGAGCACCAATTAAGAATTTTAAAAAATTTCTGAGCCAAAGTTTGTCAAGAATATACAGTAAATCACTTTCGATCCTGCACATTGCTATCAAAGAATCGAAGTTACGTATTATCAAAAGAGAACAAAACGTATGAAATAAAAGTAAATTATTATACGTAAAGATTAGGACAACTCATTATGACACATTTGCAATACCTTCATGCTTATTATTCAGCGGAGCGTTTCGCGTAGGATAGCTCAGTGTGATAAAAATCTGACTTGCCGGGCAGAAGGATGCGAGTTCTTGCTTAGTCTATCTGAGTGACATCTGCTTTGCCCTTCGGAAAAGCACTTCACGACGAATTTCATGATGGGCTCACGCTGCTTACCTACAATTGTGACTCTGCTTAAAACAGAAAGCAGTCTATAGACCAGTGCGGCCGTAAAGCGACGACGTGCCAAACGCTTGGAAAAAGTTCACGAAACATAATTTCAGAAACGCTGCTCTAAATAAATGTAAAATACAAGTGATTTCGTGGTAGTTAGGACAAACTAGTGTTTTTCAAGCTTTTTTTATTCAAACATAAAATTTTATTTAATGACGCAAGGTCTGCGATGAAACATTATTATAATCACATTCAATGACTGATAAAAAGAATATGCTTGCATTAATACTTCCACAACGGGGTCCGTTCAAAATCCCGAATGATAAAATCCCGAACGCTCATAATTCCAAATGACGAAATTTCGAAAGGCAAAGATCGGAATGTTCTCAGAAAAATTTTAGAAAAAAAAGTATAAAGATATTTTTATTAAGATGTTTATTTGCATATACGAAGTGCTGAGTGGTTAGATAAGCTGACTAAAGGCCCGTTTCCACTACGAGCGTGGAAAAAAGCATTCTTTGTTTGTTTTATTGCTTTTTTTTGCGCTCGCTTCAATTTTAACCGCTCGCTTCAATCGAAGATCAATAATAGAGAGAAAGAATGCTCTTTTCCACGCTCGTAGTGGAAACGGGCCTTAAAGCGTAAACACAAAGAAGGCAGGAGCAAAACTAAATAAAAACATTATACTAAAGTGTTTATTACTTTTTCTAATTTAAATAAATCTATCCTATTGGGTCAATGAGGCCCAAGTGCAAAAATATTTTGAGATCTTTATATTTATGTAAATATCAATCTTATAATGCATTTATTTGTCACTTAAAATTATAAATCTCGATTCGAGATATAAACGTTCGGGATTTCGACATTCGGGATTGTGACCTAGGCCCTTTTACAACTGCGTTACTAGAAATAAAGGGAAACAAAAAGACAAACAAAACAACAGACAACATAAAAATATTTCTTTGGACTATCAGCAGACAAGTTGTTGGTCTGTCTGATACAAATAGAAAAATTAGTTTACATGTAGACAAACACAACTCTAGGTTAATGACCTTACAAACTAACAAAAAGTCATTCTTTCACGTACATTGACAATGTTATATAGAATACATCCCGAACCATAAACAGCTAAGCAGATTATGATGTAACAAGGCATAAAGCACTGACAGTTAGTGGAAGCATTAGTTTTCAATTCATTTCCAGCTACTGTATTATATTAAATTACACAATCAACCACGTTCTAAATCTAACCTGTTGAACAATATGGGTCTATGACAGTAAAATCTAGCAAAGAAATGATTAAAAATTCCAAAGGATGGCTAAAAAGTCCTTGTCTAAAAAGTCGAAAACAATTCTGTTAAAATAAGACGAAAAGAATACTGGCGAAATATAAAGATTTTTTAGATAAAAACAAAACTCCTTCTCAGAAAAAAATCTTCAAAATGAGAACTAATCTTAAAAATAAACATGGCATGACATCACTGTATAAAGGCTATATTAGCAAACTCGAGTTATTTAAAAAAAAAACTTAAAGAATTCTTTAATGGATCTTGTCAATACATTGCTTCTACAGTATAAATAAATCTATTTGTGCTGGCGTAATCAGGTGAATAAGCTTTAGGCATTGTCGTCGTCATCGCTTTAGCTTTAGGCACATTTAATTCACAACCTACATATATCAAACAATAAAAATTTAAAATCTATATTTTCTGGAAAAATGTGAAACGAACTGGTGAAAATATTTTTTTTAAATTCCACAAGGGATATACAAATTGTGGGTCAATTTTTTTCAAAGCTTTGACCAACGAACCGTATGAGATTGTATAGCGCATTTATTCAGTTTTTTTTTTTAATCCAGTGTTAGCAAATAACGTCACAATTAATTGTTTTGCGGTCGAATTAATCACTTAAACAAGCGGAACCTGGTCCGCAAGCCTTAGTTTGTTCTATGTTGAGTTAGACAATCTTTTTTACTCGCAATTTGAATGACTAAAAACGCTCCCTATATTTTTGAACGTATTGGTAATCGTGATAATGCTGTGCAGACTTTACGTAAACGATTTTGACTACCGGCTGGTACAATTCTTATAATAATCAATATCATAAGTTCTAAGTTAGATTGCCGCCCGGTCAAATCTAGTACAGTAGAATATTGCTAAATAATCGTAGCCACCCTTAGGAGGCTGTCCTGCAAAGTATGCTTCTTAAATTTTTTTCTGCATTCTTCCCTTCTAGAACCAAGGCACAGTTATTTTTCCCTAAATTTAAGTTGGACAAAAATTCTTCGTGAAAACCCCCTTTTTGTCTTCAACCATACTTTCAGGAAGTCCATCGGCAAAATTTACGTTGAAATTACAGTGGAGACAAAAAAAGTTGTCATTTTCGTAAAACTGATTTAATCAACTGTTATAATTCAAACGCGAAAAATTACAATTCTAAATTCCCCCAGCTATTCCATCCTGCTTGTACTCTCTTCTTTACCTCCCTCTCACAACTACCACTTTCTTGCACCGTTGATCCCAAATACTTAAATTCCTTTACTCTTGGCATTTTTGTACCCTCCATCTTCACTATTTCGTCGTCATTTCCGCCATTTATGCACAGATATTCGGTCTTTGACCCACTTACTTTCATCCCTCTTCTTTCCAATGCATACCTCCAAGATTCTAATCTCCGTTTCACTTCTTTCCTGGTCTCTTCACAAATCACAATATCATCAGCATCCCTTTTTTTCTTCCATCAGCTCCATTGTAAAATAGTTTGCATCCACCTCCAATGTGTCTTGCTTTACTCCCTTTCGACTTTGTTTCCTGTAGACACAATATGTCTACATTCCTTCGCTCCATCATATCTGCCAGCTCTCTTCCCCTTCCAGTCATCGTTCCAATATTTAAAGTGCCCACCCTTATGAGTGAGCGTCTTCCTTTCCACGCTTCTCGCTGCTTCTTCACTCGCCTTCCTCCTCTCTTTCTGCTCTTATTTTCTCTATGTTTAGCAGTAGCATAATTTCCACAGGTGCCCTGCTGTGCGACACCTGAGGCGGTTGTTAGTAACCCGGGCCGCGACCGATCCGGTATGGATTGATAATGATTACGCATTTGTCTGTTTTGGCAAAAAAGTTTTACGCCGGATGCCTTTCCTGCCGCAACCCTTCCCATTTATCCGGACTTGGGACCGGTATCAAGAGACACAGAAATGTGCCTCCAATGGCTGGGTTGTCACAGTCATATGTGCTCTTAAAATCAAAGCTAATAGTGTTTTATATTGGGAAAAATAACTGCTGAATATTGCATTGAAATGCAATTATTGATTGGTTAATCCACCAATTAAAATTAATTGATTGATAGAAAAACAATTAATTCGTGAAGTTCCAATTAATTTTATACAACCCCTGCTCCTGGCAGAGAATGCTAGAATTGGACTTCACAGATTATGAAAAGATTAGCAAAAACAGAACCAAAAATTTTAAGATTTCATTTTTTTTTATTTTGTGCAGTATAAAACTTGCCAGTGCTGCCGAGACCTGTACTTTTCAAGCTGTGTTGGTGGAACCTTCAAGTTGCGCGTGCTTTGTCAACGTGCACCCGGCACTGTGAACAAGCGCATTGCAAGTTTACTTGATATTTATTATTTTAAAGGGGGCGGATTTATATGTCACTCAATATTATGATTTGCAAAAGGCAAGGTTTTTCAATTGATTTAGTGTTTTAGGCGCAGCATGACAGCGTTTCCGTTGCTTTTATTACGTCATTATGCCCAGCTCTTTGGCTTTTCTTCGAAAAGAAAATTTCTTGTTTCGCTATTAAAAAAGTTTGAAACCCGTCTTTTGTTCTATACCAGTGCTTCTCAAGCAAAAAAAATCAAAAGATTTTTCTTGATAGTATGTTGAAAAGGAACGAAGGATTAATAGTAGTTACCCTCACAACTTGCCTCTTTACGGTTGCACCCAAATGACGCGCATGCTACTGCTCTAACATTGGGGACGTGTTAGTATTTTCTTTTAATATAAATTCTATTTGAAGTAAAAAAACGAGGAATAGCAAACTCATTCCGCTACCATGATTAAAGCAACATGTTGCGAGGTTGACTTATAAGGTCTGGTGGGTTAAAAGCAGCAGTTTTTGAATGATTTTTTTTCTTAACAAACTTATTAACTCGCAGTTTTTACTCAAGATAATTAAAAGAAACTGAACGATAGCTTAATAATGCAGGCAAGAACCTTTGTCACAGTAAGCCTATTATATTTTCGGAACGAGCAAAACAACAACGAATTTTTTCTATTGGTAGATAAATAACTCGTGATAAAGCTATTTGCAAAGGAGTACGATAAACATACCAAGTTTACCTTACAAACAGGTTGAAACTGAAGGAAAATGTTAAAATATTAAAAATACGGTAAACACATTTAACTAATAAAAATAGAACGAGAAGTCGAACGTTTTAGTTAGTACAAAACTTCAGCTTAAAAAGCGAAGAAATTTAAATAAATCAGTAATGATTAAAATATTTGTTGAGTTTTTGACATATTTTTTCAAAATTGAAAGTCCACTTAGTCATTTTTTTCCAAAGAATTGCAAAACTGCAAAATTTTTGATTACATTTCCTGGAAAAATTTACAATTTAAAAATTGTCAACCACAATTAAATGACAGTTAATGCGTATTAAAGCTCGCTTTCATTAGGAGCGTGGAATAAAGTATTCTTTGCTACGTATATTGATTTTTTGCTTCACTTAGCGCTTAAGTGGGAAAAGAAGTAAAAAATTAACAAAACAAACAAAAAATGCTCCATTCCACGATCAAAGTGGAAATGGGCCTTTATAATACTAACATTTGCGAGCTTCAGCATTTTTGTCATACTACGTAAATCAAAATGCATCATTATGTCAAACAGAAATGGTTCTAGAATTCCTTTTCTGATTTTTCCTCAATTTTTAAGGGCTGGGTCTCTCTGATGTAATGATACGAGACGACTTAAGACGAGAATATTGTAAAAACGTGATGCATAAGAATAGTTTTGTATAATTAATTTGAAAAACTCAAATCATTGAAATAAAGTGGCTTGTGTGATCTTTTCGGGCACTGAATGATGATGGTTTATTCAAAGCTTAGCCCTGGCCTTTTCTATATCCTCAGTGCTGATGTTGTCTTAGAACTACCATGCGAAGTCCAACTTTTTTAGAGATGCGTAAAAAACAAACAATGAGTGTGAACGATTTTTTTACACACAGCTCAATTTGTGCAATTTAAAAAATTGTTTTGTAAATTTGTGCGAAGTAACATTAACCTTGCCAAAAACTTCGAATGCTCTACCAGTAACAACACCAAACCAAATATCAGCCGGATATTTTTATTTATACTGACGTTTTTAACATTTCATTTTAACATTACATTTTTAGCATTAAGCTTATTACGCCAACTGTACAAAGAAAAGTGCTGTCACAAATAGCAAATTAGAAGAAGTAAAAGCTAAAGACTCAATTTTTGATTTGAATGGTCTTTGTACTTAGTTGCCTATTTGGATAGGTTGCTTGCTTGCTTGGTTGTTTTGAGCTATATGTTACGACATTGTCACCTTATGACATTATGATATTGACGACAAACTTTCGATCACGTTTTTTTCGATGAGTTGAATACAGTTTAAAGAGTGTAAAAGTAAAAATTGTTTTATTCGAAAAAAAATGTTTTGACGCATGATCAGACACTTTGCTTTTACAGTAAGGTGGCATCTTGTTCAGTAAATGCAACGTGTAAGAAGGTTTCAGAAAAAATGAAAAATTTTGTAACCTAAAGCTTTTTTTCGGTAAATAATTGACTGCAGTCTGCAATCTCAAAAAGAATTTCTATTTCAAGCCAAAAAAAATTGTCTTGAACAACTTAAGAAAAACCTCGTAGAATAGAGGTTGAACGATTTTTTAAAATATCAGTATTACCTATAATTATTTTTAAAGATTAAGAAAAAAAAACAAGAAGATCCTAAAAGATTGAAACAGCTATACCTTTAGTAGCCGGATAAACACACTAGAATTTTTCGGCAGCATATAAAAACATGGCATATCAGACTTATCTAATTTTAAAATTAATTTAGTCCACAGTTTCCCAAACTGGGGTCCGTGATGGCTGCACAAGGGGTGCGCGACGATATGACAAAATTTGTCATACATATAGACTTGGTAAACTAATCCATACCATGAAATCCGAGACGAATTCAAAGTGAATACCTTTTTTTAGAGAACACCTCTTTTTAGGGATGAATTTTTTTATTTACGAGCGTCCCGGTTTGCCCTTTCGGAAATACGGTATGCCTTTTATAACCATTTATTTTTTTAACGGATTTTGTGTTACTTAGTTTTGGGTTTGTGTTATCTTTCTTCGTTGGTTGGGCAGAAAATTGATATGACATAAGATTGGGATCCATAAAAAAAGATTCGCAAATAGGGGTCCGTGGCTCAAAAAGTTTGGAAAACAATGATTTAGTCCATTTTCTAGACCTCTGGTCTAGAGATAATAAGTCCTAAAAAAGATCTACTGTAAAATCAATAGGTCTTAATTAAGTACTTGATCATTAATCTGTGTCATACTTATGTGTGCGTACATGTTGTTTGCACAAATCAAATTTCTTTGACAACTCTTGACCTACTAGCTTACACGCTAAATTTAGTTTATTGATTTTTCACATTTTATTGGGGCAAAATTCAATAAATTGGCGGATATATTACAGTAGAAAGATTCTGTGGCAGCCAATCATCAAAGTCCATTGTTAAATTTTAATAAAAGTGACATTTCAATTAGTCTAATTCGCTAATTAAACCCGAATTTTGATCATTGATGTAAAAATGTCTATTCTATTTGAATTCGGAGGTCAATTAAATCACTTCTTTCGATTAAACAAAATATTACGAGGCTGAACGAATTCGCGTATTTCATGTTCTCTTGATTTACAAAGTTGTTTATTTACCATTTAAAATTCGGCCTGGCGTGCTATGTGAAATGGAAACTTGTGAAATTGGCGGTTTTAACTGTGTTTGAATTTGAAATTCTTGCGGTTGAAAAACAAAAATAGTTATTTTTTAGAAAGTTTTCAAAGTTCTTTTTTGTTTCGTACTTCACGCTCTAAAAATCAATTTTTATGATTTACATTTTTTGCACTTGAAACATTTCAAAAATGTACAACAACGTATTTAATAAAATTTTTTGTAGACTTTCAAAACATAATATTGCAATGTTGACAATGCTGCTATACTAGCTGTGCATATACAAATTGTACCAATGCAAAAGCGAAAAAAATTTTAATCTTTTTTTTGTTGCTCGTATACAAAGAATTTGTTTATCCAGAGTCTCAACAAACATAGCTTCTTTCAACCAGATTATGAATTGCTTGGCTCTAACTTAAAAAATTAATCTAGTATACTATTTTTTAAAAAATCTTATTTTTGATGTTTCAATTTAAAGGCTGGAGCAGTTTTATCGGTGTAAATTTATAGTGTCTAACTTTTCTTTTTATATTACAGTAGATTAAGCCATTGTCGCTCTTCATCAAATTGTGTTCTGTTTTACGTATCTAGCTGCTTTTGATGATGCATTTTAATATAGTCTAGTGTTGTATAATTTCTTGCTAAATTACAAAGTTTAGAACATCAAAAATTATACGGTTTCATAAGAAACCACCAGCCAAAAAAAGATTTAAGAAAAGTTTGTATGTGGAATTAAAAATTTTGTAAAAATTGGAATTTAAATACTGTCCAACTAAAATTTAAAATTCACAGTACCAAGTTCCAGATAATTTTTAAAAAAATTCTACACGACGATGACGACAAGAAAATTCCAACCGGAAGTTATTGCAGTGAGCAAAATTTTTAATTTTTTTATAAAGTATTAATTGAGGCTTCGACGATATTAGAACATACGTAGAATAATACATATGACAAGACAAGAAAGTGAAAAGGTTTAGACTAAAAAAAATTGAAATATGGAACGATTCAAGGCCTCATGTTCTTTGAAAGAGGAAATTACAAAAAACCAGACATTTTGCAACAAAATCCGGACATCCTTTCTTAACCTTTGCTGCAATCAAGTGACAAAAAAACGTTTAAAACTGTCCGCTAGCTGTCACAAATAATTTTAATTTTGAGGTGCATTGCTTTAAGTGACCAATCTATTTCTGATTAGAAGGGATTGAATTCAATGCTCTTATGTTTTTTATCGCTTTCATCACATATTTTCTTGTGTAAACAATAATCAATGTACAGCATCGAACTCATAAACACCATTTATTCAGAATGCTTACTTACAATATTCGTACTACAATAATAAAGAATTAATAGCAATCAAAAACACCAGTTTCGAAGTTTGAACTCATCAAATTTTTGTTGCCACAATTGTTAGATGTTTTACCATTCAAACGAAATGCTATACCTTTTCAAATCCAAAATGGTCTTTTTCAAAATTAACATGTTTTTTTTTAAAATAAAAAAGATTTTATAAAAATAAAATGTATTTTTTAAGAACAAAGTATTTTATTAAAAAATTATATTCGTTTTTTCATATGACAAAAATTTCATTTTTTCATTATATTGTTATATCTAAATCACTAAAATTTCGTTTACTTAAATCATCAAAAAATTTTATTCCAAAAAAAACATGAATGTTTGATTATTTTTTTACTTTTTAAAAAAATCTTGACAAATTTGATCAGTTACATCTGATTCATATTAACTGAATACTCCTTTTTTATACTTACTATATAGTTTATTTTTTAAAAGTTTTTATTTTGAAATAAACTATTTCGATTTTGAAAAAAACATTTTAAAATTGAAAAGCCATTTTGATTTTGAAAAAAACCATTTTGGTTTTGAAAAAAACAATTTGGACTTGAAAAGGTATAGAAGCACAATGAAAGAAAAATCTTTGAATAATTTATAATTAAAAAAATTTGCTCTTAGGATTAGTCTATAAACTGTAGTGCTACTTTAATTAAAAGTAAAATAATTAAAAGTTGATCTACATGCAAGTCCTTCTTAACCTTTCTGAGAAACACACCAAAGTTAACGCTTTGATCAAAGTAAAGCAACTGGCAAATTCTACTTAACGTCGTCGTCGTTATCGTCGTCGTTTGAAGGGTATACACTCCAGGTCAGACACAAACAGAACTGGGGCCGAGGGTTTATCCTTTTACTACCCCAGACTGCTGCACTGCCTGAATCAGATGCTGGCAGTGGTGTTATTAAGCCAGCATCGAGTTTCGTCATTCAAAACCGTCAGACCTCGTGCTCCATGTTGTGTCCGATGTATAGGGCATGCTGTTAGTACATGGTCTGCGGTTTGCTCAGAGGCGCCACACTCGCAATACGCTAAAGGAGCGAGACCCCATTTGTGCATGGACGAATGGAATCGCCCAACACCAGTCCGCAGGCGGTTGAGTTTACCCTAAGCTGTTCGGGGTAAGCCCATCGCAACAGGTCTGGCACCGGTCCGGGGCACAAAAGCACGGAGCCTGGAAACATTTTCACAGTACTCCGTTTTCCATTTGTGATTTGTCCATTCAGAAGCGCGGATGCCAAATCTGGCAAGGTTTTTCAAAAGATTCCCCGCAGCTGGCACAAACGGGCGTCTGGATCTTAGACTCACTTAACGAGTATCTGAGGACCCACTTAAAAGACCATGCAAGATATGATCGGGGTCCAGAGATCTACGGTAAGCCAAGGAGAGTATCGCTCCCATTTGGCGAAGCTCAGCTGGCTGGATGCCTGAGAGTACAGGTAGGTGGTCCGTTGGAGTGGGAAGCAGGCATCCAGTAACTATGCGCAAGGCGTCATTCAAGACACTGTCGATGAGGCGAGTGTGAGCACTGCGATACCAGACTGGCGCACAGTACTCAGCTGTTGAGTGGACTAGAGATAAGGTGGTTATGCGTAGTGTTTTAGCACCAGCACCCCATCCCGAGCCCACGAGTCGCCTCAGCAGTGTGACGCGCAAGGATAGTTTTTTGCGCAATGCCACTAAATGGTGACGAAACGTGAGCGATCTGTCCAGTTTTACCCCAAGATAAGTAGGAGTTGGACAGAATGGTAAAAGTTTACCGTTGTTATAGACCTTTAGCTCACGTTTGGCCTCTCGGTTATTTAAGTGAAAGGCTGCCGTCACCGTTTTAGTGTGACTGAGCTTCAACCTCCAAGTCTGGAGATACGCTGAAAGTGTGGACATGTCTTGGCTTAAAGTCCCCTCCAAGTCCTTCCAGTTTCCAGAAGAATGCAAAAATGTTAGATCATCAGCATAAGCAAACTTCCTGGAAACCATGGAAGGAAGATCGTACGTATAGATGTTAAATAGGAGGGGACCCAAGACCGATCCCTGAGGAACGCCGTTTTTAAGACGGCGTAGCCTGCTTTGCTTGCTGTCACCGGTGGTAAGGGTGAAACTTCGATTTCGGACAAGCTCCATAATCATTCTGACCATGTGCTTATCCGGAAGTAGTCTCAGCAGCTTGCAGGTAAGGCCACGGTGCCAGACAGTGTCATAAACAGCTGTCAGATCGATAAATACGGCACCGGCCTTCTTTTTAGCCTCAAAAGAATCCTCGATGTTCTGGGTTAGCAGAACAACTTGATCTACGGTTGACTTCCCGCGTCGGAACCCAGCCTGCTCTTTAGGGAGCAGTGGATCAATTAATGGTTCAACGCGGGCGTAGATAAGCCTCTCGAGGATCTTGTAGGGAACACAGAGCAAAGATATCGGTCGATAACTTTTTGGGTCCCCTACGGGTTTTACTGGTTTGGGGATCGCGACCACAAGCGCTCTTTTCCAGATCTTGGGAATTTTAAGTCGGCGCAAACAGGAAGAAAGGAAGTCACGTAACCAGGGCTTCAAAGCAGCTCCGGCATGGAGTATAAGCTCTGAGCAGATGGAATCAGGACCCGGAGCTTTACCTGATTTTAAATGTTGAAGGGCAGCAGTAAATTCTCTCTGTGAAAAATTGTCAGAGATATTTACTGCGTCTGGTGTTGTGGCCCTCCAAAGGTCAGACACTTCTTGATAGACAAGTCGAGATGACTTGCGGTCAACAGCCTCGTATTTCCCAATTCTAACCAGCTGAGATGCAATAGCATCGGCTGAAACGGGACAGTGACGAGGAGAGTGTTGTGACCTACCAGGAAGATTGTTTAAAATACTCCACGCTTTTCGACTAGAGTGTGAGAAGTCAATGCTCCGAACTGCTTCGGACCATCGATCCCTCCGCTTTCTGTTAAGCTTGGCAAGCAGAGCTGTAGCAGCCAAGCTCGAGTCGTCTCCCTGAGGAGACTGCAGAAAGGTTTTATAGAGGAATTCATACTCTGCATCCCAACACGGAATATAGTTATTTCAATACCCGCGTGGGATAGTCTTTTTGGCTGCTTTCTTAATGGTGTTACAGAAGTCCTGGTAAGCCGCATCCACATCAAGTGAATCAGGCGGCAACAAAGTCTTTGCGAATTTATTCTTCAAAGCAATGTAGTGACTCCATTTGGTCTTGCGCAAGTTTTATCGCTTAACAGGCATGCTTGGCACTGCCATAGCAAACCTTGTTGGTGTAATAAGCGAAGGTCGATGTTGTGACCTGGAAAACTTTTCAAGGACACGTCTATCCGGTAAGCGACTGTTTGGACCTAAACTGGCGAAAGCTAGATCTGGATTGGTGCCAGTGTTCCAGAGGCCAGACTAAAAACTAGCAGCGTCCTTGACATTATATAGGAGGGCAAGACAATTAATACTTGCCCAACCAGCCAAGCACTCACCGTCAGGACTGTTGTCGTCGTAACCCCAGTCAGCATGACGACAGTTAAAATCGCCAGCGTAAAGACAGGAATGAGGAAACACTGGGAGATCCAGGGTTCGCAATCGCGCTGGCGGTGGTTTGTAGACGCTGACTATTTTATAGTCATCAACGTCCACACACAACCACTCAATCTCCGATGTCGGTGGAGATTGGTCCAAAAGCGTGTATCTCAATCGCTCGTGGACAAACGTGGCAAGGCCATGCTTCCTGCTTAAAGAAGACCCAGCTAGTTGGTAGTTTAGAAGCACCAACTTCTCTGCATCAGTGCAGTGGTTCTCCTGTATTAGGATGACGAGTGCCTCAGACTGCATAGCGAAGTGATGAAGAACGTTATCTTGCTTGCAGTGAGGCCTTCGATGTTTAGCTAAAGAATAGTGGGTCTTCGAAACTTGTTGGCAATGTGCCCTGAAAAGGGCAGTTTTATCCTGACATTGCCCCGTCCTGAAAAGGACGTTTGCCGATTAGCAGACCCACACTGAACATCGGAGTGGGTGGATACCCTTTCGTTTTGGTAGGTTCGGTTTCGATCTGTCATTCAAACAGCAATGAACTGACTTACTCATGGCCAAGACTGCGAGAAAGCACCTACTATCTGGGCCAAATTCTACTTAAGATAAAACATAAAAAAATACAGAACCAATCAGTTACAGTTTTTTTACTTTTACAAAATGAATTTTAAATTACTTTAACTTTAACTTGCTTGATTTATCGAACTGAAAAACTATGTTCCTTCAACCACTTTTTACAAAATTTTAAAATTCGTCTTGCATAAGTTTAAGCCTACAATTTGCGACCATTACACAATGTAACAACAAACAAAAACAAAATTTTCAATGCATTATTGTTTCTTTTTAATATTAATAAATTTTATATTTAGACAGGTTTAAAAATACTCGATACGACATAAATAACAAAAACCACCAACAGTTTGCTCAACAAGCCCAAGTGCCTTTTTAATGACGTGCGTAGCATGTTTAACCCTTAATAGGTAACCTGGGTCTCCGCAGACCACATATTTTTAATTTTTTATGTTTTCTATGTTTTTATTTGAAACTCGAGCGTATTACTTCATTTACTCTTCTAGTAGATCTGAAAAGTAAAATGGAACCAAAAAATTAACTTGTGGAATAATATAGGCAACACAGACATTTTGTGGTCGCCCGTGACCCCAGGTTACCTTTAACATATATTGATTTATTGTTTTTCCATTTCAGGTATTTCAGCACCTATTTGTACTACCCAATTGTGTAGTTAGTTTAGTTTTTAGAGAAACTTTATTGAAACCGTATTTCAAATGTGTTATAGCAATTTAGTGTGTTTATTCGTAACATGTGAAAATTTTTTGAAATTTTCTGTTAACTTTAGTAAAAGAAATACTTCACTCAGTAAAGGAGAATTTATTTGGAAAATAAAGCACAATTTTGTTATATTTTTTGTTTCATTGCTATTCTTTAATACTATAAGCCAGCGTGGTCCAACTACAGGCCCGCGAAACAATTTTGTGCGGCCCGCGGAACAAGTTTGCACAATTCAAGTCTTGTCGATCATAAGTAGCGGCAATCTTCTATAACAGCGTAGTCCAACTACGGGCTCGCGGGCCGCATGCCGCATATCAATTTGCACAAGTCTTGTCGATCAGAAGCAGCAGCCGTAATTTTTTTTTGGAGAACGCTATAATTTTGCGCCAAAATAGGAATTTTGGAGATCGATTCCAAATGAAGACCTTTTTTTTTTTTTTTTTTAGAGAACACCTGATTTTGGAACGAAAATAGGAATTTTGCAGACCGATTCCAAGTGAAGACCTTTTTTTTTTTTTAGAGAACACCCTGATTTTGGAACGAAAATAGGAATTTTGCAGACCGATTCCAAGTGAAGACCTTTTTTTTTTTTTTTAGAGAACACCCTGATTTTGGAACGAAAATAGGAATTTTGCAGACCGATTCCAAGTGAAGACCTTTTTTTTTTTTTTTTAGAGAAAACCCTGATTTTGGAACGAAAATAGGAATTTTGCAGACCGATTCCAAGTGAAGACCTTTTTTTTTTTTTTTAGAGAACACCCTGATTTTGGAACGAAAATAGGAATTTTGCAGACCGATTCCAAGTGAAGACCTTTTTTTTTTTTTTTTAGAGAAAACCCTGATTTTGGAACGAAAATAGGAATTTTGCAGACCGATTCCAAGTGCCTTTTTTTTTTTTAGAGAACACCCTGATTTTGGAACGAAAATAGGAATTTTTAGCCGACTTAGGCCCGCAAACTCGAATAATTTTGAAAAGTGGCCCACAAGAGTGCAGAAGTTGGACCACCCTGCTATAAGCAATAAAGTATTGTAACTGACTAAAAAATAACATTTGTACAGTAAATGTTTTATCAGCATAAGTAACCTGGGGTCTAGCTGGATATAGCGTTGGGGGCACCATGGTTAGCTATTAAGGGTTAATTAAAATTCTTTCTGCCTACAAAAAATGATCCAAAGTTTTTTTAGACAGCGAACCTACACCAAATAATTTAAGTATTATGACAATCAAGGTTAAAGCAAGTACTCACCCTAAGTCAATTTAAGGATAGCTTTTCACTCGCGTGTTAAAGCCCGTTTCCACTACGAACGTGGAATGAAGGATTCCTTGTTTGCTTTATTGATTTTTTAATTCTTTCCGCCTTCAACACTAAGCAAAGCAAAAAAAATCAATAAAAGAAAGAAATGCACCGGCCATTTCACGCTCGTAGTGGAAACAAGCTTTACGGTATTGGCGTGCTTGAATTACCATGACTAAACCCGATAGTTAATAACTTGACCGCAACCCGAATTTAATAAAGCTAAACTCAAATTTTTCTATTTGACTACATATATATCATTTGATAAATTACATTTATACTTTTTATGATTAACAAAAAAAATTAAATTCTACCCAAAATGATTTCCATAATGCAATGGTTTATTTTTTCTAAGAATTGGTGCAAATTTGGTAGATTATGACAAAAACTAGTCGCAGTAAAATTTTTTAAAATTAACAATGCTCACTTTGTCGTTTGGTAGGGTAATCTTAGTCGTATTCTGATACATGAATTTAAATGTTGCTAAAACTTACCTGGAAAAAGATTAAAAATATTTATGGATTTTGTAGCAAAATTAAACGATTAAAATAAAATCTTTATAACTTAATCCTTTAGCATTATGCTAAACTAATTATAACAGCATTAACTTGTGAGATGAACGAATTACAATTATACTAAAAGAATTTAAGTAGTCCTTTCAAAAACTGTATAAAACTTGTAGTAAGATAAAAATAAACTAAAAGTAAATACCTTTTATGCGGATATTGAAGTAACATATTATTTTCATAATGCAGTAGCCTATTTGGATTAATTAGACTGATGGAATTACTTTTTTTCAATACAAATTTTTATGAGACTTTGATATTTACATGCTGACACTAACTACAAAAATGCATTTCAACAAATAAAAAACATAAGTATTGTGAAAAATTATGACGTAACAGAAAGAAATTGAAAACAAAAAGACTGCAGTAAAAAGGCAATAGGTAAACAAAAAATGTTATTTGCAAACCAAAGCGAGTGAAATTAATTTTTCTTTAATGTGTAATTACTTTTTTGAAAAGTAAACGAAAATTGTCTTTTAAAGGTAACACTGGTCTGCATTAAAAAAAAAATTTTCTACTAACTGAACAATTAAAACGTATTTTGATTGTTTTCTACTAACTAAAAATTTTCTAACTAAAATTTTCTAACTAACTAAAAAAAAATTTTCTACTAACTAAACAATTAAAACATATTACAACTGAACAATTAAAACGTATTTTGCCTAATTTTTGGGCGCTGAGATCACAAATCACATTTGTTTTTGCCCATCACGTCAATTTTTTTGCAAAAATGCATTTCAATATTTTGTAGATCTAGAGTAAAATCATGTTTTTACAGTCAGTTTGCATAAAATAAGTCAAAGTAAAATCTTGAAAGAAAGCTAAATTACACAATGCGGCAAAGTCTGTTTTGTTAGTGTAAGATGTACACTTAAAACTACTTACAATTCGTTTTGAGTTGACAACTCATTATACAAAGTATATACTGTATATATTGTCAGCAATACATCATTGATAATGTATCAAAACTTTTAATAGAGCATGCAAAGTTTGTATCACCTTTAAGGAACAAGCTTTTGCTTTTTAGAGTTTGGAAAGGATTCAAAATTTTTCCCATCCCTCATGAGACACCAACAGTAATCTGCTATCATATTAATATTCAATCAATCTTGGTATCTCTTATCCATAATTTTAATGTTTTGGTGAAACCTCTCACCTTGCTAGCTAAGCTCTCCAATGGTTACAGGGCACTGCTCAAATTGAGGAATTATGTTGACACTGCAACACTAAAAACAGTATATTATGCTTTAATTTACTCTTATCTTCAATATTGTGTCTCAACGTGGGGACTGGCTTGGACTACTGCCCTGGATCCATTGGTAAGAATACACAAACGCATAATAAGAATTATTACAAATAGTCCTTTTTTGTTACATACAAATCCTCTTTTTCAAAAATTGAATTTCTTAAAAATAAAAGATATTGTTAAACTTGATGGCAAAAACAATGTTTTGCTTTAATGAAAATTCAGCAAAAAATGAGTCCCAAACTATTATAAGTATAACCCAAAAACATCATTATAAAACAAGACTGGCAGCGCAACAAAATTACTTTCAACCTAGAAAGAAAACAGAATTAGGTAAAAAAACATTTTCTTACATTGGACCTAAAATATGGCAAGAAGTACCTTTCGAATTAAAGTCACTTTCTTATAATCAATTTAAGAAGAAATTTAAACTTTTTTTAACTTGTCAATATTAAATAAGATGCCACAACAGTTTGATGAAGTCAGCTGGCACATGGAAATTTATTTAATAGCAACTAATATTGCTATTTAATCTTCATTGTTTTTCTAGATGTACTGTGTTTTTGTAAGTGTACTACTGTGTTTTTCCGATAAAAAAAAAATTTTTTTGTCCCACTATTTAGAGGGAGGCAGTTGACTAGAAGACCGTATGGTCATTTCGCTGCCTTCCTGTGCTTTCGAAAACTTTTTTTTTTTCGCATATATTGGTGTATTTTTCGTTTTGAAGCACAAAACAAATAAATAGATTGATTGATTGATTGATTAATTGATTGCTCCTCACTCAGAGCTCCCAAATTTTCTGGAAAATATTCTAAAGGACTGTGTAGAAAATGTACTTTGACACTCATGTTACAACCAAGTTTGTAAAAGTTATCAAGCAAAGTTTTAAAAATTTCTTTGTATTTTGGAGATTTAGTATTGCCCAGAAAGTTATTTACAACCTGGCTGAAAGCGATCCAAACATTTTTCTCCTCTGGGCTCATTGTTTCGATGAACTCTTTGTCTTACAAGAGCTGTCGTATCTTTGGTCCTTCAAACACACTGGATTTTATTTTTTTATAGCTTAAAAACGAAAACTTCTGGAAAATGTACTTGAAGCATTCCTACCTTTGTCTAAGCTTTTTACATATTGTTTCATTAAGCCTTGCTTAATGTGAAGTGGCGGTAATATTACTTTGTCACGAGGTACTAAACTTTCATTACAAATGTTCTTTTCTCCAACTGTAAACTCATTTCTTTTCGGCCATTGCGCACGAATTCATTGTTCATTTTTAACCCTGCTGTCCCATAAACACAAAAAGCATGGGTATTTGGTATACCCCCTTTGTTGACCCAACAGCATGCTTAAAACTTTCAAATCTCCACATAACATCCATTTATGTTCATCATATTTTATTTTCGTTGGTAACATTTTCATATTTTCGTAAGTTTCCTTAAGATGAATGGAGTGGCCAATTGGTATTGAAGCATATCTATTGCCACTGAGCAACAATACACACTTTAAGCTGGCTTTCAAACTGTCAATAAAAAGTCGCCATTCTGTTGGGTCACATATACAGGCCATTGCTTGAAGAAGACCGGCAACATTGTGACAATACACAAATGTTTCCTCCATGGAAAAATATTGTACCAAAGAATCTTTTTCTCTTTGCCTATACCAGGAATATGTTGTGTTGGGAGCAAGAAGGTTGTTGTGTTGTAACCTGGACCCAAGTAGTAGTAGTAGTAGTAGTAGTAGTAGTAGTAGTAGTAGTAGTAGTAGTAGTAGTAGTAGTAGTAGTAGTAGTAGTAGTAGTAGTAGTAGTAGCAGTAGTAGTAGTAGTAGTAGTAGTAGTAGTAGTAGTAGTAGTAGTAGTAGTAGTAGTAGTAGTAGTAGTAGTAGTAGTAGTAGTAGTAGTAGTAGTAGTAGTAGTAGTAGTAGTAGTAGTAGTAGTAGTAGTAGTAGTAGTAGTAGTAGTAGTAGTAGTAGTAGTAGTAGTAGTAGTAGTAGTAGTAGTAGTAGTAGTAGTAGTAGTAGTAGTAGTAGTAGTAGTAGTAGTAGTAGTAGTAGTAGTAGTAGTAGTAGTAGTAGTAGTAGTAGTAGTAGTAGTAGTAGTAGTAGTAGTAGTAGTAGTAGTAGTAGTAGTAGTAGTAGTAGTAGTAGTAGTAGTAGTAGTAGTAGTAGTAGTAGTAGTAGTAGTAGTAGTAGTAGTAGTAGTAGTAGTAGTAGTAGTAGTAGTAGTAGTAGTAGTAGTAGTAGTAGTAGTAGTAGTAGTAGTAGTAGTAGTAGTAGTAGTAGTAGTAGTAGTAGTAGTAGTAGTAGTAGTAGTAGTAGTAGTAGTAGTAGTACATTAAAGATAACACCTAGAAAATTTGCCTCAGATTTAGTGATTCCATTATTTTTAAACGAGAATGTAAGTGAATTTGGAGGGGGTACAGTGTTTGGCCTTTGAAAAACTATATAAAAGGTTTTTTTGATATTAGGAGTTAACTTGTTGCAGTTTAACCACATTTCAATATTTGATAGCTGCTGGTTAGCTTTAAGATATAGCTTTTTATACGATTTATGTTTTAGAAAATATATTAGTATCATCAGCATACATAATACTTTCACCTGATGTTGTACAGTTCGGGAAATCATTCACATAAATTAGGAACAAGAGGGGTAGGAGAATAGACCCTTGGGGAACACCATATTCAACTGTTTGGATATTTGAGTGGATTTTATTAATATATACTAATTGTTTTCTTTTACTTAAATAGCTATTAAACCACTGATGAGCCAGGCCTCTTATACCATAATGCCAAAGTTTATCTAAAAGTATAGTATGGTCAATTGCGTCATAAGCTTTTGATAAGTCTAGGAAAATCCCTAACACGAGTTCTTTCTTTTCAAAGGCATTTATTATACTTTCTGCTAAAACAGAGGTTGCATGACATGTGGAGTATTTTTCCTGAACTCATATTGGTGTTTGTAGAAAAAATCTAGTTTATTAAGAAATGAAATTACTCGGTTAGACATTATCTTTTCTAGGACTTTGGCCATAATTGGTAGTAGACTTATTGGTCGATAGCTGCTTACAATTGTCCGGTTTCCTTTTTTAAAAATTGGTTTTGGCAGGGTCAGGTCACGAACCAAGTCATTTAAAAAGGCTTGAGTAGTCAATATTGGGAATTCGTTATCAGCCAATGGTTCATAACAATCGTCTTCTAAAGAATTCTTTTCTGATGTACTACTTACTGGTTCATCCACTAATTCAGGCAAGGAAGTAAACAAAGGTGGAGGAAGATCAGCAGAGTGAGGTATAGGTCGGATTGCTGACGGAAGGTTTGGGTACTGGATGTTGCCTTTGCTTTTAGAGCTGAAACCAGCAACATCAGTCATACAGAAATAACAATCGTCAACATGATTGGCTTGTTCCCTCCAAACCATAGGAACTGCAAACCCAATAGTTTTTCTTTTTTGTTTTGTCCACTGCCTTAAATTTTTAACACATGTCCTGCAAACCTGGTGAGGAGCCCAATTCTTGTCTTGATCTCCTACTTTAACTTCGAAATATGCCAAATATGCTTTTTTCACATAGTCTGTAATTTTTTGCCTTTGTTTAGAAACAGTAAAATAACCGCAGATATAGCAAAAAACGTTTGGATCAAGCTTGCACTTTTTTCGTGATGACAAAATTGTAGCCATTGATATCAGAAAAGCAGTTCACAATTTAAGCAATACAGAAATACTTTTATAAAAATTTAAAACTTCTTACAACAAAATTTCTTCAAAATACTTTTAAAAATAAGCTTTATATAATATTCTAGTTATCTGTGACTAAAGATTTCATGCTGTACAAGTTATGAACCAATGTAGGCCTAATGTAACAGCTTGGGGGTTCCTCTAAAACGGAAGGGTAGGTAGTGTAACCAGGGCAGGGTTACACTGCCTGTGTTTTAATGTGTAATTTCAATGTGTAAAAATCATTGTGTTTGTTTTAACAGTTAATATATTGAAAAGATTTTGCTCTCTCTCTCTCTCTCTCTCTCTCTCTCTCTCTCTCTGTAATGACAGCTAAGAACCTCGAAGAAATTTTGAAATTGATAGGAAAATTAATTTCCAAAAGAGCTACGAGTTTGAGATAAGCTATTCCAACAAAAAGGGCTGTGACACTTCGATTTTTGGTTACAGATATTTTAAAATTTGATTAGTTATTACTCTCTATGCATTTGTTATTTTCTGCGCTAAAATAAGTAAATACTACGCATTTAAACGTTTAAAATTTATTAAAAAATTTAAAATGAAAATCACAAAGTTCTTATTCAAGTGGAATACTCTGTAGGTGATTCATTTGAAAGTCTTGCGTATTTTTTTCGAATTTCATAAGCGCTCTTTCCGAAATTATCTCGGAGGTATGCTCAGCAATTTACACATGTTTAAAAGAAGGCATCTAAGTAGACTGCAGGGTTGCGGAGTTGGAAGGTTAAGATCCGACTCTGACTCCTACAATTTTTAAAATGCTGAATCCGACTCCCTAGTAAGGGCAAAGTATTTATCTTAAATTAGATTTAACTAAGAAAAAATCATCCTTGCGAGTTAAAAAATTGCACAAAATAAGTCAGGTTTTTTAAATACATAAAAAGATATTTAATTGAAAAAATTATGTATATGAGTGTATATACATATATAACTGGAAATTGCTGGTGCTCTTCAGAAGAGTGCTCAATGACTTCAATAGTCAAAGCGATTATTCCTGATTAGCGAAACACAAATATTAAAAAAAACATTTTTATGAAATAGTCCCAACAGACTATTTCACCTGTAAGACTCATTATGGGACACAGTTAAAATAAAGTTTTACGCTTCAGATAAAAACTCGCACCTTAGAAAATTAACGCTACCAAAACTTTGGGTTTAAACGACTACTTTGCTAAAGTTAGTGAATGATTAGCAAATAATTACTTTTGTTACGAGATCTTAAAAGAAAACATGCTGTAATGTTGCGCATAGATGTATTCTTAAACTTAGTCAAGCTGCCGAAAAGATTAAAGCATAGAAAACTTTATGAATCATTAGTTAAAACACTTTCTTCTTTTTATAAAAAAATTCTTTTATATAACACTCTCTCTTAACTAATGATCTATATTAATGTTTTATACAGTATAAACACTTGTTCTTAACTAATGATCCATAAACTTTTGTCCGCTTTAATCTTTTTGGGAGCTTGGCCAAGCTTAATACATCTATGCCCAGCATTACAGCATGTTTTCTTTTAATATCTCGTGACAAAAGTAATTACACAGGCGAACAAAAAAATTTTTTTGTCAATAGGCAAAGGACGTTGAATCGTTTTGGGGTTAAATCGGGGGCACTGAGTCTGAATATGCACTTAATTTTATCTAATTGGCTCTATTTTTGGAGAAATTTTTGCTTCTACTTTTTTATAATTTTGCTTGAGCGTAGTGCATTTTCAAGCATGCGAAGCTTCTTTAATGTAATTTTACTGATTTTCCATTTAAAGTTTAGTGTCCATTTACTCCATACAACCTATATGTATATCGATTTGTATAAAAACAAGTCATAATGTTGATGATTCATGAAAGTTTGATGCGGTTCAGAGCATTACTATCAGCTAATAACCATAAAATTTACGACTTCTATCAAAAGTTTCTCTTTATTACGTTTATATTCCTTCTTAGAGAAGAGTTATCAGTTTTAATTTATTTTTTCTGCCAGGTGCGTTAAAACAACCATGATAAGGCCTAAAAGCAGCATAATGCGGAAAGCATGTATCATTCAGCTAACTAAAGTGCTAGATTTTGTAGATTTAAGGACATAATGAACGATGAATTGCTGTTTTTTGGCAAAAATTTTAATGGGTACTAAATATTTATTTGCAGGTAAATTTAGTTACATTGTCTTGAATAAAGCTGTATATGAGAAAGTAGTAGAGATGAGCACTAAGCGAAGGCAATGCCGAAACAATCCAGAACTTTTTGCTACATTTGTGGTGAATATAAGATGGCAAAGTACCGATTCAATTCGAGAGATTTTACCAAGAGAGCTTATGAAGCCTACTTTGGCATGAAGTTAGGAGACCAAGACAAGTCTTGGGTACCCCACAAGGTGTGCCTTTAATATAAATGGCACAAAGTGCTCCAAAATTTTCAAGCACTTGGTGCAAGGGTGAGCGTCAAACTTCACCATCAATTTAGCCATCTAGACTAGTTCCCAGAGAATTTTGGTGATGCTAGCGATGAACAAGGGCAGAGGTTACATCAAAACTGTCTTCATGTAAACCATCAAGAC
This sequence comes from Diplosoma virens, assembly GCA_963680785.1. Lineage (NCBI taxonomy): Eukaryota > Metazoa > Chordata > Ascidiacea > Aplousobranchia > Didemnidae > Diplosoma > Diplosoma virens. The sequence continues at coordinate 29,048,220 of OY796896.1, read as the reverse complement.
TGACCATCAAGACTTCGTGTCAACTCTTAGACCAAACTCTGGATGAGTATATTCAGATTTTAAAAAGACTAAGAAAAGACTGCAACTTCACTTCTGTAAATTCTGAACAACATCAACAAGTAGGAATACGGGTTGCGTTTGTGGCAGGATTGATGTCTAATCACATTCGCCAAAGGTTGTTGGAAAGCGAAAACATGAATTTGCAGCATATTCTAGATAAAGCAAGATCATTAGATACGGCTCAAAAACATTCTGAAGAACTTTCTATTGCCCAAGCAGGTTTTAAACCTGACGACAATGCAGCTGTAATTCATCGTCCTCCTGTCGAAACGATTGACAAAGGAAATCTTGCTTCTAATGAGAAAAATCTAAACTCAGAATTAAATGCAAACAAAGTTAAAAAGCGCTATTTTTGCGGGAAGAAGCGCCATCCCCGTAAAGATTGCCTGCGATAAATTCTGTTTGCTATAAATGTAGAAAAATAGGTCATTTTGCCCGTGTCTGTCGCTCTCAATCAAATTTTTCATCGCAGCCTTCAACAACACAGTGCAATTTAACAGAAAAATTAAATAACTCTTCATTCATTCATTCATTCAGTGTTTTTATTCTCGATCATTATTAAACAGTTTAACACAAAAATTATAAACATTAAAAAGATCAAGAAAAGGAAGAAGCAGCACAACGTCAGACGTTAAAACATGCATATGATAAACATAAAGTAAAAGTACAAGACAGTATAAAGCATGGCCGCAACACCTTAATCATATAAAGATATAAGAAATGAAAAAAGAAAAAAAAACAAAATAAATAAATAAATACGTAACAATAATATTATCAAACAAACTGAACAATTAAATAACCAGTGCATGACTAAGCTGCGTAATGATGATGGGTGGCACAGCTAGCCAAGATGGTAATTTAGCTCAACTGAGCAAGATAGCGGAAACAAAACCAATTTTGCGATACAACTTAATGGCCAACCTGTCAACGCCTTGCCAGATAGGGGTGCTATCAATAGTCATATCAGTAAAAAAATTGTCAAAAGATTGGAGCTTCCTATAACTAACTTTTACGTGCATTAATCTTGCTGTCAAAGAATGCTCTTCCATAACAATTGAACTTTGCAAAGCTACGGTTGAGTTGCAACAACAAAAATATAAGAACTTTTCATTTATCGTACTAAAAGACTTATTGACCAATTTGGTTGGGACATAGTCGTGGGGCAAATGGGATCACTGTCCCAACTTACCCCATTACCCTTATAACTTAACTTTTAAGTGGTAAGCATTTGTAATGTCGGCTGCGTAATAAAAAAGATATTCAATAACCTTGAGCTATTTACATGTAAATTTATGTGATAATATAACCTTTCAATCTAGCTAATCAAAAAGTTCACGTGTTCAAATCTTATTAAAAGCAAGAAATGTAACCTACCGGTAAAAAACTATTAATTATGATGTTATCTACAAGTAGAACCAAAACAAATAATAAAAATAATGCTTATTTTAAATTGCTTATATCGTCTTTTCTAGGTGGAAGAGTGATAACCTATGCCTCGAAAATATACAAGGAAGACCAACAGAGGACATATTTCAATAGATGTCCTGAAAAGGGCAGCAGGTGCCTTACGGCAAAGTGGTAAGCTGCGGCAGTCTGCTCGAGAGTTTAACGTGAGTAAAACCACACTGAAGCGCTTTGTCGATCAGATGTCAATTGATGAGGATACAGAAAAAAAGTCAGGCTACAAGCGTGTGGGTGACAGGCATCGCATTTTTTCTACAAAAATGGAAGAAGACCTTGCAAACCATATCAAATTATTAAGTAACATGTTTTATGGACTCTCAACAAACAAATGTCGCCGATTAGCTTGTGAATTCGCAATGCAAAATAATATCACGATACCGGACAATTGGGGAAAAAAGAGAATAGCAGGAATTGACTGGTTCTTATCATTTAAGTTTAAATATGAACTATATGTGCGAAAGCCTGAAGCAACATCTCTCGCACATGCAACAGCGTTCAATCGCCACGCTGTTGGCAAATTTTTTGATCAAATAGGCGATTTCTATGATCACTACAAATTTGAAATGCACGATATTTACAACTTAGACGAAACGGGTTGCACAACTTCGCAACAACAGGGGGGGGCGTGGTTGCACCTACAGGAAAAAAGCGCATTGGGTTAGTGACTAGTGCTAAACGTGGAGAACTGGTCACTGTCTTATACGCAATGGGATCATCTGGAATTGTAGTGCCACCAATGTTTGTCTTTCCCAGGGTTAATTTTCGGAATAATTTTATTGTTGGTGAGCCATTAGGATGTATAGGAGGTGCTAACAAGTCGGGGTGGATGAATGAAGACTTGTATGTCAATTTCATTAAGCACTTTATTTATCATGTGTGTAGCAGCAAAGAGCGACCAGTGCTACTGATTTTGGACAACGTGGATTCATATATAAGTCCTACAGCAATTGATCTGGCACGTGAAAATGGTGTAGTTATGTTAACTATACCTCCACACATCTCGCATTACCTCCAACCGTTAGATCGAACATGTTATGGACCCTTCAAAACTGCGTTTGGTGTGGCAATGGATGGGTGGATGCCCTCTCACCCACTTAGTATTGTTACAATATATGACGTACCATCTCTAGTTGCTGAAGCTCAGCTTTATTTACCTACTATTCGGAATAATCAGAATGGCTTCCGTGTCTCGGGTATACACCTATATAACAGAAATGTCTTCACAGATGGGGATTTTGCGCCAGTCGAAGTCACTAATTGCCCAGATATGGGGATTGTCGATTGTACAAGTGACATAAATGACCAACAAGATCCTAGAATCCAAAATATATCAGATCCGGATGAATTAAGTAAACAAGAGTCTAGCAATTCAACTGGGCAAAAATTTGCAAACTTCAAACAACCAAGTACCTCAAGTACAGGTTCATATGACATTCCATTGCGTAGACTTGGAAAAGCACTTTACATAGGAATGTATGTCTCACCTTCACAGATATTGCCTATCCCAAAAGCTGCTGCAAGAAAAAATACACGAAAAGGCGGAAGAATAAGAGCGTCATCAAAGGTGCTGACAAGCACACCCGTCAGAGATGAAATTGTAATTAATAAAACAAATCGTCAAACGAAAATTAAGAAAACAAAAAAGGCAAGAAAGTCCCTATTTTTTAAAGTTAGTTCTAATAGTGAAAGTGAAGTAGAATTAGTGCTGGAAAATTATACATGCACTGAAGAGAGTGATGACGAAGTTATCGAAGGCGATTTTGTGGTTGTAAAAGTGGAAGGAAAATCTTGAGAAGTACGATATATCGCCCAAGTGGATACTATTGACGGAGATGAGTTTGAAGGTACTTTTCTTAAAAAAGTGCCTCAAATTGTAGGTCATGTGCCAGTGTTTATAATTAACAAAACTGACATCGCAACATTTCAACAAAAAGAAAAATAAAACACCACATAATTTATTTTTTTATTTTTACTTTTTGGTTTTACAACCATATTAGTGGTTACCCCACCATAAAACACCACATAATTTATTTTTTTATTTTTATTTTTTGTTTACCCCACCATATTAGTAGTTGTTGTATGGGGTTTAGAGGGGGTAAGAGATTTGATATAAAGTATTTAATTTAAAAGTTATTGCATGCAATAGAAGGGATAGAATCATTTAATTTCCAGTGGGAGGATTTAAAGGAGAAGGTGGGGGGATTTTGATTATAACACTAGAAAAATTGTTATGGTTTGAAAGAGCGTTGGCTTGATAAGAGGTTTGGGAGATATTTGGAATCAGTATCAGTATCAGTATCTTTTATTTCTGCTCCGCCACAAGAAAAACAGACAGAAATAAACAAACATATAGGACTATAGCAGAAGAAGAAAAAGGAAGAAGCAACAAAACGTTAAACGTTATAGCATGCAGACAGTAATATTTGATATAGTAGTTATAAGAATGGTGCATGGTGCATGGTGCATGGTGCATGGTGCAATGGTGCATGGAATATTTAGAATAAATAAAATAAAAATAAAAGAAAAAATAAAAAAATAAAAAAAAATAAAACTAAAACACCACATAATTACTCTATTAAAAATTCCAAAAAAGAAAACACAAACACAACACAACATTTTGATGACTAAACTACAAGTAGCACAAACACAAGGCTTACATACAGTACACAAATCCACCTTATTAACAACCAAATAGACCAAATAAAGCAAAATCAACAAATGGAAACTTAGATCCGATCCCGCCTTCCACCTTTTCCAGCATTGATGGACCTTCTCCTTTAGCCCCTATCAACGAAAATACAACCCAAACTAAATCCTTAATTCCTCCTGATATCTCGATTCAATCCTTACCTTACCAAAAATCTTCAATTGTAACTAAGTACCCTTCTTTCATATGTTTTTTTAGCAACCTTTGGAATTCTTTCACGTCTGTCCCTAATCCTACTGTGTATCTTCGAGATCTTTCTACCACTCTTAACAATGAAATATTTCAATCTCTTCCTTCCGCCCCTCTAATTACTAAAGCTGAAATCAAAATCGCAATTACTTCTCTAAATAAAAATTCTTCCCCAGGTTCAGATGAACTTACAGCCAATTTCTACTCTTCTTTTCCATCTGTAGCGAACTCATCACCGCAAACCGTCTTTTATTCATGCTTTTATTCGTTATTGCAAAGTTTTCCACAAATGTATTTTCCCACGTTGCATTCGGCTTGCTGCAGACTCGGCTTGCAGCGCCCTCCCGCTGGCTGCACAACGTTTATCTACTGCCATGACAACCGTCAGGTGGTAATTTCGCATTTCTTTATATTTTGTTTATGTACCGCCTTTCTGCTGTTTCCCCCCAGCTAATCGTTGGCTGATAGCGTCATCAAAGCCATTCGTGTAATCATTCGTAACACACAGTTCTCAGGACGTAGCCTGATCACGTGGTTTTATCGATAAATAAGGCAGACGTCACAATAATACAGACATAAAATCATTACAATTACATATACGCGCTAGACCGATTCGTCGCCTCAGATTAGATTAGAGACTCGTATCAGCGACTAGTAAAATTCGACTCGAGAATATTCTTGAAACTGATTCTATTTGAATAAGGTTAATATTTGTATTTGCTGGAACGTTTATATGAAGTTGTGCCCCTTTTTAATAAAAAGGTGTCAATATTTGTGTGCCAATAATCGCTCACGCTACACATCCTTAATACCTTTACACTGTCAAACCTACAACAATTCCTACCTTCGCAATCAGCTTTCTAATTCCCAAAGACTAGCCTTAATAAAACTTATCCCAAAAAAACCAAACCCCTCTACTGTTAAAGATTGACGTCCTATTTCCCTCCTCAATACTGACTATAAAATCCTTTTGACCATAATTTCAAACAGACTAAAATTTATTCTCAACTATATCATATCCTTCGAGCAACAAAGTGGACTCCCGAAGCGCCAAATCTTCAACAATCACCTTAACATTAAATCTGCTATAGACTTTGCAGAAAACTTTCATCAACCCTCAGCCATTTCGCAAATTGATTTCTATAAAGCTTTCGATTCAGTATCCCATCAATTCCTTCTTCACACTGCTTCTCAACTTGAAATCTCTTCTTCTTTATTAAAATGGATACGAATATTTCTCTTAAATCTCACATCCAAAATAAATCTAAATGGCTATCTTTCTAATTCTATCCCCGTTAAGAGAGGCATCCGTCAAGAATGCCCTTTTAGCATGCTCCTTTTCATAATTGCGATTGAGCCCTTAACCAGAAAAATTCTTGCCTCAACTAATTTTAGAGGAATCTCTCTTGGTAAAGCCACCTTAAAAGTTAGTCATTTTATTGATGACTTGACTCTTTTTGTTACCAATCCCTCTTTCTTTTCCACACTTCTTCAGACACTGAATCAATTTTTTTCTTTTCTGGTTTTGAAATCAACCATGACAAGACCACTATTGTCCCAAATTCCCCAGATTTTCTTTCCACTTTTCAATCGAATTTTCCCCAAGAAAAAATTCTTCAATTCACTGAAATTCGTGGGATTCTTTGCTCTTTAAAAACCGAAGATTTGATGCAAAATTGGGATGTCTTTGTTCGCTCGATACCCCGTACTACCCTTTCCCTTCTTAACCCAAATGACTCCCTTTTCTCAAAATTAATTTCTATCAACCAACACTTTCTACATAAAATTCTTTTCTTATCTAGAATCATCCCTCCACACATAAACACATAAAAACCTTAAACTCTTTCCTCTTCAAATTTCTCTGAAATTTCTCCCCTTTGAACCTATCAAACGCTCCACCTTATATCTTTTCCTAAGGCTGATGGAGGAATTGCCCTGGCCTCCATTAGCCTGAAAATTTTCACAGCCTTCTTATGGCAATTGATTTTTCTTCTTCAAACTCCTAAACCACTTTACCATTTCTGGATGCACTTTGCTATTTACAACCTAGGTACAAAACTTATACCCTTCAAACCTCATTTTTATTCAAACACCCAACCCCACCAATCCAAACCAAATCCCCATTGGACAAAATCCTTAAACCTTCTGCGTAAAACCTCCATCCCTTCGGATCACCTATCCAAACTTACCTTTAAATCTCTTTATTTACTCCTCCTTAAACCTGACCCAAATCCTCTCCCGAGAACAATCGACATACCCCAAACAAAACGGAAAAAATCAAGCCAATTCCTATACGTGGCTTCGATTAACTTTCTTTAAACTTCGACCTTCTCTCTTTTCTAATTTCGAAAAAAAAATAGCCTTTAGAAAAGCCTACAAAGGCTACGCCTGGGGCTGTTTCTTTCAAAAGCATAAATTTACCTCTCAAAACCCAAATGATTTTCTCTGTAAAATATGTTTTTCTTCCCTCGATGATCTTCTGCATTTATTCTTTGACTGCCCTCCTACCAAATATCTAGTTTATTCTTTAGAATCTTTCCTTTCTAAAATCCTGAAAAAACCCACATCTCTCTCTTAAAACACACTTCTTTATAATTTTTCTAAACCAACTGGCAATCACAATTTAATACTATCCAAAATGGCTTCCTTAATCCGACTTTCGTTCTTCGAGTTGCGCAATAAAATCCTCTCATTTAACCTATCTATCACTTCTTCCCTACTCTACGAAGAATTATATAAAATCAAAACTATTAATAAATTTAAATCCTTTTAGAAAAAAGCCTATCCTGATCTTTCAAAATAAAATAAATAAATAACCGATTACATATGTTTTTTGCAATGTAATGTGTCCATATTTTATCTAGAATATGTTATATGTGTCTTTATTAAGTATTTTAAAATCCAATAATTTCATCCAATCTGTATATATTATGTACCATGTATAATAAATTGTATCTTGTGTATTTTGTAACAAAAAACAATTAAAAAAAAAGATATAAAAATCTTACCTATTTCAGTGCAAGCTCCTAGGCGCCTTTTCATTCTGCTACCTAAAAACAGCAAGCTGCTCATATACTACCATTTACTTTTTCTAATCTGAAATAAAGGAAACTGACGTATTGTTTTTGCAACGTTTCATATCGCATATTGTTAAATAAAAGTTTATTTTTATGTCACGCGATGTTTTGTATACAGTCGAACATAAATTACCTTTTCTTGATTTCGTTGAAACGGGAGCGGACTGCGTCATCGGTCAATCGGACCATGCCCCAGGGCCCGGGACCGCAAGGGGGCCCCGCCTGGATGCCAAAAATTTATGAAGAATGTCCTAGTTATACACTTTAACACATGCAGTCTGACTCCGGGTCATTCAGCTGCACGTTATAAAGCTTCTCTACATGGAACTTTTAACCGAATTTTCAACCGGTCAAGTCTTATTCGAAGAAAAACCGATTGGAGTGAGAGTAAAAAAAAATAAAACTAGTTGCTCTAAGAGATAAAAAGAAAAAAACGCCGCGAAAATTATATTTACGGGCCCTAATTTTTTTTATTGTTTTTTTAATTTGTTAAGATGCTTGAGAAGAACTTAGTTTCTTTTCAACCAACTAGTCTCTCTCTAAAACTAACTCTGTTTCTCCGTAAAACTAACTTTTACTCCAATAGGTTTTTCTTCAAATTAGACTTGACCTTTTCAACCCGGTTAACTAAAAATTTTGCAAAGTCACGTCATGCTTAAGTGATCAAGTGAGCTTTGGAACTTTGACAGCGAGTTTTTCACTCACTTGCAATAGATGGGTTGACTCGGTCACATCCAAAGCCCGCTTAATCGTAAACCGAGTTAGAAGCTAGTGAGCTGAAATCTAAGAATTGGAAGCTTGATAGCGAAACTTAACTGCTGTAGGCCTACTTTCTTAGATTGTATTGTTACAATCCTTGTGCACAGTTCTTCAAACTAGGTTATAGGTTTTGTTGTTTGTCTTAATAGCCTACCGGTACGTTAGCGCAACCGACGTCCAGAGCCGATGTGCAGTAACTAGTAACCGGTGTCAGCTTGTTACATTTTTGTTACTGGTCAGAACCGGTTTTTTATATTTTTTATTATAAACAATAAATATTTTTTACATAATGTATGTGTCTCATATATATAAATTATATAAGGATATCTATCGTTCTATATCTATCTATCGTTAAACACATTTAACTATACATACATTTTTAAAAGTTTAGTGTTACCATGCTTTGTGCTTTTTGCATAAATTCTAAAATTTTAATTATATAAATTATTTATACTGTATTTAGCCAATATTTTTCTTTTTATCTTTACCAGGTAGTTCAATTCTATTTAATGATGTCTAACTACAAGCATAACAGTGGTGCTAAAAGGAAAAAGAGAAAAAGGAAAAATATCCAAGATGAGGAAGCCAACAGATAAAATTGATACATTTTTTGGTAAGAAAGCTAGATCGTCTCAGCAACTCAAAGATGCAGCTGACTTTGGCTTACAAGGCAAAGCATCTATAGCCGCAAAAGCACTTTCTGAATTTGAAAGTACTCCTCATTCTGTTGAACCCCTTGATCTCTGCCAGCTCTATGAAACTGAATTCGATGCGCCACCTTGCTAAGGTTTCAAGACCTGATTCTATGACAAACAATAGGCTACACAGATTACACCTGCGAAAAATGCGTATTTTAATAAACTGCATACCAGCCATAATGCCTCTGTTTCAGATTCCACGACAATTAACCGGGCGCAATTGACCGTGAACAAGTTAACCGGGACCAACTGACCCGAATCAAAATTGACCGGCAGGTAAATTAACCGTGCCAAATTGACCGTGCATGGAATTAATATAAATTAAAAACGTTTATTCAAATAAACAAAAAGACTTCAAAAAAACACATATAGCACTACATGATTAAGGGCACTAAAATTTACATTAACTGTTATTTGACAAATAAGGAAGTTTATTGCACAAATTGTAGGTTGTGGGCGATGCCTCTGAGAAAATCTAATATGTCACGGTTTGCAAAATCTTCAACGATGGTTTTAAGTCGCGCATCCAGATCCTTATATTTTCTCCTTTTGGCAGGCGGCCCTTGGGCACAGAGTGCCTCAATCTTGTTTTTGTTTATGTTCTGCAATTTCCTCAAAGCTTCTATAAATTTCCAAATGGTTGGGTGTTGCATTGATAACATTTTGTTTATTAGATTGTGGTGACCTTCAACTTTGTTGTTGGTTCTTGCGTCGCCATTTGACACCCGAACATGAACGTTCCAGAAGTCATGTGAATATGGCGGGTCTCGTTGGCGGGAACGCAAGCGACGCCCTATGTAAGTACGCTCAAAGTAGTCCAGAAGCGGAAGCATTTCATCAGGCATGACTTCCTCTAATGTTTCAAAAGCTTCAATCAGATGCTGTATTGGAACAAATGCCAAAGCCGGTATGTGACGCAAAAGTACTGCAAATTCGGGATCATTTTGATACCTTCTTTGAAGTCCGATTTGCTGCATGTGCTTACTGACATTTTCATTTAGATGAAAAAAGCAACCACTTACTGTGAGGTCAGCATACTCAAACACCATCCGAATTGCATTTATTGCAGACATTTCAAAATCAACCAAAAAACTTGTTGGATGTGCATTTGGCATCAGTTGCCGCACTGCGCGAAATAGCCGCTCATATGTTTCTTGTGCTTTGTTCGGTAGTAAACAGTAAAACGCAGGGACAAGGTCGCCATGTCGTGAAGCGTGGATAGAGTAAACCTGTGCAAATATTGGGGGAGTAACCTTGAACGTCCCATCCGCTTGCCAATTTTCTGATAATTCTAGTATTCTTTTGCTTTCTTCGGTGCCAAAAATTAATATCCTATTTTCTTCAGCTCCCGAGTCATACTGCAAAAAAATTCTGGCCCCCTAGCATCATCTAAAAGGATATGTTTGTACGAGTCAGGTATTTCTAAATCTGCGCAGTTCTGTGGATTTACAGGTGCTACAGGAACATAAAAAGAGCTACTGTCATAAGCAATCTACTGATGAATATTTTCTAAATGCTTGTGAAAGATTCATCAAGCACAATTTGTAGAAGAAACAGCTGTTCTTAAGAACTTAACAAGTGCCTTAGCGTCGCTTTATTTTAAAGTGTGTAATTGATGTAATATTTTACATTGGTTTTCAAATTTTGCCTTACCGCAGCAAACATAGAAAAGCTGTTGCAACTGTATTTGTTAAAAGTAATCATGACAATTGTAATAATTTTTTAGAGGCTATAAAGCTTCTTGCAGAATGCAATCCACACCTGCAGGAACATTTGCAGAAGGCCATTTTGAAGGGTAAACAAAAAGATCCATCTAAAAAAGGGCGTGGCAAATTTGTAACTTTTTCAAGCAAAACAACTGTGACTGAGATAATAACTATTATTTTAGACATGGACAAAAATAAAATTTTAAAGGAGGTAAAAGATGCAGGTATGTTTTCAGTACAAATAGACTCCATCCAAAACATTTCTGCCCATGATCAGTGTGCCATTGTCCTTAGATATGTTGTTGGGGACAGAGCTAAGCAAAGACTAGTTCGCCTAGTAAGTGTGGATAACTCAAGAAGAAAATGCTTGCATACCCTGCTACGAAATTTACTTGCAGAGATAGGCCTGACACTGGAAGATGTAAGGGAAGATGAGGTAAGTTAATTCAGTGTCCAAGTTGAGCCACCCCCTATATTTCCCAAAATAAAAATAAATTCAACTTTTAAGTGTCACGTGTTTGTTGCTGGCAACGAGATTACAGTTTTGGTATTGAGATTACAGTTCTCTCTTTGTTCGGTTTTGAGAAATAAAGGTTTTAGCAAAAATCAGCACTTTTTGTAAAAATTTTTTTCAGAGAAGTTTTTGTGTTTTAGTGAAGACCTTTTAAATTTTAATCAGCTTTGAAATATATGAAAACAAGGTATAAGGCTAGCTTATTTGTAAACTGTTGCCATGAAAGTGCTTAAAAACACTATGCAGAAGAAAAAGAGTTTACGTTGGCATAATGGCTTCGGGGTAAGTTGAACCAAAGTGGGAAAAATTAAGTCACTGGCACAACTTGCCCCACTGCATTTACCAGCGTTTTTGTTAAGTTTAGGCTACGCCTACGTTTATTCAGACCTTTGTATTGACACATCAACGGGAATATGTCCAATTAATCTTGATATCTTTGCTAATGCAGAATTTGTTTGATATGTCAATACCTGCTGCTGAGGGGCTGAGAACAACAAACACCACAAACTGTGCAAAATATTACACCATTTTTAATGGTGCCTGAAGTTCTTGCACTTGTTATTGCTGATGCCGATCCACCTTTAGATGTTGAAGCTCCAGCAACTTCCAGCGGTGATGGGTCAGAGCGCCTAGTGATCCGGCCAGCATGCCGCAGTCACCCAGTTGCTCTAACAGAATAAGTAATGTCAACTACATTCCTCCATCTGCAATACTGCCTGTTCCAAAGGCACCAGCTGGAAAAACGAGATGTAGTAGAAAACCCAGAAAAACTGCTATACTCACTGACACTCCTGAAAAAGATATCATCCAAAAAAAGACATACTGAACGTCAACAAAAGCCAACGGAAAGTCTTTAAGGAAAAAAAAAGTCTTGCTCTTTAAAACAGTTGTTGTTTCTTTTTAAATATTGTAAATAAACCATTGTACTGCTGATTTGTGTTTCGTGTCATGAATAGTATTGCTTACACCTGAGTTTAATATTATGGATCATTTTACCCCATAGTTTGGCTTAATTTATCCACTCCGTGGGGTAAGTTGAGCCATTTGAGACCTTAATTGCAATCGCTCGTAATTCGATGATTTTTCAACATATGCAAATGAAACTTTCTCCATGTTGAAGAGAAATGAAAGTATTTTAACATACAATTAAAAATTTTACGCAAAAATCAAAAAGTTTTTTGCAATGTGCATTTTATCATAAAGTGGCTCAACTTACCCCATCTTCCCCTATTGGAGATTCATTTGCTGGAGCAGTTGATGGGAGTGGTGTTTACTCTCAGGCACTTATGAAAGCAGCTGGCCCAAGTCACATCCATACTTGATGCTATGCACATGTTCTGAATCTGGTGATTAGTGATGCAAGCAGTGTATGTGCTGCAGCAGTTAGTCTTTTTGGTCAGCATACTGATTTTTCTACATTTTTCAATAATTCCTACAAAAGAATGAAGGTCGGGAAAGACATATGCAAACAAAACCAGGAAATAAGAAATGCCTAAGACCAGCAGTGGATATTGGGTGAGGCGAATGAGGCAGTTGCCTCAGGCCCCCCCTCGAAAACAGCATATAAAGTTTTAGATTCGCTGCAGATGTTTGTTCAAAGGACGATTCTGAGTGAAGACCTTTTTTTTTTTTTTTTTTGGAGAACACCTTGATTTTGGGAGAAAAATAGGGAAATCAGAGATGAAATCGAAGTGAAGACCTTTTTTTTTTTTTTAGAGAACACCTTGATTTTGGGAGAAAAATATGCAAGCCCAGATCAGACCTGTTTTTTTTCTCAGACAACATCAATTTTTGAAAATTCTTGCCTCGGGCCCCAAATTGGAATATCCACCACTGCCTAAGACTAGAGCGCGTTGATCAAACTAGATGGTCAAGTAGAGATAGAGCACTTCGAAAAGTGTTTAGCAGCTGCACAGATCAGCCATCAGAACTTTATTCAGACCTTCTGATTATTCTTCAGCAAATAAGTGAAGCACTTGATTTCAACAAATCAATTCGCTATGAGGCACAGAAATTAAGTAAAAACTGGCGCAAATTTGAAACCATCTTTAATGGCTTTCACATTCATCAGAATTTTTGATATTACCAAACCAATGTCAGATTATATTATCTGCAGACATCAGGCCTGGATATCATGCAGCTTGATTGACAAAGCCACTGAAAATAATGACAAAATCTCAAGAAATTTTAGTGGCATTTTTGAAACAGCATCTACTTTGGTTGTTCATGCGAATTTGAAATTAGAAGAGTTGATCATTTCTGTCCTGAAGAGCTTCTCAATGTCAGATCTAGTCGCTCAGCACTAGAAAGTATCACAGAACAGAAGACAAATTTTGAGAATAAGACGCACAAAACTGATATGCTAATATCCAGGCTTGTCCATGGGAATGGGATTCCCATGGGATTCCCATGGGAATCATCCCATGGGATGGGATGGGATGGGACAGCACACATTTGTATTTCCCATGGGAGAGTAGCCATGTCATAGCAACTTGATTACGTCAGGGTTTTATACTTTTTTACCTTTTAAATGTTTTTTACTCTCCTTTTTTCTTCATATACTTGTATCTATTATCTATTTTGTGGTGGGACACCGGAAAATAAATACAAATAGTCTTTTTTTATATAAGATTACGTTTTGTGCGTAACATTATATCTTTATCTGTTGTTGGCAATGTATGAAAAAGCGAAGCGGTTTTTACTTTACGTAATCTATGTATTTCAATATCTCTGTTTTAATGTAACAGTTTCAATCTGCTGCAGATGTTTGTTCAGAGTGTAAAGAACGATTCTGAGTGAAGACCTTTTTTTTTTTTTTTTTTTCAGAGAACACTTTAATTTTGGGAGAAAATAGAGAAATTAGAGAAGAAATCGAAGGGAAGACCTTTTTTTTTTAGAGAACACCCTAATTTTCGGAGAAAATATAAAAGAGAACCTATTCTTAAAATTTTGAATGCCATCACTGCATATTGTCCTATTTAGTAGACAATAAACCTAAATTTTTATAAATTTAATTATTTTTATTGAACTGTATTCCTATGGGAATCCCATGGGATGGGACAGAAAAATATGTCCCATGGACAAGCCTGCTAATACCAGCACTTCAAACAACAACAACAACAACATCCAGTAATAATTTAAGATGTCAGAATACGTTGGAACAACTTACAGCAGCTTTTTACCGTTTCATAAACACAATTTTACAACTCAAATTTTCAAAATTTTTTTTTTCTGAACAGTGAATTACGATTAGACTTTTTTTGTCTAACTACAATTTACGAATATTCTTTCACACTTTTCCTGCTTGAATACAATTAATGTTTTTCTAAGACCTTTTGTTCTTAAATGAACAATTACAAATGAATGAATGTCAAACCAAGATTGTATATAGTAAAACACAATCAGAATTTGCCACAATTTACTCGACGAACTTTTACATCACAGAAGATAACAATTACAATAGCGATTCAAAACACACTGCTACAAACAGATAAGCTTAAGAAACTTTTTAAGTCGTGAAAATTTAATAGGTCAAAATTTATAACTTGCTATCGTAAAATTCAACTGCAATTTATAAACATTCTATTACTAAAACTATACTGTACAAGGTGTGATTCGAGTCAAAAGAGCCACGAAACCACAACATTATTGATAATTTTCGAAGGTTCTCGCTAACTGCTTTTACAGTGACAGCTGCTGCGTCATAAAAAAGAACTATGACGCCAAAATAAAACGATAATTTTTTAGTAAAACTTGTCATGAATTAATATCGTGACATAACTAAATATTACGCACCGAAGAGACTAACAAATAAGCCTATGAATTAAAATTGAGTAGCCATAACTCGAACTATTAAAGCACTTGGCTTATTTTACATTAATCACTTACTTCTGCCTTGCACAAACGTTTTTTGGGTAGTTGTTTTGAAGCCATCCTTTGTACCTTTTCTATTACAAAATTCTGGCTATCGTTGTTTCATGATTATTAAATTTTGTTTTAATTGTGACGTATTTAGAATGCTCCCACAGGTTCGCGCACACGCTCTTGAACTGCCACAACGTTTAAAAATGTTTTCAGCCTCAATTAAAGCGACGTGAGAATGAAGAAAAAACACTTCTATAATTAAGTCGTGTGAAAACAAACTTCTCGCAAAAACTTTTTTTTCGAAAATTAAGTTTTGCTTATTGCAGAAGTTAAACATTTGCAGTTGAAGATTTGATGCGCTTCAAAAGAAGAAGACTTTTACAGCTGCATATCACATTACCACTGCCAATAACTTATCCTCTTGATTTGCTTGACAACGTAGCATACATTAAGCTTAAGGTAATTGTCAAGCAATTACCCAATCAGCTTAACCTGATGCTAAGATATTGCTATGCGATTTAAAGCTTTTATTTTGGTGATGCTGAAATATTGTCGGCAGCGTGGTCGAGTGGTTAAAGCCCCGTGCTCATGATCAACATGGTCTCGGTTCAAAACCCACTCGCGCCATTCTGTTGTGTCTTTGGGAAAGACATTTTACGACAATTTCCCCTGCTTGATAGTCTTGGCAAGCAGTTCTAAATTTCAGTTATTACAAGCTTGGTATTACAAGCTCTCTATTAAATTACAAGCCGACAGCAATACCTTGGCATCTCCGGAAGCAAGTCGGGGTAATTGCTTACCCTACGTATTAGCGCATCCGTCGTTTTTCTGCGAGTCAGGAGGATAAATGTAGAGATAAAATAAATAAATAAATGTTTATTGATGTAATTATGATTTAGAATTGCCTATTTAGACCACCAAGGAAAATAAAAAGGCCTTAAAGGTCTTTTCCAAGAACACGACACCATAACGATAGTAAAAGCTGTGTCGGTTGCTGTCGTTTATCACTACGACTCTTCTACGTGCTCAGATGCGTCGCCGATAAAACAGAAATTACTAAGATACTGATGAGCATTCAAAAAAATATTAAATACACTTGGTGAAATGAAAAAAATTGAAATTTATTGTTAAGATCAAAAAACACTCATAAATACAAAAGAGTACAGAAAAAATGAAATATTTTTTTAAGAGTAGAAAGAAATCACAAAAAAGTATTGTTTTTGCAACTTGATCATAAAACAAAAAAATTCTCTTGAGTATTCACGAACAAATCCAAGTTTATGACATCTTTTCATCTGGTCTTAGAGTTTGACAGTTTATTACCACCATAAAATTACAATTTGTTGTCAATCAGTCTGCGTCAATACAGCTTTGTAGATATGCGTCATGACGCAACTGCGTCAAAATATGCAGGTTTTAAAAAGGTTGAAATAAAGCCTGAACTGTTGACAACATCCAGCAGCAACTAGTGTTTCCTCTAGTTATCATTTTTAAGTGTTTTTGCGAAGTTTTAATTGTCGGCTGGAATCTGGTTACTATTTGACAAGATTGTCGGCATCGTGGCTGGGTAGATAAGAGGGCAGTATTGATAGCGGAGGCGATCGAAACAGTTATAGTTTAAAACCTGCTCTCGTCATTCTTTGTGTCCTTGGAAAAGCATTTTATGGCACTTTTCTCTGCTTGGAGGTTTTAGCAAGTAGCTCTAAATTTCAGTTATAGAACTCTAAATAAAAAGAAATTCAACCGAACAGTAATATCTTGGTATGTTCCAAAGCAAGTCGGGGTAATCGCTTTTCGGTTGCCCTGAGTTTAACGCCTCCTACGCGTAAGTTTTCTTGCTAGTAAAGAAGATAAATGAGATAATAATGATAATAAAAACAATTTTTTTTTATAGTTGAATCACAAGTATAGCTGAATAACAACAAAAATTGAATAATTAAAATTCATTTATCTTATAGACAAAAGGGGTTCGATTCATTTTAAATAATATTTTCATGTTGGTTTTACTCACAACCCTGAACAAATATTTTTGACAATTCCTGCACTAAAGGTTTCCACTAAGTGAGTGGTTCTCCAGCTTTTATGGTTCGTGGCCCCTTTCCAGAGACTCTCAATACCTGTGGCCCCCTGCTTAGAAAATCTTGTTCCAAAAGACTAGTGAAGACTAAAAAAAAGTCATCAATTTGAAAGTGTTTCTGATTTCTTCATTTTCATTCCAAAAAACTAGTGAAGACTAAAAAAAGGTTTACAGCAAAGGGTTCTGCTCGTGGCCCCTTTGGGGGCAAACGTCTTCGTTTAAAAAACCCTGTGGTAAGCTCTGTGAACCAGTTTATATATTAACTAAATCAGTTTAATTGTACACAAGTGCATTTTCACTTTGTATTTTCTCACCAAAATTGGTTGGTAATTTCTGAAATCTTTATGCCTAACCAAAATTCAAAACCTACTCCCGCCATTCTGTTGTTTCCTTGGGAAAGACATTTTACAACATTTTCCCCTGTTTCGTGGTCTTGGAAAGCAGTTCTAAATTTTAATCTTATTTCTATAAACTAAAAATACAAATAAAAAACTTCAACCGATCAGCAATATCTTGGCATCTCCGGAAGCAGGTCGGGGTATTTGCTTACCCTATGTATTAGCGCCTCCGTCACTTTCCTGTGAGTCAGCAGGATAAATATAAAAATAAAATAAAATCTTTGTTTGTTACAAAAATGCGCACACATTTGTTTGTGTGCAAATTTTGTTTTTTTCCAAACATGTGCAAACTCTAAAAAAGTAGACCTGAAAAGGACATTGCTGTAATTTAAGTCGTAAATTTGACAGTCAAAAATACAGAAAAATGACATTGAAAGAAAAACAATATCAAAATCCAGCGTGACACGCTTTTTTCAAATTTAATTTCAATTCCACTTGGATGCGCGTCACTGACGAGCGTTAACAAGAGCGAAACTCGAGTCCGGTGCTTCTCGTTTAAAATGGCTTCGTTTCTTTTAGTTATTTCTTAATAATAATAATAATAACAAAGTATTTGTATCCCGCTCTTTACTTGCATAGTCTCAGAGCGGCTGAACTTGAACAAAATAAACTACAGGAAATAACAAATAAGAGAACAGGTCAAAACTATCACCATCGGGAATTCATCATTCGTGTAAATTCACACATAAACTGTTTCCGCGGCAAGCATTACGAAACATACGAATTTGATAGTGTACCTTACATATCGATACAATTGAGCTACTCTATACAATGCATATCCCTACAGAACAAATAATAAACGTTATTAAACAAACAATTAAACACTATAGGCTACATTTCTGTATTGTACAAAATCGTTTGAAAATAAAGTGTCTTTAGGTTCTTTTTGAAAATGCATAATTGTCTACATGAACAAAGAGCCAATGGCAACGAGTTCCAAGTTATATACATCTTGCGTAAAATTGTTTTTTCAATGTGATGTTCAGTAACAAGAATGAAACAATCATCTCCTAATCTAAGGTTTTCTCGAAGCGGTGCGCACGTGTAAAATAAGTTTGACAGATATTGCGGGGTTAAATTATTCAAAATTTTATGAACTGTAAGATATAATTTATATTTTATTCGATACTCAATGGGTAATATATGACTATCAGCATAGTAGTTAATCAAATCATGATTGGTCAGTGGAATATATAAATCTAATACACGCATTTAACACTTTTTCTAGTTTTCGTAGTAAATAATGTGAAATGCAGGCATAGAGACAGTTACAGTAATCTATTCGTGAAATAATAAAAGATTTAATTAGCATGATTTTGTGTTTTTGGGACAAAAATACACGTAAATTGCGCAATTTCAAGAGTTTAAAAAAACAAACTTTACAAGTTTCAGTTATCATATGTTCAAGTGACAAGGTCTGCTCAAGATACACACCTAATAGCTCGGCACTTGTCATCAGACTACAATCGATTTGCAAATCAATATTAATATTTTCAATGTCAACTTGATATAACTTTAACAGCCTTTTCTTTTCACAAACGAGTAGTTGAGTCTTATCTAAGTTCAGTTTTAAAAAATTTTGGGACATCCATGTTTCAATGTTGCGCAAACATTTTTGTAAAGTCCCTAAAACAGTGTTAAACTCTGACAAGGGATTAAAGCCTAAGTATAGGCTTGTATCATCAGCATAAAAATGCATTTTTAAATTAAATTCTTTACATACATCAGACAGTTCGTTTGTGTATAAAGATGAACAACAAAGGTCCTAGAACTGATCCTTGTGGAACAGCGAATGTATAAATTTTATTGCTACTATAGCAACCATTTATTACAATTTACAACTGATGATGATCGGTTACTTAAATATGAAGAAAGCCACTGTAACGCATTGCCTGTTATTCCAAAGTTGTTTTTTTACTTGTACAAAAGACAGTTATGATCAACTGTATTAAATGCTGTCGATAAATCAAGTATTAGTACAGCAGTAAGATTATCATTTTGAATAAATTGTTGAATATTGTTCACAACTTCTAAAAGTTCTGTTTCACAGGAGTGATATTGTTTATATCCTGATTGATTTGGACTAAGTAAGTCATTTTTTTGAACATGTTTACTGATTTGATTAAAAGCTGCCTTCTCTAATACTTTTGAAATAAATGTCATATTACTAATAGGACGGTAGTTTTTTAAATTTTCAGCATCTAAATCTGTTCTTTAATCATTGGCGTTATTGTTGCTTGCTTTAGTTGACAAGGAGCATGAAATTCTTTAAAAGATTTATTGATAATGAATTGTATTAATGGAAAGATTACTTGCGGGCACTGTCTCATTAATTTTACTGGAGCAGGATCAAGCAAACAGTTTTTGTTGTTCATAGATGAAATTATTGTTTTCAATTCTGTAGTTGAAATGAGTAGAAATTCTTCCATTTGGTCACAAACTAAGACTCTGCTTTGTTTGTCAGTTATCAGAATTTCTTGTTGTGAATTCGTGTTTAAATTAGAGCGAGTAGAAACTATTTTTTCATGAAAGTAGTCCGAGAATAATTCAACTAAGTCTTTCACACAAAAACCAGAAGATAAAATTTTTTCCTTATTATCACCTGAAAGCATTTGAATGGTGTTATACATGATTTTTAAATTTGTTTCACTATTTTGCAAGATTCCTGAATAATATGCAGTTCTGGTCTGTTTAAGAGAAAAATAATACAACAACTTTTGTTTTTTGTATTCTGCATAGTTTTGATTGTTTGAGTTCTTTTTGAATTTTCTTTCTAGTTTTCGTTTCTTTTTCTTTAATTCTCGCAGTTCATCATTAAACCAACATTGGTAAGGTCTATATTTTATTGTTCTTTTTACTAATGGAGAAATTTCATCCAAAGATGTTTCAATTCTAATTTCTTCGTATAATGCACAAAAACGTGCCGGTCGTATGTTCGGACAGATTAGAGAAAACTTAAATTACAACTCTGGTTTCGATCATGCTTGCGGTGTGCAATCCATCGATCTAGTTTACTATGTTTGGATAAAGATGGTTTTTCAACTGCCCTTTTTTAAAAGTATTCTTGTCTTTGATAAAAAAAAACTATAAATTCCGCCAGCGGCTCACTCGCTCCAACCGGCGGTTATCGGACGCACATTAGCTGTTCATCATGTTTTTTCTCCTACCTTAACCTTGTGTTGCAGGACAGAAAGAGTCAATTATGAGTCAAGATTCAAATATGCTGCAACATTTACCAGAAATTTAATTGGGTTGTTTTTTATTATATAACATGCAAGTAATATTCTACAACAGAGCCGAATATTCATTGACTAACAAATGAAAAGCTAATTTTCGCTTTATTAATTATTCATTTATAACAGCTGTTTTGGGACTAAACTTTTACAACAACTTTGCTTAATAGTAAGACCAGCAAAACAAGTTTATTAATGTAGCAGTGGCAAAAAAAATTTGTACAAAACGAAGCTGAGGCATAAGTAAAAAATAGTAACGCAGCAAACTGGTAAAAACAATCAAGGCTAATTTGATTGAAAAAAGTTTAAAAAAAAGGAAAACTTTTTTTCAGGCTGCAATGCCACAAGCGTAACACAATAGTTTTTCGTGAGTGAGTCTTAGCAGAGGCGGTGCCGGCTAAAATCTTTAAAATTCATGTGAAGATTAAAAAAAGTATTCACTTCAATTTGATTGTTGTTTTGAATATTATCTCTTTGAAAGTCGAATAAATATACTGAAAAAAATAAACTTTAATTCAAAGATTTTTAAAGGGCTGCAAAACTTCCGGAAACGTAAAAGTTTTACTGGAAAGCTGCAGCCCCAGTTACCTCCTATTTTATTCCTACGTTCAGGGCTTTTCTTGAAAATATGTTCGAAGAAACCAATTCAAAGTTAAATAAAGGAAAACTCTTTTGTGCTGCATTAATTTTGTGTAAACCTTTTTAGGCTATAACCGATTTGTTTATAAAATCCATTACGTATTCGTTTACACAGAATGATTTACTCTCCACGTGGCGCTTGACCTTGCTCCGTACAAGCCCTTCGTAAGTTCTAAGATAATATGGAACAGCTGTCTTGAGAGCATTACAGTATTTTTGAACTTATAAATCTTTATTTCAGTTTCATTCAACCGTATTCAAGTTTAATTTTGATATCTAATCAAAAGTTCAATTTTGATTTTAAAAATTAAAAAATTTTGACTTAAAAAATTGAAGTATTCCGATATTTCGTCAGTAGCTATGAATTAAGTTCTGTTTCGTTGATAAATCAAAACAAGTTTATGTGTAATTTTGTGACGTAGGTCTACTATCGCAAGCCATTGCACAATACAAACGAAATTTCTTGTTTGCAAAAACATTTGTTTAAACACAAGTTTTTTTCCTGAAGCTTGACCGAGCACTTTTGTTAATCGTAATCTTTTTTTCCTTTATCATTTTTTTTTGTTTTTTATGAACAAAATACCAAACAATGACCAAACTCAGGTGTTTAAATAATAAAAATTAGTTTTAATCAAAACTGCTAATACTGTGCATGTTTAGAAATTATTTATCAATTTTTATCAAACCGTATTTTTAATTGACAATTACAAAAAGTATTTTAATGGAGTTATCAGCTTGGTCCAGTGAGAAAAACCTCAGTTTGATGACGACGGAGATCAAGGAGATCTCATTTAAATTTTTACCTTCGTTGTCCTTTTTGTTTTTGAAAACACAATCTTGAACGACATTTTCCTTTGCAGGGCGGTACTAGCAAGCGGCTCTAAATTGCAATGCAATTATATTACCAAATAAAAATTCCAATAAAAAAGCAAACTGAACAGCAATGTCTTGGCATCGCCAAAAGCAGATAAGGGCAATCGTTTTTGAAAGTTGCCCTACAGTTAAAGTCCCTCTGTCGTTGTGTAAAGACTCAGGGGAACAAATAGATTATCAAATAATGATTATGATGATGGTTTCTTTTAACACTAGAAGTACCGTAGGGGTCGTTTTGACCCATAACATCATGTTATTTGCGTATATCTGCAAGGTTGATTCGAATAGAGACGTGAAACTTCCTGACTTTTCCTAAATTTAGTAGTTGTATATGCTAATGGCAGTTTTGGAAAAAATATGTTTTGAATTAGCTTGTAGGTGGTGATATATCTAGAAGTACCAGCAAGGGTCATTTTGACCCAAATGGTTTTCTTTGGTTTCTGTAAACCCAACCGTTTTGCAAAACAATTTTGCAATCAGGGATGGGGTGATTACATGACAAATGTAATCGATTATGATTACGATTACTCACCGATTCTGCGATTACGATTACGATTACGATTACTCAAAATTTAAAAGTAATCGATTACGATTACTTAATTATTTCATGATTACGATTACGATTACTCAAAATGATCTTGTGTTTTTTAAATAACCTATTACAACATAAATTCTGAAAAGCATTGATAGAATACAATTGTTTTTAATCAGCAAAACAGTCAGCATTTAAAATGTTTGTTACATTTTATAAACATGAGATTTTCAAATCGTTTATCTGAAAGACGACATCTATCTGGCTTAAATACTCGTCTAACATATGATGTCATAAAGGCAATTGACGCACTGGAATGTAGCTCCATGTAATCGATTACATTTAAGTTTTTTTTCAATATATTCGATTACGATTATGATTACATTTAAGTTTTATTACGATTACTGATTACGATTACCCCATGTCTGCTTGCAATCAACAGTTTTGTCTGGACAGAATTTTTGAAATGTTTCTACTGCAATGATATCTGCAACAGACTATTGTTTTTGTTTTGAAGGGAGCTTTGAGTTTTGTTGAATAGCGTTTACGAAAACAATAGAGTCTAAATAATTTGCTCTTCTTACGAAAAAATTTCTCTAATTGTTCGAGCGCTTGTGCAATGCCAGCTTCAATCCTTTTTTTCTTTTGCATCTAACGATTCACGTTGAATGCAAATGCTGCTTGCATTTCAACAAAGATTTGATGCATAAAGTTTTTCGCTGAGTGTGGTTGTAATTTTTGTGATGAGCTATACAGTATGTTTGTTTTTTCTTTGGCAGTTTGACAAAAGGTGTACGTTTGTTCCATTTATAGCTGGCAGTCTATTTTTTAGAAACGCTCAGCAGCAGCAAAGATATTCAGAGTAAGTGCGATAACTAATAAGCCTATTGTAGAAGTTTTGATGGTGTAAACCTAACTTATCAGTAGTACTAGCACAAGCAAGTAATTTTCAGCAACAAAAACCTATTGCGTTGTATTGATTTTGCAGATGAAATTACATTGCATAACTGCATGCAACCTATGAATATACAGTATACTAACTATTGAAATTTTTAGGTCATAGATTTAGGCCAATCTAACCTGATTTCATACCAAATTAATGGCAGGTAGGAAAAGAGTAACTGCGCTAAAAGCTTTGGAGTTGTTACAAAGCATCCAGGAAGATGATTCGAATGCAGAAATTGTTATTGAATCAGATACAGATGTTTATAATTTGCACGAGGACAATCATGATGATTCAGAAAGTGAATCTTCATCTGATAATGAATTGTTAGTTTCAGAATTGTCAAACTCAGAAATTTTGGATTTTGAAGATAACGATACAAATTCTAAAACGGATGAAGATCACGTTTATCAGAATAATACAACAAGTTTTGCAACTTCAGATAGAATTACTTGGGATCTTTTGAATCCTAATCAAAAAAATTCCGAAGACGATCTTGCCACAATGTTATCACAGAAGCTCCTGGGCCATCTGCTCAAACACATCGTAGTATTATCAAAGAATCGGTTCGCAGTGCATGGGATCTATTCATTGATGAAAGTATGTTGCGTCATATACGAAAATGTACCGAAGAAGCTCGAAGAGTTTTACAAACAGACGATTGGTGCATGTCGTTACATGAACTAGACGCATTTCTAGCGATTATTTACGCACGTGGAGCTCACAAAGCAACTAAGATCAAGATACATGAATTATGGAATAGGTTATGGGGAAATCCAATTATTTCTGAAACTATGGCACGCAACAGATTCATTGAAATGATGAGATTTCTACGCTTTGACTATAAACAAACACGATCACATAGAATAGCTACAGATAAACTGACTCTGATATCAACAATTTGGAATACCTATGTCGAAAATTGTCTTAAGCATTATAGATCGGGTACCAATATTACCGTGGATGAGCAACTTTTTCCTGACAAAGCTCAATGCAGATTTACCCAGTACATGCCAAATAAGCCCGACAAATTCGGCATCAAATTTTGGATGGCCGCTGATGTGAAAACTACGTATATGCTGAATAGCTTTCCTTTTATGGGGAAAGACGATTTACGTCCGGCAGGAGTAACATTAGGTAAACACGTTGTTTTGCGACTATACTTAACCTTATAGAAAAACAGGTCGAAACGTGACTACAGACAATTTTTTTACGTCGGTAAATCTCGCTAAAACTTTGAGGCAGCAGGGGATCAGCATTGTCGGAACTGTAAATCGCATCCGAAAAGAGATTCCGCAAGAAATCAAAAAAATTAAGGAGGATCTCTACACAACAAAAATTTTTAAACACGATGGCTGCACCTTGACAGTTTATCAAGCAAAAACAGCAAAGAACGTTTTGTTGCTTAGTACAATGCGCTCTACTGTTTATATAGGTGACGACCGAAAATCTAAGCCTGAAACCGTAAACTTTTATAACTCTATAAAATTTGGAGTTGATGTGGTTGACCAAATGGCCAGAAAGTACATTGTAAATGCAGTTCTCGGAGATGGCCTGTGCAGTTTTTTTACAACATATTAAATTTGGCTGCTATCAATGCCCACATTTTATATAAGTTGGTTACTGGCTCAAAAATCTCACGGCGAAGGTACCTTTTGCGATTATCCAAAGAGCTTCGTTCAAGATTTGTTGAAGAAGGAAAAGTTAATTCACATGAGTCCAGTATCATCAACAGCGTATGCAGAAAAGCCGCAAACAAAAGCACTGCCAAAGTAAAATCTGCACTAACAAAACGCGTGAAACGTGCAGCAGTTGCTTTAAGCTTGTTTGCGGTAAATGCATTGGAAAACGAGAAAAATTTATTTATTGTAAAATTTGCTGCCAATAAACATTGCTCATAATGTGTTTTGTCATGTTTTTTTGTAGCAATGCATGCAGTATTACTTTAAAAGCTTTGCCAAAATTTTGAAATTTGACTCACTCAAGAATCGAACCTAAGTCTGATTTATTCATGAAATAGATGGCACATGTCCACTGAGTCTACAGTTGAGTTAATTGAAATTTAAAAAATATAAAAAGCGTCAATAAAAACAAGGGTTAATTTGACCCCATTTGGTACTTCTAGGTAGGGCTAAATCTCTGGTACTTCTAGTGTTAAAAGAAAAGAGACAATTACGTAAAAAGGTCGGTTTTCGATTTATAAGATTTTTGTTTTAAAACAAACCACAGTCTACAACAAAATGGTCTTATTCGTTCGTTTAGGCCAATATTAAAAATGAAAATGCAGTAACCAGCTCAAGGACCTTATCTTATTTTAACTTGCGCTTTATATGCGCTCGTAGGTATCTTAATTTGATCGACAGAACATTAAATAGGAGGTAAAGTAAAACCTGTTTTGTATTTAGCTGTTAAACTATTAGGTTTTTAGATAAATAAAAGTGTTTTTAGAAAAAGGTGTGTTTACTGACGTGTATTGGACAGTTTTTATACTACTCCAAATTTTTCAGTGTAGGCCTACTGCATTGTTATTGGTTATCATACACTGCCCAAAAGCTTGCAAAAAACTTGAAAAAAAAATCTCAATTATTCCGTTAAAAGAGCAACAAAATAGCTAATATGTATTGCGACCAAGTAAAGTTTCAAAATAGTTTAATTTGAGCGAATTTTTCTGCCAAGCTGAATTAAAAGGTCAGCACTGATGTCTAACAAGTATAGGGCAAATATTTTTTTGAGAATAGAAAAAGAACAAAGAACATATATATTTTTTGAGAACAGTAAAAGGTTTATTGAAAAAAGCAAGCTGACCCTTTTTTTAGACGGCCTTGACCTATCTCTTCTGCAGACCGACAAATTTCTTAATACCCGGGTTGAAAAGAAGACTCAGCCGCTTTGCTTGGTAAGATAAATAAAATCAAGATGTCCTCGGATATTTTTTATGAAAGAATTTCGTCGAATAACATTTTGTTTTCAAACAATTTTCAAGAAAAAATTAAAACGTTTAAACTCAAATTTCTTCCATGTATAACAAGAAATCTTTACTTTACTTAAAGATATTTCTGTAGTCCAAATAACTCGTCGCATTAACTCTCGAAGCGTTTTTCGAATCGCAAAATTATTATGCGACCATAAAAATGAGGCAATCGCTGAATGGTAGCACCACTCGATGCATCGCAGGTAGAGAGAGAAAAATTACAATTAGAAAGTGCTCAGCTGGAAAAATTTTTTTAAGTAATTTAAAAGCAATTTTTATTTGTGTAGAAATGTTTATAATACAGGTTTTTTATCAAAAATAGCAAATATGTATCATGTTGAAATGTAATTATAAATTACAAAGATGTAGGTTGTCAACAACAATGTTTATAAAGTTTTCTTTATAAAGCAACCAGATTTAAAAGAAGCAGTTACATTGTATATGCATGACTTTTAATGCGAGTCAGAGGTTTAAAATAAAGAATTAAAATTACAGGGCCACATTGTTAAATGAAACTGATGTAGAATTTCAGATGAACTACTTGTCGAAAAAATATTATAAAACTGACGAAATGGCATAACTTGCTTAAAGTGTTTTCTGCTTTAGAAAAAATTAAGGATGAGCATTAATAATCGATTAAGTAACTTACCAAAAGTTTTTGAATCTGAAGCAAGATTAGACGGATCAGGATTTAAAAATTCCGTGTTATCCTCAAACTCGACTGTTTTTGTTTATAATGAGAAATATCCTTTTAAAAGTAATACAGAAACCCAAACCGAAGAAATTGTGACAAGCAAATCTCCTGATTTTACAGTCTATTTTATTGCATTGACTGTTTTTCCTCTAGTAATCTGCCTGTGCTGCACCTGTAAAGCATATTTATGGTGTAAAGCCAGACACGATATGGAAAATGGCTGGGATGAAAATGTGAGTAAACTGTCCTGATTATAAAAGAATGCTGAGAAATTCTTGATTTTTGCTTTAACTGATCAGGTTCATATAGAACAATCCAAAATATGTTGCCTATTATTCTTAGGCCAAAAAAAGTTCTTTATTTTTCAATTTTTACGTTTTATTAAATGAATACTCTTTCTTTCAATGTACCTTTTTGTTTGTAAATGAAATAAAAATTGCTTTGATAATATCAACTAATGATCTTTTCTACCCTATCATGACATTTTTATTGGGCTACTTACTTTATAACGTATCCTACAACGCAAGAAAACGTATAAATTGGTGCTGCATTTAAAAAATTTGAAGTTTTTTTATCAACAAATTGTTTGTGAATTCTTGAATATAACTTTAGCTATCAAACAAAAGTTTAAACTTTTAAATTTTTTTGTAAAGTTTAGTTTAAATTAAAATTCATTGCAGCAATACAAGACCCAATATCTGGACATTTGTTTTTTTGTCTTTTTGAATGCATGCAATTGCCAGCAAAAAACAGAATTGATTAATTTTTTGTTTTAATTTTCTTTACTTTGTTAATCTTTCAATAGCAAAAAATCCAATTGTATTTGCTTATATCACCCTGTAAAGTGTACCAAATATAATGAGAAAACAGTAATAATTTTTTAAGCTTGAGCTTGCGTTTCTAGATCATGAAAAAATTTCAACAAAGATAGCGTACGATTAAAAATAATATATTTTTAGTAAATGATATATTTTATAAGGTCAATTAAAAATAATATATTTTTAACAGTTACAACCGCAAAAAATACTTTTTGGCTTAAGTTTACCGTGACTGAAACACAAAAAAATAGTTTCTTTGTTGTCTCGTAGAAATTCTTTCCACTTTGTAAAGAATGAAAAGTTAAGATTATAATAACAAGCAGCCATAATGTTGAGGGGATTATCGATCGACACTTTGGCTAATGAGTTTGTTTCCAGATACTCGAGGAGGTATTCAAGGTTACCTAATTGCAAACGTTACCACAAAAGCTGTCATTGGAACCATACATAGCTAAGTGATCGATTTGAAAGCAATTTTTTTTCGGCTTCAAAAAGAATGGTCGAGCAATAAATCAATAAAAGCAATTTTCTTAAATGGTTTGAAATTCAAAGCTTTTCAATTTTTAAAACTTAATCTTTATCCTGAGTTGGTCTTTCGAATATGAGTTGCTTTATTAAAGAATTATAACCACGCATTAAAAAAAAAAAAAAAATTGAAAAAACATCAAAATTGCGATATTGAAGTATAGCTGCTACTTAGCAATTTCATTGCAAATTGTTAAAAGACCTTTTTTAAATAGACTAAGTAGAAAACTTACTTTTATAAAAAAATTTTTGACCAGAACACGAATTCTTTTTATAACATTGAAAGAGGAAAAAATAAAAATGAGTTAGTCTAATAAGAATTTAGTAGGCGTACGTTGCATATTTTTAGACACGATTATTTAGGTTATTAACTTTTACATTTTTTTAAACATCTTTAACCCATTTTAAAGGATTAAAAGAACGCCTTTAAGCGGCGTAGCCAAGTTTGATGAGGGTCGACTCATACGCGAGTTCACTTTCTTATATCACTAATGCTTGTATTACATGGATAAAAATTAGTAAAAAAGTTGCAAAATTGGAAGCTATATCTGGTATTCAAAACTTGAATAAAGAAACGATATTTTTTTTGCAAAAATTATGAGATCAAAAATATTTCAAACTTTTATTCAAGTTTTGTTTGCTACCTTGGACTTGATCTTTTTGGCAATCTTTTCGGCCACTGATTGTAATTTGTATATCTGATATGTTTGGCCACGTATCAAAACTGATTTTTGACTACCCTGGTAAAACGAGTTAAAATTAAAAAAAGCTCATCAAATTAAATAACAACAGTTTGGCAAAATTATTTTGCTCCTTTCCTACATGTTGGTGAACCGTAACGAACTGTTGTTGCTGGACACTTTATAGCAGTAGTTCCCAACTTTTTTTAAGCGACCCAAATTAAAAAAAAACTGCATTGCTAAAATCTTATCACTCAACCGTATGTTGATACCTTATTTAAATTTTGCGTTTTGTGACAATAACGAAAAGCTCCTATATTTCCAAAAAGCATTATTGAATGTTGCTTTGTAAATGGGATAGCCTACTGCTGCGCAATTGCATACAAAATAGTTTTGTTTGGGCACTATCATACAAAAGGAACTACTTTTACCAAACAGTTGTTCATAAAGTCACTTCACTGATGAGAAAGTCGTGCTTGCTTGCCGTCAGTCACTTTTTGAAATCGACGTCAGCGCAACCGCGAGTGAGCTTCAACTTCAACCGATTTCGTGACGTCAGCGCAACCGCGAGTGAGCTTCAACTTCAACCGATTTCGATGCTTGGTTTTTAAGGTGCACATTGACCAAATCCAATCTCACAACGCCAAGTTGTCACAAGTAAAATTAGTTTTTGGATCACGAATTCTGAGTGTGTCTGATACAGGCTGTATGCAGAAGCCCAAAAGTGGATATTTGCAGAATCGTTTGGATATTATTCTTTGAAAGACTTAAAAGAGGTTCAATTGGTTGCTTCTGTCGTCATGTTCAAAAATTTTTCAGCAGCGTGGTTTGGCAGTTGAGGCAGGTTTGTGCCGGAAAATGGATCAATAATCCAATCATTTTCATCTGCATGCGTCACAGTTTCACCGCAATAGTCCACAATTTTTGGTTAAGCTGTTTCAGGGTTCTATTACAGTTTGCTTTATTTCAATTTTTTTGACACCAATGTAATGTTTTAATTCAGGAATCATATGGTACTCATCTCGAACCATACGGGTTTTCCATAGAACAAGTTTTTTGTAGTAAGCAGCAACCTTTGCAGCGTGATCAATTAGGCCTACCGTAAAACCAGCGCTTTGCATGGATAAATTCAGACTGTTTAAAGAGTTGAATATAACGGCAAGATAAGCAATTTTTGCATTGAAGCGTTCTTGACTAAATTTTTGAGCTAATATGTCACGAAATTCTGTTGGCAAAGAAAGACAGCGATTTGTTTTCCAGATCATAAGCACACTTCAATACACAACCCAGTGATGGACATCGCACTTAGTTTGCAGCAACAATATTTTATTGTCAGCATCCATGTCGGCGCATTGGGAGGAATATAACTGCTGATTTAGTGGCCTTGCTTTAACCAAGTTCACACATTTTACAACGAAATTTAATAGTTTGTGGAGTTCTTGCAATAATTTTTCTGATGCAAGGACTATTTTGTGGAGAAAACTGTGGGTCCATTTAGCGTCTGGTTCTTTGTCTTTGATTCGTTTTACCGCTCCCGACTTGAAGCTAATACATCCTGCTGCACCATCAGTGCAAACTTCAGCACATTTATTCCAAGAAATGGAGTCTCAGGGATTGAAATATATCTTCCTATTTGAATGCAAATTCAAAACTTTGCAAAACCACAAATCTTCTCATATTGTTCGATTTTTGATGTAACGAATAAACACAGACAAGTGAGGCAGTCATGCATCCGCTTATTCATCCAATTGAATCGAATAAAATGAAAACGTTTTTACTTGATTTAAAATCTGTTCGAAAATATCCTCAGCGGGAGCGCCGGAAGCAGGGGAAGGGGAAAAATTTCTCCCAGCTCTTTTTAAAAAAGAAGGTACAGGTGGCCAGATATAGAAGCATTGGGTTAGATTTGCCCCTACAATCATAAAAACTCGAGCAAATGTCTGATCAATCGAAAATGAAGGCTGTTGTTTTGGTTTTTGTCTTCATCTTAAATTTAGGACGAAAGTAGGGATCATCAACTCGATTTGAAAGTGATGACTTTTTTTTAATCTTCACTTTAAATATGGAACAAAAATAAAAAGTTGCCTTTTTTCAAAAAAGTTCTCTTAACATTTTTGTCTCAAATTTAGTAAAAGTCTTAAATTAATACCAATAAAAGAATTCAAAAAGTGCCTTTTTTAAAATTTTACTCCGCCAAAAATTACTCCGCTCCTAATCGTCAGAAATATCTGCTATGTGTCTTTTCAGCGTGTGGTTTGACAAACAAACTGCGTCAAATTTTTTACATTCGTTTTCATCAACTATTATTTTCACAACTTTTTGCATAACTGGCATTATTAAATTCTCCCTAATTGAATGAGCTTTTTTGTGCGTGCTATCTGGTAGGAAGAAATATACGAGCAAAAGACAACTAATTAACTTGTTTCTTTAAAGCCCGTTATGACACTTCTATGTACTTCAATTGATTTTAATTTGGGTTCAAAAAATTCTACTGGCATGTTGACATAATTTAGATGATTATTTCTAAATGACGTTGCAGTTTGTTTTTCTTCATTGATTTTGCTAAGAAAACTTTTTGGTTTACCATCCAATTTTGTAAAAACAAGTTTTAAAAAAGCAGCATTATTTTATTGCTTTGCCATTTTATCTGAAGTTTAAATTTTATTAATTTATTTTACATCGGATGTTTTTATTCGGATATATGCAACTTGTGCAAAGAGACGGGTACGATCTTGGTCTTTCAGATCAAATCGTGATTTTCCAGATTATTTTTTTGGAGGAATTCGATCTATAATCAGTGATGGCATTACGAAAAGGGGGATCCTGGTGCAAGAAAAAAATTGGAGCTACTGTTCAGTGTGCCAAGTTTCTTTCGTCTCAAAAATATAATGATCTCTAAAAAAAAGTTTATCACTTTTAATCGAGTACATGTTTCCTACTTTTATCCTTAAAGTTAAGCTGCACCAGATAGGGCGCCAACGACATGCTGCTATGAAAAAATAGAACAATATTTTGCTTAGGAGGGCGGCACTTTTTGACATTTTTAGGGGCAGCCAGGTGCGGCCGTTCCTTTCCCTCCATAACAAAACCATTATTGCATATGATCACTATATTTTTGTGTGATCTTGATGATGTTCCAGATCAAGATCACTTTAGATTTACGATGTGGCAGAAAACAGACACAATTTAAATTATTTGCTTTGTGGCAATATTAGATCTGTTTTGCAACAAAATTTTCAATTATATTTATGGGGGAAAATTTTTTTAAAAAATCATTGAGGTGTTAGGATATTTTTAGTTTTTAAGATGTATTAGCAGAGCTTTGTTGAGAGATGAAAAAACTTTTATAAGTAAAATGTTTTGTTAAGCAATGCAATTTGATTTATACTAAAATCATTAATCAGCAAATTGATTTCATATTGCATGATAATTTGAATTTTTTTAGGTACTAATTAATGATATTGTTTTCTTTCAGATTGGTAACATAACTACATAGTAGGCCGAATAAATTACTGTGGAATAAATTGCGTTTTTATTCAATTTTTATCTTTAGTTTGGAAACGATTAAAACACATCAATGCAGGAGTTAATCATTTTATAAAATGTTTATGGTTTTCCCTAATTAGAATCAATTTAAATTAATTTTAAACGTATTTTAGATTTAAAATCTTATAGGCCCAATTGTAATCAAAATTAATTACAAACATTGAATTCAACCTTATTTTCAGAATATAATATTTTGCACGATTTGATCTTGAATTTCTATCAAACTCGATGTAGAAAAACTTATTGCACCCCTAAAACACAAAGTTTTCCCATAGAACTTTGTCCCAATGGAACATTTAAGTCTATGTAGAGGTCTATAACCGAATCGACACGAATTTAGAAAAAAATCTATATATCTCTAAATACCTGGGAAGTGTTTAGATTAGTGGTTCCTAACCTTTTTTTGCGTAGACTACTTTACCATTTTTAGGCTACTCCCGTTTATGTTCGCGTTTTAGCAAGTTTGTCACGAGCCCCAAACGCTGAAACTATTAAAGTGATGACTTTTTTTTGGTCTTCCGTTTAATTATAAAGAATTATATTTTTGCAATAACAGCCATGATAATTGAAATTACAAACCAAAGTCATCACTTTGATCGTTGCTTCTATTATGGCCCGCCACAAACTTGCTAACAAAATAGAAATTAGGCTGCTATAGACCTGTAATAATTTAATCTTTTACCGCGAAAAGTAAAGTTTTAAACATGCAATCAGTAGTTGCATCGTATGAGCACAATGCAAACAGGACCGAAATATTCATAATGCTAAAGAAGCTGAAGTTTTTTGGCTTACAAAAAAAATCGTCTTACCAAAAATAAAAAGTTACCAGCGTGCTCGAAGCTTGTTGCCCCTGTATCAGGTTATCAAATTTTGTTGAACTATCGTATCGTAGTTAATTTCTAACTCTCTCAAAAAGAAAATTACAGATGAATTACAGAAGATTGTTTTCAACTTTAAGATCAACTTAACACAAAAAAGGTCGTTCAATTCATCTTTCTTGATTCTATATGCCAGTGAAGATCACGAAAAAGTCGTCACTTGTGACTCAAAGTAATAAAAACTTGAATTTTAAAATAAGCGGTTTTACGTCACATACTGGGTTCTTTTTTTTAAGCCAGTGCTTTTCAACCTGCTTTTCAACTCCTGGATCGCAATCCGAAATTGGGTCGCCGTTAAATTTGATTAGATTGTCGACGACTATTGTCAGTGAGAGAAGAATTGGTCACAGATTTAAAGTGAAAACTTTTTCTAGAAATAACTACTTTTTAGGGACGAAAATCGAGAAATCCAACACAGAACGTTAAAATGTTTTGTGTTTAGTTCATTTTTTATGCTTGCGATAAAGTCTGTAAAAAAGATTCGATTGTTAAATCTTGGCTCTCTTTTTCCGCTTAACATTTGGGTCGCCATGAAAAAAGGTTAAGAAGCACTGTTGTAAGCCCGTGACCCGACAGTTGATCCAATAATGAGATCAAACGACACTTGATCGAATAATGAGAGAGAAAATTTAAAACTTTGAATTTGTCCAAATTTTGTCAATTTTTTGTCCCAAAAGCATAGTAATCTCTAAAATAATCGGTCTTTCTTTTGAATCTGTCTCTGATTTCTGCAAGGGATCTGCAAGGGTGGGGCCATGGCACAATGCCCCCTAAATAATTGACTACAACGTAAAAAAAATGCAAAAAAATGGCAGCAATAGGCATCTAACGAAACATAACCATGATGAGAAACCTAATTATTGCACCCCTAAAAATACTTTTCTCTTGGAGCTTGGTAAAAAACCTTGACCTTGACATTGACAAAAAATTATAAAAAATAATAACAAACCGTCTTCTTACTGATGGCTTCCCCTTATAAATCTAATTTATACTAAAAAAGAGATTGTTTAATTGCAGAAACATACAAAAGTAAATCTTTTTTTTTAATCAGCTGTCTTTTCAATCAACTGTCGTTTTGATCAAATGTCGTTTCGATCAAATAATGTTTCCATCAAATGTCGCTTTTGTTTAATTGCAGAAACATACAAAAGTAAATCTTTTTTTAATCAGCTGTCTTTTCAATCAACTGTCGTTTCAATCAAGTGTCGTTTCGATCAAATAACGTTTCGATCAAATGTCGCTTCGATCAAGTATCGTTTCCATCAAGTGTTGTTTCGATAAAATGTTGTTTTGATCAAATGTAGTTTTCGATCAAGTGTCATTCGATTAACTGTCGTAGCACCGTTGTAAGCCATCCTGAATTGATATTATTATGGAAATATACAGTCAAAACCTGGTCCCACCTCTCTCTTGTGATTGATTAGGAGTTGATATTGTTTAAAACGATGCTGACAAACCTAAAAGATATGTTAATGTTCCATTGTTTCAAGTGTCTTAAATACGTCACCTTAAGAGTGATCTTGATCTTCAAGATCACAATCTTAATCTGATCTTTATGATCACAACATTTTAGTGATCTGATCTTGATTTTAAAGATCACAAAATTGGTTTGCATTGCTTTTCTATTCTGACTCACGCAAACTCTATTTCTATTCTCCATGTGTTTAAAACTTTTTCACTAGGGATTCAATTTTAAACCTTGAATTAACTCAGCTGTTCAGATTAAGCAAATTTGTCGATGCAAAGCGCTTTGCGCCTTTGTTTTTACAATAAAAATGTTTGAATCGATTCTTTATTTTGAATTTTTTGCTCTCGAAATGTTTTTCAAAGAAAAAACCCTCGCAAGATCTTGTTTCTTTTCAAGGCCAATAAAAACAGTCAATTCAAAGAACAAGCAAGACTACAAAAGAGAAAAGAGCTCTTTAAAAAGGCCGTTAGCACCAACCACTGTTGAGAGCTCCTAATTATTTGTTCATAGTGTTGCACTATGATTTAAAAAAAAAACTACCTTTGCCAATTTTTTTTCTTTTCTTTTTATTGGAAAAACCAATCAACCCAACTTTAGCTCCCGCCCACTCATTGGGAAACATGGTCTTATAGAATACATTTGGTACAGAAAGAAAAACGAGGAGTGGCTTAGGAGAGATAAAAAAGATTTTGGCCTTAAGGATAGTGGGCTATCAGAAATAGGCCTCTTTTTTGTAAATATTGACTCGGTAAAAATTTAACAAAGTAAATTTAGCAAACGATTAATATACAGGGTGATTCAGCGAAGTGTGCACAAATAAAAACTCATCTTTCGGACTTATAATTAGGTCAAATGAAACAAGTTATATGCTGTGAAGATAGTAAATTTAATAAGCTTTCAGAAAATATACAAGTTATTCAATATAACCCCCTTTGTTTTTGATTACTTTCCGAAGTCGTGGCAGAACCTGGGCACATGTGGCACGCACCACTTCTGGGTCAATTTCGTCCCATGCCGATGTCAATTTTCGCTTTAGAGAGTCCAGATTTGGATGAGAAGTACGGCAGGCTTTTGTCTTAATAATATTGTCTTAATAGACCATAATTAATAATATTGTAATAATAGACCATTATTAATAATATTGTCTTAATAGACCATAACCCAAAATCCATAGGGTTCAAGTCTGGTGAAGACGGCGGCCAAAGCTCTTTCTCCCAAAAACCTTTGAAATTGCATCGACACCAAGCTTGAACTGAGTTGGCCGTGTGGGAGGTTGCACCGTCCTTTTGAAGAGTAACTCCTTGTTCTCCGATTACTTCTTGGACCCAGGGAAGGACTTTCTCCTCCAGCATTCGCCTATAGACGGTCTGGTTTATCTTGACCCCTTCTTCAATGAATATGAGAGGAGTTTTCAGCCCTTTTGATGTTGCGCCTGCCCATACCATTACGGAGGCGGGTTTTTGTCTTCTGAAAGAGCTGCGACGCTCAACTGGGACCATGTTTATGTCTGGAAGCCAAATCCTGTCATTTTGATGGTTATGGACAGCTTGAACAGTGAAAAGTTTTTCGTCTGTCCATAAAACTTGAGGCTGCGTGCCATCGACAAGTTTCTTGACCAAAACCTCTGCTCTATCGAGCCTTTTCTTCTTATTGGCCTCCGACAAGAGATGTCTTTTGGTGAACTTGTATGGGTAGCTCTGGAGATCATCTTTGAGAATCCTTTGCATGCTGAACACGCTCACAGAGTAGTCTTTAGCAAGTTGTCTGGCACTTCTTGCAGGATTTCTCCTCAACTTCTCTCTGACCTTTTTGATCAGTTTCTTCGTCCTTACGGTTCTTTCAGGGTCACTCCTGATTCTTGGAGCACAAGTCCCAGTGTCCTTGAACCTTTTCACGGCTTTATAAACTCCTCTACGGCTTACAACCTCCTTCATCAACCGGAAAATTTCACTTGGTGGGAGCTTCTTCTTGCAATACTCTTCTATCACGTCATTGATCGTTTTACTCATCGTTTATTTTTACTTCAAATAATACCAGATTTTAAATTTTAACTCTTAAATAATAAGAAACTGAAATGTTAATAATTGAAAGTTAATAATGGACGAAATACATGTACATAAAACTAAGAAAAGTATTTGTGCACACTTCGCTGAATCACCCTGTAGTTGCTTAAGTAAATATCCCACAAGAGCTTTTTTATGTTGTTATTTTAAAGCAAATAGTGGAAAAAAATTTTTATTGGTTAAGTATTGAGACGCCATTTCCAACCGACGACTTTGAGCAATTGTAGACAGGCAGACAGACACACACAATTTATTTTGTTCAAAACCATAAAAACAATAACAAAAGAAATGCAATGCAAAAAAAGACAAGGAAGCATCAAACTACTCTAAAGTTTACTTGTCAAGATGTTTTCTAATTAAAATTACAATTATCAAGAGTAATTGTGTTGGTGTGAGTACAAGTAATAAAAAGGAAAAAACAAAAAAAAGAGCAAAAAGAGCAAACTTTTTGCATAACAAGTAAAAACTTTCAACATAACATTTTATAAAACAACAAGGAAAAAAAACAAAGATTACGAAAAAGATCAACATTACGTGGCCCAAATGCATTAAAGCATAATGCGATCTACATCTATGTAGTCGTACTGGAATTCTTGACCATAATTTCAACCTATATTTACCTCATTATCCCAACAAAATCACTCAGGTTATTCCGACCTGCAAGACTTTGATTATAATTTATAAATTTTCACAAGTATCCCCAGCAATTTTATTTTGAAGTCTTTAAAGTCTCTAACCTAAATGACCGCACTTAATCTCGGCCTCATCTGCGTCATCATCTGGCCCGCGTAGTGACAATCCCTCTTGTAGATAAACAAACCCATAAATTTCCAGATTTGTTGGTCTAAATGTCTGAACGTACCGGTGTATAAATACTTTATCTTTTTTTCAGATTGATGATAATGATAACGCCACTCCTTGTTTGTCCAGCAGATATCGCTACAGTGATAAGCCACCAAGTTACGATGACGTCTTGTCAGGCCGCGTCCTTACCCTCAGCGTAACAAGTAAGATAAAATAAACTTGGAATTAAAAAAGTGAAAGAACGATGTTTTTTGGCTATAAAGATAAAAAGAAGTTGTTTTAAATTTCTCCAAAACCAAATGATCCAAAGTTTAAAGAGCATAAAATTAATCCTAGTTCCAAGTAACCGATACTTTGAAACTCACTACGAAAAAAAGTTATATATCACGTTCTTCGTGTAAAAAACGAACAATTAAAAATGACAATCAACTAATTATTATAACAAACAAAACATCGTCGGCAACGTGGTCGAGTGGTTAAAGCGTCGGGTTCGAAACCTACTCGCGCCATCCTGTTGTGTCCTGGGGAAAGACACTTTTTGCCACTTTCCCCTGCTTGGTGGTTTTTGGCAAGCAGGTCTAAATTACAGTCATATCACTATTAAAATTTCAAGCGGACAGCAATATCTTGACATTTCCGGAAGCAGGTCGGGTAATTGCTTGCCCTATGTATAGCGCCTCCGTCGCTTTCCTGCGAATCGGGAGGATAGATAAAAAAGAATAAAAAATGTCTATAGTGGGGTTTTCCAACAGAAGTTCTGGGAAGCCACAAAGCATTTTGGGGGCTCAAATGTAGGCATTGTATTGTTGTTTTAGATGCTGAATTGCTGCAAACTTTTGCATTCTTTTAACTTTGCAGTTTTATTCTATTCACATACCGTTAGATATTATGTGGTAAAGAGACTCTTGAGATTAAAATTATATTAACCTTCTGCTGTTGAAAGCCTGGGAAATTTGAGAAGTTCTAAATGAGGTGAGACTAGCATTTAAAAGATTCTGGTTGTCTCTTCACAAAAATTATTTGCTATTCAGCATAATCTCCGTAATGCTTTTTTAATTTGGAACGATTTACCTTTGTAAATCAGAGTTTTCTGTACTGGCCATCATAAAAAAAGAAAGAAATCGTTTTGATGTAGGTAATGATCTTTGGTGTATGTAAGAAGAAGCTGATGGTAAAAAGCCTTGTCAAATAAGTCCACGAGCAAGTTTTTGAATGGCGGCATTAAAATATATAACTTTGATTTTATTTGTATTGTTTTTGTACACCATCTAATGTGTTGAATAAAATTACAAACATAGATTCGTTTAGATAAATCTAGGGTGTTTTTTGGTAGAACAGGGAAAAGATGGGTGTTGAATGTCTTTGAAATTAGGCCTAGAACTTTAAAATGTTGAGAAACATTGATCTACTGTAGAGCAGGGCTTCTCAAACTTTTTTGTTCTGCGACTCCATTTTAAAAAATAAATTTTTTTGTGACTCCAATATGTGTAGGCTAACTTTACGTTAGTTTTTTCCTGTGGAAAACGACGCGTGTGCATGGAAAACCATGTAATAATGAGAAATAGTAACCTAAAGCAAATTAACAAAAATACAAAAACAGATTTTATATAATAAACATTATCAAGCACATTTAATAGGATAGAAAAATTGCTCTATATCAGGGGTTCTTAAACTTTTTGAGGCCACGCCCCCTTTTATGATTCCAACAATTGTGACTTTGTAACAGATAATTTTAGAATAAAGACCCAAAAAAAAGGTCCTCAGATTGAATCATTCTCAGATTTCGCAAACTTCCGCCAAAATCATAGAGAAAAAAGATCTTCACTTGGTATCAGTCTTAGTTTTCTTGAGTTTTGTCCCAGACTCATAATTTCTCTAAAAAAAAATCTTCACTTATAATTTGGTAACTGTTTTTTGCAATTGGTCATTGTCGCTGCCAAAAATTCCTGATTTTGCCCTAATATTTTCTTGTCACTGTCCGAAAAATTATGATTTTGCCCAAATTTTGGAAAATTAGCCGCCAGGTACGGGCATGATTTAGTTTGCAGCCAGTTGCTCGCGCCCCCTCCCCCTTATAAGCCTTTCACGCCCCCCCCTTATGAATTTTCTCGCCCCCCAGTTTAAGAACCTAGGCTCTTTATCCTCTCACAGCTACCTTATCAAGACAAAAAAATAATTTAATTTTTTCGCATTCATCTATAAAAATCAATCTTGGCTTTAGACTCAGTAAGTAATTTTTTTTGCTTTTATTTCTTGCTGTTCTCTTGATTACGCCGCACGACTCACCTTCTGATCACGCCATATACCTTACTACTTTATGACGCAACAATGGTGTAACGACACTTTATCTTTTCTAGTTTTTCTAGTCTAATAAATTGATTGTTAATCTAGTTTTTGATTGTTAAATGATTTTTTGAATGCTTGCTTTTAATGCTATGATAAATACTTTTCCAAACCTTTATACCTCTATAAGACTGTAGTAATTGGCCAAACGATTTTGTTACACAGGGTGTCTCTCCTGGACTGGTGCTTCAATTCCCAGGAGGCGAGGAGTTGTTATACTCCTTATCCTATTTTCAAGAAATAAGCAAACCGGGCTAATAAGTATCGGGGGTGAATTCCCGAGACGCCTACGAGTTGGGTCTCTTGCAATAACTGTCTGCCAATCTACTCCCACAAGCAGCGTCAAATTTACAAATTTTACTTTTTAAAACCCTTTTGGGGTTTGCTGAAACACACATAACTTATTTACACATTACTTACATATAAATTATTAACACATACATTATTTACACATAAATTATTAAGTTGATATTAATTAAATTTTAGAAGACGTTTTGCCACGTTTTTACTAATCGAATTGTGTTAAAATTGTCTTCGCGCTCTTTTCTTTGTTAAGTAAAGTGTTGCCAAATCGAAAATTGTAAATTTCTAATTTTACTGATAAATCCTTTTTAGTAGCGCGAACACAGGGTAGAAAACAGATTAATTTTTCTTCTAGTCTTGTTTTATGTAAATGAATTTCATTTATTTTTCTAAAGAAATTTAAAAAACACAAGGTAATTTATTATTTTGTCGTTGATACGTAAATTTTCCTAATTTGAGGTTGTAAATATCGGTTACTTTTAATGTGGCTAAAGATTTGTGTACCATTTTAACAGATGTATATATCGAATTATTAGCTATTATCCTTAAAATGCGATTCAGTCGAATTTTAAGTTTTTGTTGCAACGGATTAGAAGCTGTGCCCCATGTTAAGATACCATATTGAATAAGAGAATAGATATACTATAATAAACAAAACAGAGAATTTTCTTGGAGGCATATTTACTCAGTACAGAAAACAGCCCTGAGGAGCGACTTACATTTGCGCAACCCTCATTTTAGCAGCTTCATTTTGGCGAAGATATTTTTAGCGATGTTTGTAATGATTACGGTTTGAGCGACTTTTAAAACAAGACAAAACAACAAACAAGCTTCTACTTCAAACAAATGAGGGTTAGGGTTAGGTTAGAGTTAGCTGTCTAATCGCTCTGAAGAGTTTCGACTTAAAAATATTCACCTTGTTGCGTAATCGCTCAAAAGATGTTGCAAATATGAATGTCGCGGAAACTATTGTGACTCAAACGTATGACTGCCATTCTAAGCACCTGGCGAGCTGAAGATTTAAACTATCTACATGTTCTGACTAACTAAATTTACCATTTATGAAAATTTCTAAATACTTAATAGAATTTACTCTATGAATAGGAATATTGTTTATATTTAATTTTAATTCATAGTCACTGACCAACTTAGTTCACTACCAATGAAACTTTTAAATACTAAATAAAATTTACTCTTTGAATAAGAATATTTTTTATATTTAACGTAAATTCATAGCCACAAATTTTGTTTGGATGTTTATTGAAAATCATATAGCTGGTTTTTGAGCAATTTAAAGACAATTTCTTTTTTCAAAGCCATACATCAATTGTATTTAATGTATTGTTTCTTCGATTTTTCAATGAATTTGTATTAGAATAGACAAAATCATTGCAGTATCATCCGCGTATAATGTTGAATCAAAATTAGAAGAGAGAGGAAGGCCACTAGTATGTAAAAAAAATAAAAAAGCACCAAAACCAGATCCTTGCCGGACTCCAATTTTTATTACTTTTTCATTGCTAAAACAATGTCCAAAAATATTAGT
This sequence comes from Diplosoma virens, assembly GCA_963680785.1. Taxonomy (NCBI): domain Eukaryota; kingdom Metazoa; phylum Chordata; class Ascidiacea; order Aplousobranchia; family Didemnidae; genus Diplosoma; species Diplosoma virens. Next base: position 29,005,848 of record OY796896.1, on the reverse strand, counting down.
ATATTGATAACGATTTATTTTTTATTTTATCTTTATCCTCCTGACTCGCAGGAAAGCGACGGAGGCGCTATACATAGGGTAAGCAATTACCCCGACCTGCTTCCGGAGATGCCAAGATATTGCTGTCCGCTAGTAATTTAGTAGAGATATTGCTGTAATTTAAAACTGCTTGCCAAGACCACCAAGCAGGAAAAAGTGCCGTCAAGTGTCTTTATCAAGAACACAATAGAATGGCACAAGTGGGTTTTGAACCTAGACCATGTTGATCATCAGCCCGGTGCTTTAACCACTCGACCACGCTGCCGACTTTGCTTGCTTAAATAACTTTTAAACAAGTTTAAACCTGTGCCCTTGATACCAAAATAGTTATGCAATTTCCAGAGCAAGATTTCATAGTCTAACTCTAAGCGATGTAGAACGCTTTTGACAAGTCCAAAAACATACTGCAGCTGTACAGGAAATTGTCAATGTTTTTGATCAATTTACCACATAACAAACTTATAGCGAAAGCAGACAAAGAATTAGATCGAAATCCAAATTGATTGTCAATGAGTAGTTGCTTTTTTTCAAGGTATGAATACCTCGTATAATGAAAAAAATATCATTTTTTTCATTATTTTATTGAGCTGAAATAATAATGCTATTGAGTGATAGTTTCTAATTTAATTTTTATCATCTTTTTTATTCATAGAAATATTTTCAGTTGTTTTCAAACAATTTGAAAAAACACCTTTTTTAACACACAAATTGAATAAATCACTAGTTATTGGCGAAATAATTGATTTACTATGCTTCATAAATCTAGTTTCTACACCATTGTTTCTTAATTACTGCTTTTTTATCACTTAATTGCTCAAATATTTGGGCTACTTCTTCAGTTGTTGATGGAAACAGAAGAAAAGAATTAACACTGGTGGTGTTTAATCATGAAATAGTTAAGTTTTAAGAAAAATCTAAAACAGACTCTGCCATTTTGTTACCAATATTTATAAAATAATCGTTGAAAATGTTAGCAATAGTAAAAGAAACTTCTGCGGAGCTTCCAGTTTCATTAACAAGTTTATTGGGAAAAACACGATCTCTACTTTTGAGCTTACAAATTTTATTAATTTTTTTATAAACTTTGCCAGTATCGTAATTATTTGAAGTTAAATTTTGCGGTAATAATTACCTTTAGCACATTCTAATACTCTAATTGTTACAATATTTTTGACATGAATAAATAGAGAATAGCTTTTAACAACAAATGCTTCATTTAAAGCTCTTTTGTTAATTAAGTAGCCTTAAAAAAGGCT